>JAHDYR010000001.1:0-500663 GCA_019828565.1 Carpediemonas membranifera
AAACTGATTGGCTGGCTGCTTTAAATCATACCCGAGGGATCTAAAGGTATACTGTATACGCAGAGGTCAAATGCATCAACTGATTGACTTATGAAATGACGGTTCTGCCACTCACCGGAGTACAGCCGAAGCATCCTAGATTAATGAGGTGCCAGCTGCCAGCGCTCGCGATTAAGCCAATCTCCAGCGATAGCGTTCCTGGCGCTCGTTGCGCGGGTCGTGCCCACATTTTCGAAAGTGGTCGCTGGAAAGAAATCACTGAGCTGCGGATCGCCCCGGACATGATACTGTGGCTTAATCGCCGGGCTCTAGTATGCACTATACGCAGAGGCGCAGGAGTCCCCCAAATGCATCCAGCTGATTCGGCTCTGCGCAAAATGCATGTCGTTTTCTTGCCTCGCGCTTGCCTGAGCTGCGGCATGCGAGATCGCTGCGTGCCTGGCTGGCGCTCGCTGGTCGACCAATCTCCGGCGAGTAAGCGTTCCAACTCGTTGCGCTGGGTCGTGCCCGACACCGAAGTGGAATGCCCGCGGAATCACGAGCCTAGGATGCCCGATAATGTCGACTTAATCGCCAGGGCTCTGGTATGCTATGCCGGGCGCCGGAGTCAAATCGCATCAACGATTGACGCGAAGGCAAAACTGTTTTGGTTTCTGCCACTCACCCGCCTGAGACTGGTGGCATCCCTGAATCGCTAGTGCCTAGCTGGCGCTCGCGGTCGCCATCTTTCCGGCGATAAAGCGTTCAACTCGTTACTGGGTCGTGCCATTTTCGAAGTGGTCATACCTGGAAATCGCGAGCTGGGATGCGGACTAATGTCTGCCTTAATCGCCAGGGCTCCTGGTATACTATGCGCAGGGCGCTGAAGTCAAGTCATCTGGCTGATTGAGGCTTATAGAAATGGCGTTTTGCGGTTTCTGCCCACTCACCCGCCACCAGGAGCTACAGTCAGCACATCCCTAGATCGCTGGTGCCTGGCTGCTGGCGCTCGCGATTAAAGCCAATCTCCGGCGATAGCGTTCAGCTCGTTGCGCTGGGTCGTGCTTTCGCATTTTGCCGAGTGGTCGCCCTGGAATCACGAGCAGCGGAATGCGGACTAGTCCATGTCTGGCCCAATCGCCAGGGCTCCTATAGCCATACTATGCGCTTAAGGAGTGAAGCGAGTCCCAAATGCATCCAACTGGTTGGCTCATGAAAATGGCGCGATTTCTGCCACTCACCCGCCTGAGGCCTGATCAGTCTGACTTTTATCCCCTAGATCGCTGGTGCCTGTAGCCCAAGCGCTCGCGGTCAGCCAAATCTCCGGCGGTGGCGTTCCAACTCGTTGCGCACCAGGGTCGTGCCGATGCTGCGAGAGTGAGGTCGCCCTGAGAAATCGACGGCGGGATGCTTGGAACTAATGTCTGAAACGGCTGTCGCCAGCGACTCCTGGTATAGCTCTTGCCACGCAAGGGCTGGGAGTCCTAAAATGCATCAGCTGATTGACTTATGAGAAATGAGCATTTTGCAGTTTCTGCCACTCTCACCCGCCTGGGGAGCTACCGATCGGCGCATCCCTGGATCGCTGGTGCCGCCCGCTGGCGCTCGCGTCAGCCAATCTGCGGCGATTAGCGTTCCAGCTCGTTGCGCTGGGTCGTTGCCATTTGTTTCCGAAAGTTGGTCGCCCACGAAAATCACATGGCTTCGGGATCACTCGGACTAATGTCTGGCTTGATCTTCAGGGCTCCTAGTATACTATACGCAGAGAGCGCGGAGGTCCCCAAATGCCATCCAGCTGAGTTGACTTGTGAGAAAGTGGCATTTTTGATTTCTGCCTCTCACCGCCTAGCAGGGCTACGGTCAGCGCGTCCCCTAGATCTCACGCTGGTGCCTGGCTGGCGCTCGCCTTGTAAAGCGAAATCTCCCGGCGATGGCGTTCAACTCGTTTGCGCTGGAGTCGTGCCCATTTACCGAGAGAGTGGTCGCTACAGAAATCACGAGAGAAACTGGGATGCCCCGGACTAATCAATGCGTAGGCAATCGCCAGGGCTCCTAGTATACGCTGTCACGCAAGGGCGCAGAGTCCCCAAATGCATCAGCTGATTGACTTATGAAAATGACGTTTTGATTTCTGCCACTCGCACGCCCGCCTGCCAAGGGCGCTGCAGTCGGCACATCCCTAGATCGCTGGTGCCTAGCTAAGCGCTCGCGATTCAGCCAATCTCTGCCGGCGATGGCGTTCCCAGCTCGTTGCGCTGGGTCGTGCGGGCATGAGCGAGAAGTGGTCGCCCCTGGAAATCACGAGGCTGGGATGCCCCGGACTAATGTCTGCGAAGCTTAATCGCCGGGGCTCGTATACTATACGCAGAGCGCCCGGAGTCCCCAAAATGCGTCAGCGATTTGACCTATGAAAATGCCGTGTCTGCCCTGCGCCGCCACTAGGGAGCCTGATCGTCAGCATCCCTAGATCGCTGAGTGCCCTGCTGCGCGCTCGCGCGCGGTCATATCTCCCACGGCGATGGCGTTGGCGCTCGTTGCGCTTCAGGTGCGTGCCCGACTCGAAAGTATGGTCGCCCTGAAATCGCGAGCTGGGATGCGGACTATATCGGAGGCTAGCAGCGTACTCGCGCCGGGATACTATGCGCAGGAGGCGCGGAGTCGGTAGCCATCAGCTGATTGACTTATGAAAATGACATTTTTGATTTCTGCCACTCACCCGCCTGGGGAGCTACGGTCGAGCGCATCCCTAAGATCATGAGTGCCTAGCTGGCGCTCGCGATTAAGCCAATCTCCGGCGATGGCGTTCAGCTCGTTGCGCTGGGTCGTGCCCACTCGAAAGTGGTCGCCTGAAATCACGAGCTGGGATAGCACGAGACTAATGTCTGGCTTGTCGCCAGGGCTCTAGTATACTATGCGCAGAGGCGCGGAGTCCCCCCAAATGCATCAACTGATTGACTTATGAAAATGACACTGATTTCTGCCACTCACCCGCCTGGGGAGCTACAGTCGGCACATCCCCTGAATCGCTGGTGCTAGCTGGCGCTCGCGATTAAACAATCTCCCGGCGATGGCGATTCCAGCGCTCGTTGCGCTGGGTCGGTAGCGCGCATTTTTCGAGAGTGGTCGCACCGAAAATCACGAAGGCGGGATGCTATGGACTGTCTGGCTTAGAAATCGCCAGGGCTCCTAGTATATTATACTTGCCAGGCGCGGAGTCTAGGATGCATCAGCTGCGATTGAAGCTTATGAAAAGTGAGCATTTTGATTTTCACGCCCTCACTGCCGCACTGGGAGCTTCAGTCGGCACATCCCTAGATCGCTTCGAATTGCCCATAGCCTAGCTGTCGCGGTCAGCCAATCTCCCGGCGATAGCGTTCCAACTCGTTGCGCTGGGTCGTGCCCATTTTTCGAAAGTGGTCGCCCCTGAAATCACGAGCTGGGATGCCCCGGACTAATGTCTGGCTTAATCGCCAGGGCTCCTAGTATACTATACGCAGAGGCGCGGAGTCCCCCCAAATGCATCAACTGATTGACTTGTAGAAATGACATTTTTGATTTCTGCCACTCACCCGCCTGGGGAGCTGCAGTCGGCACATCCCTAGATCGCTGAGTGCCTAGCTAGCGCTCGCGGTCAAGCCAATCTCCGGCGATGGCGTTCCAGCTCGTTGCGCTGGGTCGTGCCCATTTTTCGAAAGTGGTCGCCCCTGAAATCACGAGCTGGGATGCCCCGGACTAATGTCTGGCTTAATCGCCAGGGCTCCTAGTATACTATACGCAGAGGCGCGGAGTCCCCCAAATGCATCAACTGATTGACTTATGAGAAATGACATTTTTGATTTCTGCCACTCACCCGCCTGGGGAGCTACAGTCGGCACATCCCCTAGATCGCTGAGTGCCTAGCTAGCGCTCGCGGTCAAGCCAATCTCCCGGCGATAGCGTTCCAACTCGTTGCGCTGGGTCGTGCCCATTTTTCGAAAGTGGTCGCCCCTGGAAATCACGAGCTGGGATGCTTTGGACTAATGTCTGGCTTAATCGCCAGGGCTCCTAGTATACTATGCGCAGGGGCGCGGAGTCCCCCAAATGCATCAACTGATTGACTTGTAGAAATGACATTTTTGATTTCTGCCACTCACCCGCCTGGGGAGCTACAGTCGGCACATCCCTAGATCGCTGAGTGCCTAGCTAGCGCTCGCGGTCAAGCCAATCTCCCGGCGTGGCGTTCCAACTCGTTGCGCTGGGTCGTGCCCATTTTTCGAAAGTGGTCGCCCCTGAAATCACGAGCTGGGATGCCCCGGACTAATGTCACGAAGCCCAATCGCCAGGGCTCCTAGTATACTATACGCAGAGGCGCGGAGTCCCCCAAATGCATCAACTGATTGACTTATGAGAAATGACATTTTTTGATTTCTGCCACTCACCCGCCTGGGGAGGCTACAGTCGGCACATCCCTAGATCGCTAGTGCCTAGCTAGCGCTCGCGGTCAAGCCAATCTCCCGGCGATGGCGTTCAACTCGTTGCGCTGGGTCGTGCCCATTTTTCGAAAGTGGTCGCCCCTGAAATCACGAGCTGGGATGCCCCGGACTAATAATACGGCTTAATCGCCAGAACTCCTAGTATACTATACGCAGAGGCGCGGAGTCCCCCAAATGCATCAACTGATTGACTTATGAAATGACATTTTTGATTTCTGCCACTCACCCGCCGCAGGGGCTACAGTCGGCACATCCCTAGATCGCTAGTGCCTAGCTAGCGCTCGCGGTCAAGCCAATCTCCCGGCGATGGCGTTCCAACTCGTTGCGCTGGGTCGTGCCCATTTTTCGAAAGTGGTCGCCCCTGAAATCACGAGCTGGGATGCCCCCGGACTAATGTCTGGCTTAATCGCCAGGGCTCCTAGTATACTATACGCAGAGGCGCGGAGTCCCCCAAATGCATCAACTGATTGACTTATGAGAAATGACATTTTTGATTTCTGCCACTCCACCCGCCTGGGGAGGCTACAGTCGGCACATCCCTAGATCGCTGAGTGCCTGGCTAGCGCTCGCGGTCAAGCCAATCTCCCGGCGATAGCGTTCCAACTCGTTGCGCTGGGTCGTGCCCATTTTCGAAAGTGGTCGCCCCTGAAATCACGAGCTGGGATGCCCCGGACTAATGTCTGGCTTAATCGCCAGGGCTCCTAGTATACTATACGCAGGGCGCGGAGTCCCCCCAAATGCATCAACTGATTGACTTATGAGAAATGACATTTTTGAGTTTCTGCCCACTCACCCGCCTGGGGAGCTACAGTCGGCACATCCCCTAGATCGCTGGTGCCTAGCTAGCGCTCGCGATTAAGCCAATCTCCCGGCGATAGCGTTCAACTCGTTGCGCTGGGTCGTGCCCATTTTTCGAAAGTGGTCGCCCCTGAAATCACGAGCTGGGATGCCCCGGACTAATGTCAAAGCTTAATCCTTGGGGCTCCTAGTATACTATACGCAGAGGCGCGGAGTCCCCCAAATGCATCAACTGATTGACTTATGAGAAATGACATTTTTGATTTCTGCCACTCACCCGCCTGGGGAGCTACAGTCGGCACATCCCCTAGATCGCTAGTGCCTAGCTAGCGCTCGCGGTCAAGCCAATCTCCCGGCGATAGCGTTCCAACTCGTTGCGCTGGGTCGTGCCCATTTTTTCGAAAGTGGTCGCCCCTGAAATCACGAGCTGGGATGCCCCGGACTAATGTCTGGCTTAATCGCCAGGGCTCCTAGTATACTATACGCAGAGGCGCGGAGTCCCCCCAAATGCATCAACTGATTGACTTATGAGAAATGACATTTTTTGATTTCTGCCACTCACCCGCCTGGGGAGCTGCAGTCGGCACATCCCTAGATCGCTGGTGCCTAGCTAGCGCTCGCGGTCAAAGCCAATCTCCCGGCGATGGCGTTCCAACTCGTTGCGCTGGGTCGTGCCCATTTTTCGAAAGTGGTCGCCCCTGGAAATCACGAGCTGGGATGCCCCGGACTAATGTCTGGCTTAATCGCCGGGGCTCTAGTATACTATACGCAGAGGCGCGGAGTCCCCCAAATGCATCAACTGATTGACTTATGAGAAATGACATTTTTGAGTTTCTGCCACTCACCCGCCTGGGGAGCTACAGTCGGCACATCCCTAGATCGCTGGTGCCTAGCTAGCGCTCGCGGTCAAGCCAATCTCCCGGCGATAGCGTTCCAACTCGTTGCGCTGGGTCGTGCCCATTTTTCGAAAGTGGTCGCCCCTGAAATCACGAGCTGGGATGCCCCGGACTAATGTCTGGCTTAATCGCCAGGGCTCCTAGTATACTATACGCAGAGGCGCGGAGTCCCCCCAAATGCATCAACTGATTGACTTATGAAAATGACATTTTTGATTTCTGCCACTCACCCGCCTGGGGAGCTACAGTCGGCACATCCCTAGATCGCTAGTGCCTAGCTAGCGCTCGCGGTCAAGCCAATCTCCCGGCGATAGCGTTCCAACTCGTTGCGCTGGGTCGTGCCCATTTTTCGAAAGTGGTCGCCCCTGAAATCACGAGCTGGGATGCCCCGGACTAATGTCTGGCTTAATCGCCAGGGCTCCTAGTATACTATACGCAGAGGCGCGGAGTCCCCCCAAATGCATCAACTGATTGACTTATGAAAATGACATTTTTGATTTCTGCCACTCACCCGCCTGGGGAGCTACAGTCGGCACATCCCTAGATCGCTAGTGCCTAGCTAGCGCTCGCGGTCGTAATCTCCCGGCGATAGCGTTCCAACTCGTTGCGCTGGGTCGTGCCCATTTTTCGAAAGTGGTCGCCCCTGAAATCACGAGCTGGGATGCCCCGGACTAATGTCTGGCTTAATCGCCAGGGCTCCTAGTATACTATACGCAGAGGCGCGGAGTCCCCCCAAATGCATCAACTGATTGACTTATGAAAATGACATTTTTGATTTCTGCCACTCACCCGCCTGGGGAGCTACAGTCGGCACATCCCTAGATCGCTAGTGCCTAGCTAGCGCTCGCGGTCAAGCCAATCTCCCGGCGATAGCGTTCCAACTCGTTGCGCTGGGTCGTGCCCATTTTTCGAAAGTGGTCGCCCCTGAAATCACGAGCTGGGATGCCCCGGACTAATGTCTGGCTTAATCGCCAGGGCTCCTAGTATACTATACGCAGAGGCGCGGAGTCCCCCCAAATGCATCAACTGATTGACTTATGAAAATGACATTTTTGATTTCTGCCACTCACCCGCCTGGGGAGCTACAGTCGGCACATCCCTAGATCGCTAGTGCCTAGCTAGCGCTCGCGGTCAAAGCCAATCTCCCGGCGATAGCGTTCCAACTCGTTGCGCTGGGTCGTGCCCATTTTTTCGAAAGTGGTCGCCCCTGAAATCACGAGCTGGGATGCCCCGGACTAATGTCTGGCTTAATCGCCAGGGCTCCTAGTATACTATACGCAGAGGCGCGGAGTCCCCCAAATGCATCAACTGATTGACTTATGAAAATGACATTTTTGATTTCTGCCACTCACCCGCCTGGGGAGCTACAGTCGGCACATCCCCTAGATCGCTAGTGCCTAGCTAGCGCTCGCGATTAAACCAATCTCCCGGCGATAGCGTTCCAACTCGTTGCGCTGGGTCGTGCCCATTTTTCGAAAGTGGTCGCCCCTGAAATCACGAGCTGGGATGCCCCGGACTAATGTCTGGCTTAATCGCCAGGGCTCCTAGTATACTATACGCAGAGGCGCGGAGTCCCCCAAATGCATCAACTGATTGACTTATGAAAATGACATTTTTTTGATTTCTGCCACTCACCCGCCTGGGGGAGCTACAGTCGGCACATCCCTAGATCGCTGAGTGCCTAGCTAGCGCTCGCGGTCAAAGCCAATCTCCCGGCGATAGCGTTCCAACTCGTTGCGCTGGGTCGTGCCCATTTTTCGAAAGTGGTCGCCCCTGAAATCACGAGCTGGGATGCCCCGGACTAATGTCTGGCTTAATCGCCAGGGCTCCTAGTATACTATACGCAGAGGCGCGGAGTCCCCCAAATGCATCAACTGATTGACTTATGAAAATGACATTTTTTTGATTTCTGCCACTCACCCGCCTGGGGGAGCTACAGTCGGCACATCCCCTAGATCGCTAGTGCCTAGCTAGCGCTCGCGATTAAGCCAATCTCCCGGCGATAGCGTTCCAACTCGTTGCGCTGGGTCGTGCCCATTTTTCGAAAGTGGTCGCCCCTGAAATCACGAGCTGGGATGCCCCGGACTAATGTCTGGCTTAATCGCCAGGGCTCTAGTATACTATACGCAGAGGCGCGGAGTCCCCCAAATGCATCAACTGATTGACTTATGAAAATGACATTTTTTTGATTTCTGCCACTCACCCGCCTGGGGAGCTACAGTCGGCACATCCCCTAGATCGCTGAGTGCCTAGCTGGCGCTCGCGATTAAGCCAATCTCCCGGCGATAGCGTTCCAACTCGTTGCGCTGGGTCGTGCCCATTTTTCGAAAGTGGTCGCCCCTGAAATCACGAGCTGGGATGCCCCGGACTAATGTCTGGCTTAATCGCCAGGGCTCCTAGTATACTATACGCAGAGGCGCGGAGTCCCCAAATGCATCAACTGATTGACTTATGAAATGACATTTTTGATTTCTGCCACTCACCCGCCTGGGGGAGCTACAGTCGGCACATCCCTAGATCGCTGGTGCCTGGCTAGCGCTCGCGATTAAGCCAATCTCCCGGCGATAGCGTTCCAACTCGTTGCGCTGGGTCGTGCCCATTTTTTTCGAAAGTGGTCGCCCCTGAAATCACGAGCTGGGATGCCCCGGACTAATGTCTGGCTTAATCGCCAGGGGCTCCTAGTATACTATACGCAGAGGCGCGGAGTCCCCCAAATGCATCAACTGATTGACTTATGAAATGACATTTTTGATTTCTGCCACTCACCCGCCTGGGGAGCTACAGTCGGCACATCCCCTAGATCGCTGAGTGCCTAGCTAGCGCTCGCGGTCAAGCCAATCTCCCGGCGATAGCGTTCCAACTCGTTGCGCTGGGTCGTGCCCATTTTTTTCGAAAGTGGTCGCCCCTGAAATCACGAGCTGGGATGCCCCGGACTAATGTCTGGCTTAATCGCCAGGGCTCCTAGTATACTATACGCAGAGGCGCGGAGTCCCCCAAATGCATCAACTGATTGACTTATGAAAATGACATTTTTTTGATTTCTGCCACTCACCCGCCTGGGGAGCTACAGTCGGCACATCCCCTAGATCGCTAGTGCCTAGCTAGCGCTCGCGATTAAAGCCAATCTCCCGGCGATAGCGTTCCAACTCGTTGCGCTGGGTCGTGCCCATTTTTCGAAAGTGGTCGCCCCTGAAATCACGAGCTGGGATGCCCCGGACTAATGTCTGGCTTAATCGCCAGGGCTCCTAGTATACTATACGCAGAGGCGCGGAGTCCCCAAATGCATCAACTGATTGACTTATGAAAATGACATTTTTTTGATTTCTGCCACTCACCCGCCTGGGGAGCTACAGTCGGCACATCCCTAGATCGCTGGTGCCTAGCTAGCGCTCGCGATTAAGCCAATCTCCCGGCGATAGCGTTCCAGCTCGTTGCGCTGGGTCGTGCCCATTTTTTTCGAAAGTGGTCGCCCCTGAAATCACGAGCTGGGATGCCCCGGACTAATGTCTGGCTTAATCGCCAGGGCTCCTAGTATACTATACGCAGAGGCGCGGAGTCCCCCAAATGCATCAACTGATTGACTTATGAAAATGACATTTTTTTGATTTCTGCCACTCACCCGCCTGGGGAGCTACAGTCGGCACATCCCTAGATCGCTAGTGCCTAGCTAGCGCTCGCGGTCAAGCCAATCTCCCGGCGATAGCGTTCCAACTCGTTGCGCTGGGTCGTGCCCATTTTTTCGAAAGTGGTCGCCCCTGAAATCACGAGCTGGGATGCCCCGGACTAATGTCTGGCTTAATCGCCAGGGGCTCCTAGTATACTATACGCAGAGGCGCGGAGTCCCCCAAATGCATCAACTGATTGACTTATGAAAATGACATTTTTTTGATTTCTGCCACTCACCCGCCTGGGGAGCTACAGTCGGCACATCCCCTAGATCGCTGGTGCCTAGCTAGCGCTCGCGATTAAGCCAATCTCCCGGCGATAGCGTTCCAACTCGTTGCGCTGGGTCGTGCCCATTTTTCGAAAGTGGTCGCCCCTGGGAAATCACGAGGCTGGGATGCCCCGGACTAATGTCTGGCTTAATCGCCAGGGGCTCCTAGTATACTATACGCAGAGGCGCGGAGTCCCCCAAATGCATCAACTGATTGACTTATGAAATGACATTTTTGATTTCTGCCACTCACCCGCCTGGGGAGCTACAGTCGGCACATCCCTAGATCGCTGGTGCCTAGCTAGCGCTCGCGATTAAGCCAATCTCCCGGCGATAGCGTTCCAACTCGTTGCGCTGGGTCGTGCCCATTTTTCGAAAGTGGTCGCCCCTGAAATCACGAGCTGGGATGCCCCGGACTAATGTCTGGCTTAATCGCCAGGGGCTCCTAGTATACTATACGCAGAGGCGCGGAGTCCCCCAAATGCATCAACTGATTGACTTATGAAAATGACATTTTTGATTTCTGCCACTCACCCGCCTGGGGAGCTACAGTCGGCACATCCCTAGATCGCTGAGTGCCTAGCTAGCGCTCGCGGTCAAAGCCAATCTCCCGGCGATAGCGTTCCAACTCGTTGCGCTGGGTCGTGCCCATTTTTTTCGAAAGTGGTCGCCCCTGAAATCACGAGCTGGGATGCCCCGGACTAATGTCTGGCTTAATCGCCAGGGCTCCTAGTATACTATACGCAGAGGCGCGGAGTCCCCCAAATGCATCAACTGATTGACTTATGAAATGACATTTTTGATTTCTGCCACTCACCCGCCTGGGGAGCTACAGTCGGCACATCCCTAGATCGCTAGTGCCTAGCTAGCGCTCGCGGTCAAGCCAATCTCCCGGCGATAGCGTTCCAACTCGTTGCGCTGGGTCGTGCCCATTTTTTCGAAAGTGGTCGCCCCTGAAATCACGAGCTGGGATGCCCCGGACTAATGTCTGGCTTAATCGCCAGGGCTCCTAGTATACTATACGCAGAGGCGCGGAGTCCCCCAAATGCATCAACTGATTGACTTATGAAAATGACATTTTTTTGATTTCTGCCACTCACCCGCCTGGGGAGCTACAGTCGGCACATCCCTAGATCGCTAGTGCCTAGCTAGCGCTCGCGATTAAGCCAATCTCCCGGCGATAGCGTTCCAACTCGTTGCGCTGGGTCGTGCCCATTTTTTCGAAAGTGGTCGCCCCTGAAATCACGAGCTGGGATGCCCCGGACTAATGTCTGGCTTAATCGCCAGGGCTCTAGTATACTATACGCAGAGGCGCGGAGTCCCCCAAATGCATCAACTGATTGACTTATGAAAATGACATTTTTTTGATTTCTGCCACTCACCCGCCTGGGGAGCTACAGTCGGCACATCCCTAGATCGCTGAGTGCCTAGCTAGCGCTCGCGGTCAAAGCCAATCTCCCGGCGATAGCGTTCCAACTCGTTGCGCTGGGTCGTGCCCATTTTTTTCGAAAGTGGTCGCCCCTGAAATCACGAGCTGGGATGCCCCGGACTAATGTCTGGCTTAATCGCCAGGGGCTCCTAGTATACTATACGCAGAGGCGCGGAGTCCCCCAAATGCATCAACTGATTGACTTATGAAAATGACATTTTTTTGATTTCTGCCCACTCACCCGCCTGGGGAGCTACAGTCGGCACATCCCTAGATCGCTAGTGCCTAGCTAGCGCTCGCGATTAAGCCAATCTCCCGGCGATAGCGTTCCAACTCGTTGCGCTGGGTCGTGCCCATTTTTTTCGAAAGTGGTCGCCCCTGAAATCACGAGCTGGGATGCCCCGGACTAATGTCTGGCTTAATCGCCAGGGCTCCTAGTATACTATACGCAGAGGCGCGGAGTCCCCCAAATGCATCAACTGATTGACTTATGAAAATGACATTTTTGATTTCTGCCACTCACCCGCCTGGGGGAGCTACAGTCGGCACATCCCTAGATCGCTAGTGCCTAGCTAGCGCTCGCGATCAAAGCCAATCTCCCGGCGATAGCGTTCCAACTCGTTGCGCTGGGTCGTGCCCATTTTTTTCGAAAGTGGTCGCCCCTGAAATCACGAGCTGGGATGCCCCGGACTAATGTCTGGCTTAATCGCCAGGGCTCCTAGTATACTATACGCAGAGGCGCGGAGTCCCCCAAATGCATCAACTGATTGACTTATGAAAATGACATTTTTTTGATTTCTGCCACTCACCCGCCTGGGGAGCTGCAGTCGGCACATCCCTAGATCGCTGGTGCCTAGCTAGCGCTCGCGATTAAGCCAATCTCCCGGCGATAGCGTTCCAACTCGTTGCGCTGGGTCGTGCCCATTTTTTTCGAAAGTGGTCGCCCCTGAAATCACGAGCTGGGATGCCCCGGACTAATGTCTGGCTTAATCGCCAGGGCTCCTAGTATACTATACGCAGAGGCGCGGAGTCCCCCAAATGCATCAACTGATTGACTTTATGAAATGACATTTTTTGATTTCTGCCACTCACCCGCCTGGGGAGCTACAGTCGGCACATCCCCTAGATCGCTAGTGCCTAGCTAGCGCTCGCGATCAAAGCCAATCTCCCGGCGATAGCGTTCCAACTCGTTGCGCTGGGTCGTGCCCATTTTTTCGAAAGTGGTCGCCCCTGAAATCACGAGCTGGGATGCCCCGGACTAATGTCTGGCTTAATCGCCAGGGGCTCCTAGTATACTATACGCAGAGGCGCGGAGTCCCCCAAATGCATCAACTGATTGACTTATGAAAATGACATTTTTTTGATTTCTGCCACTCACCCGCCTGGGGAGCTACAGTCGGCACATCCCTAGATCGCTAGTGCCTAGCTAGCGCTCGCGATTAAGCCAATCTCCCGGCGATAGCGTTCCAACTCGTTGCGCTGGGTCGTGCCCATTTTTCGAAAGTGGTCGCCCCTGAAATCACGAGCTGGGATGCCCCGGACTAATGTCTGGCTTAATCGCCAGGGGCTCCTAGTATACTATACGCAGAGGCGCGGAGTCCCCAAATGCATCAACTGATTGACTTATGAAAATGACATTTTTTTGATTTCTGCCACTCACCCGCCTGGGGAGCTACAGTCGGCACATCCCCTAGATCGCTAGTGCCTAGCTAGCGCTCGCGGTCAAGCCAATCTCCCGGCGATAGCGTTCCAACTCGTTGCGCTGGGTCGTGCCCATTTTTTTCGAAAGTGGTCGCCCCTGAAATCACGAGCTGGGATGCCCCGGACTAATGTCTGGCTTAATCGCCAGGGGCTCCTAGTATACTATACGCAGAGGCGCGGAGTCCCCCAAATGCATCAACTGATTGACTTATGAAAATGACATTTTTTTGATTTCTGCCACTCACCCGCCTGGGGAGCTACAGTCGGCACATCCCTAGATCGCTAGTGCCTAGCTAGCGCTCGCGATTAAGCCAATCTCCCGGCGATAGCGTTCCAACTCGTTGCGCTGGGTCGTGCCCATTTTTCGAAAGTGGTCGCCCCTGAAATCACGAGCTGGGATGCCCCGGACTAATGTCTGGCTTAATCGCCAGGGCTCCTAGTATACTATACGCAGAGGCGCGGAGTCCCCAAATGCATCAACTGATTGACTTATGAAAATGACATTTTTTTGATTTCTGCCACTCACCCGCCTGGGGAGCTACAGTCGGCACATCCCCTAGATCGCTAGTGCCTAGCTAGCGCTCGCGATTAAGCCAATCTCCCGGCGATAGCGTTCCAACTCGTTGCGCTGGGTCGTGCCCATTTTTCGAAAGTGGTCGCCCCTGAAATCACGAGCTGGGATGCCCCGGACTAATGTCTGGCTTAATCGCCAGGGCTCCTAGTATACTATACGCAGAGGCGCGGAGTCCCCAAATGCATCAACTGATTGACTTTATGAAATGACATTTTTGATTTCTGCCACTCACCCGCCTGGGGAGCTACAGTCGGCACATCCCTAGATCGCTAGTGCCTAGCTAGCGCTCGCGATCAAGCCAATCTCCCGGCGATAGCGTTCCAACTCGTTGCGCTGGGTCGTGCCCATTTTTCGAAAGTGGTCGCCCCTGAAATCACGAGCTGGGATGCCCCGGACTAATGTCTGGCTTAATCGCCAGGGCTCCTAGTATACTATACGCAGAGGCGCGGAGTCCCCCAAATGCATCAACTGATTGACTTATGAAAATGACATTTTTGATTTCTGCCACTCACCCGCCTGGGGGAGCTACAGTCGGCACATCCCCTAGATCGCTAGTGCCTAGCTAGCGCTCGCGATTAAAGCCAATCTCCCGGCGATAGCGTTCCAACTCGTTGCGCTGGGTCGTGCCCATTTTTTTCGAAAGTGGTCGCCCCTGAAATCACGAGCTGGGATGCCCCGGACTAATGTCTGGCTTAATCGCCAGGGCTCCTAGTATACTATACGCAGAGGCGCGGAGTCCCCCAAATGCATCAACTGATTGACTTATGAAAATGACATTTTTGATTTCTGCCACTCACCCGCCTGGGGAGCTACAGTCGGCACATCCCCTAGATCGCTAGTGCCTAGCTAGCGCTCGCGGTCAAGCCAATCTCCCGGCGATAGCGTTCCAACTCGTTGCGCTGGGTCGTGCCCATTTTTCGAAAGTGGTCGCCCCTGAAATCACGAGCTGGGATGCCCCGGACTAATGTCTGGCTTAATCGCCAGGGCTCCCTAGTATACTATACGCAGAGGCGCGGAGTCCCCCAAATGCATCAACTGATTGACTTATGAAAATGACATTTTTTTGATTTCTGCCACTCACCCGCCTGGGGAGCTACAGTCGGCACATCCCCTAGATCGCTAGTGCCTAGCTAGCGCTCGCGATTAAGCCAATCTCCCGGCGATAGCGTTCCAACTCGTTGCGCTGGGTCGTGCCCATTTTTTTCGAAAGTGGTCGCCCCTGAAATCACGAGCTGGGATGCCCCGGACTAATGTCTGGCTTAATCGCCAGGGCTCCTAGTATACTATACGCAGAGGCGCGGAGTCCCCCAAATGCATCAACTGATTGACTTATGAAAATGACATTTTTGATTTCTGCCACTCACCCGCCTGGGGAGCTACAGTCGGCACATCCCTAGATCGCTGGTGCCTAGCTAGCGCTCGCGATTAAGCCAATCTCCCGGCGATAGCGTTCCAACTCGTTGCGCTGGGTCGTGCCCATTTTTCGAAAGTGGTCGCCCCTGAAATCACGAGCTGGGATGCCCCGGACTAATGTCTGGCTTAATCGCCAGGGCTCCTAGTATACTATACGCAGAGGCGCGGAGTCCCCAAATGCATCAACTGATTGACTTATGAAAATGACATTTTTGATTTCTGCCACTCACCCGCCTGGGGAGCTACAGTCGGCACATCCCCTAGATCGCTAGTGCCTAGCTAGCGCTCGCGATTAAGCCAATCTCCCGGCGATAGCGTTCCAACTCGTTGCGCTGGGTCGTGCCCATTTTTCGAAAGTGGTCGCCCCTGAAATCACGAGCTGGGATGCCCCGGACTAATGTCTGGCTTAATCGCCAGGGCTCCTAGTATACTATACGCAGAGGCGCGGAGTCCCCCAAATGCATCAACTGATTGACTTTATGAAATGACATTTTTGATTTCTGCCACTCACCCGCCTGGGGAGCTACAGTCGGCACATCCCCTAGATCGCTAGTGCCTAGCTAGCGCTCGCGATCAAGCCAATCTCCCGGCGATAGCGTTCCAACTCGTTGCGCTGGGTCGTGCCCATTTTTCGAAAGTGGTCGCCCCTGAAATCACGAGCTGGGATGCCCCGGACTAATGTCTGGCTTAATCGCCAGGGGCTCCTAGTATACTATACGCAGAGGCGCGGAGTCCCCCAAATGCATCAACTGATTGACTTATGAAAATGACATTTTTGATTTCTGCCACTCACCCGCCTGGGGAGCTACAGTCGGCACATCCCTAGATCGCTAGTGCCTAGCTAGCGCTCGCGATTAAGCCAATCTCCCGGCGATAGCGTTCCAACTCGTTGCGCTGGGTCGTGCCCATTTTTTCGAAAGTGGTCGCCCCTGAAATCACGAGCTGGGATGCCCCGGACTAATGTCTGGCTTAATCGCCAGGGCTCCTAGTATACTATACGCAGAGGCGCGGAGTCCCCCAAATGCATCAACTGATTGACTTATGAAAATGACATTTTTGATTTCTGCCACTCACCCGCCTGGGGAGCTACAGTCGGCACATCCCCTAGATCGCTAGTGCCTAGCTAGCGCTCGCGATTAAGCCAATCTCCCGGCGATAGCGTTCCAACTCGTTGCGCTGGGTCGTGCCCATTTTTCGAAAGTGGTCGCCCCTGAAATCACGAGCTGGGATGCCCC
Organism: Carpediemonas membranifera; assembly: GCA_019828565.1. Taxonomy (NCBI): domain Eukaryota; phylum Fornicata; genus Carpediemonas; species Carpediemonas membranifera. Next base: position 16,432 of record JAHDYR010000001.1, read on the forward strand.
GGACTAATGTCTGGCTTAATCGCCAGGGCTCCTAGTATACTATACGCAGAGGCGCGGAGTCCCCCAAATGCATCAACTGATTGACTTATGAAAATGACATTTTTGGATTTCTGCCACTCACCCGCCTGGGGAGCTACAGTCGGCACATCCCCTAGATCGCTAGTGCCTAGCTAGCGCTCGCGATTAAGCCAATCTCCCGGCGATAGCGTTCCAACTCGTTGCGCTGGGTCGTGCCCATTTTTTTCGAAAGTGGTCGCCCCTGAAATCACGAGCTGGGATGCCCCGGACTAATGTCTGGCTTAATCGCCAGGGCTCCTAGTATACTATACGCAGAGGCGCGGAGTCCCCCAAATGCATCAACTGATTGACTTATGAAAATGACATTTTTTTGATTTCTGCCACTCACCCGCCTGGGGAGCTACAGTCGGCACATCCCCTAGATCGCTGGTGCCTAGCTGGCGCTCGCGATTAAGCCAATCTCCCGGCGATAGCGTTCCAACTCGTTGCGCTGGGTCGTGCCCATTTTTCGAAAGTGGTCGCCCCTGAAATCACGAGCTGGGATGCCCCGGACTAATGTCTGGCTTAATCGCCAGGGCTCCTAGTATACTATACGCAGAGGCGCGGAGTCCCCCAAATGCATCAACTGATTGACTTATGAAAATGACATTTTTTTGATTTCTGCCACTCACCCGCCTGGGGGAGCTACAGTCGGCACATCCCTAGATCGCTAGTGCCTAGCTAGCGCTCGCGATTAAGCCAATCTCCCGGCGATAGCGTTCCAACTCGTTGCGCTGGGTCGTGCCCATTTTTTTCGAAAGTGGTCGCCCCTGAAATCACGAGCTGGGATGCCCCGGACTAATGTCTGGCTTAATCGCCAGGGCTCCTAGTATACTATACGCAGAGGCGCGGAGTCCCCCAAATGCATCAACTGATTGACTTATGAAAATGACATTTTTTTGATTTCTGCCACTCACCCGCCTGGGGAGCTACAGTCGGCACATCCCCTAGATCGCTGAGTGCCCTAGCTAGCGCTCGCGATTAAGCCAATCTCCCGGCGATAGCGTTCCAACTCGTTGCGCTGGGTCGTGCCCATTTTTTTCGAAAGTGGTCGCCCCTGAAATCACGAGCTGGGATGCCCCGGACTAATGTCTGGCTTAATCGCCAGGGCTCCTAGTATACTATACGCAGAGGCGCGGAGTCCCCCAAATGCATCAACTGATTGACTTATGAAAATGACATTTTTTTGATTTCTGCCACTCACCCGCCTGGGGAGCTACAGTCGGCACATCCCCTAGATCGCTAGTGCCCTAGCTAGCGCTCGCGATTAAGCCAATCTCCCGGCGATAGCGTTCCAACTCGTTGCGCTGGGTCGTGCCCATTTTTTTCGAAAGTGGTCGCCCCTGAAATCACGAGCTGGGATGCCCCGGACTAATGTCTGGCTTAATCGCCAGGGCTCCTAGTATAATATACGCAGAGGCGCGGAGTCCCCCAAATGCATCAACTGATTGACTTATGAAAATGACATTTTTGATTTCTGCCACTCACCCGCCTGGGGAGCTACAGTCGGCACATCCCCTAGATCGCTAGTGCCTAGCTAGCGCTCGCGATTAAGCCAATCTCCCGGCGATAGCGTTCCAACTCGTTGCGCTGGGTCGTGCCCATTTTTTTCGAAAGTGGTCGCCCCTGAAATCACGAGCTGGGATGCCCCGGACTAATGTCTGGCTTAATCGCCAGGGCTCCTAGTATACTATACGCAGAGGCGCGGAGTCCCCCAAATGCATCAACTGATTGACTTATGAAAAATGACATTTTTTTGATTTCTGCCACTCACCCGCCTGGGGAGCTACAGTCGGCACATCCCCTAGATCGCTAGTGCCTAGCTAGCGCTCGCGATTAAGCCAATCTCCCGGCGATAGCGTTCCAACTCGTTGCGCTGGGTCGTGCCCATTTTTTTCGAAAGTGGTCGCCCCTGAAATCACGAGCTGGGATGCCCCGGACTAATGTCTGGCTTAATCGCCAGGGCTCCTAGTATACTATACGCAGAGGCGCGGAGTCCCCCCAAATGCATCAACTGATTGACTTATGAAAAATGACATTTTTTTGATTTCTGCCACTCACCCGCCTGGGGAGCTACAGTCGGCACATCCCCTAGATCGCTAGTGCCTAGCTAGCGCTCGCGATTAAGCCAATCTCCCGGCGATAGCGTTCCAACTCGTTGCGCTGGGTCGTGCCCATTTTTTTCGAAAGTGGTCGCCCCTGAAATCACGAGCTGGGATGCCCCGGACTAATGTCTGGCTTAATCGCCAGGGCTCCTAGTATACTATACGCAGAGGCGCGGAGTCCCCCCAAATGCATCAACTGATTGACTTATGAAAATGACATTTTTTTGATTTCTGCCACTCACCCGCCTGGGGAGCTACAGTCGGCACATCCCCTAGATCGCTAGTGCCTAGCTAGCGCTCGCGATTAAGCCAATCTCCCGGCGATAGCGTTCCAACTCGTTGCGCTGGGTCGTGCCCATTTTTTTCGAAAGTGGTCGCCCCTGAAATCACGAGCTGGGATGCCCCGGACTAATGTCTGGCTTAATCGCCAGGGCTCCTAGTATATTATACGCAGAGGCGCGGAGTCCCCCAAATGCATCAACTGATTGACTTATGAAAATGACATTTTTTTGATTTCTGCCACTCACCCGCCTGGGGAGCTACAGTCGGCACATCCCCTAGATCGCTAGTGCCTAGCTAGCGCTCGCGATTAAGCCAATCTCCCGGCGATAGCGTTCCAACTCGTTGCGCTGGGTCGTGCCCATTTTTTTCGAAAGTGGTCGCCCCTGAAATCACGAGCTGGGATGCCCCGGACTAATGTCTGGCTTAATCGCCAGGGCTCCTAGTATACTATACGCAGAGGCGCGGAGTCCCCCAAATGCATCAACTGATTGACTTATGAAAATGACATTTTTTTGATTTCTGCCACTCACCCGCCTGGGGAGCTACAGTCGGCACATCCCCTAGATCGCTAGTGCCTAGCTAGCGCTCGCGATTAAGCCAATCTCCCGGCGATAGCGTTCCAACTCGTTGCGCTGGGTCGTGCCCATTTTTTTTCGAAAGTGGTCGCCCCTGAAATCACGAGCTGGGATGCCCCGGACTAATGTCTGGCTTAATCGCCAGGGCTCCTAGTATACTATACGCAGAGGCGCGGAGTCCCCCAAATGCATCAACTGATTGACTTATGAAAAATGACATTTTTTTGATTTCTGCCACTCACCCGCCTGGGGAGCTACAGTCGGCACATCCCCTAGATCGCTAGTGCCTAGCTAGCGCTCGCGATTAAGCCAATCTCCCGGCGATAGCGTTCCAACTCGTTGCGCTGGGTCGTGCCCATTTTTTTCGAAAGTGGTCGCCCCTGAAATCACGAGCTGGGATGCCCCGGACTAATGTCTGGCTTAATCGCCAGGGCTCCTAGTATACTATACGCAGAGGCGCGGAGTCCCCCAAATGCATCAACTGATTGACTTATGAAAAATGACATTTTTTTGATTTCTGCCACTCACCCGCCTGGGGAGCTACAGTCGGCACATCCCCTAGATCGCTAGTGCCTAGCTAGCGCTCGCGATTAGCCAATCTCCCGGCGATAGCGTTCCAACTCGTTGCGCTGGGTCGTGCCCATTTTTTTCGAAAGTGGTCGCCCCTGAAATCACGAGCTGGGATGCCCCGGACTAATGTCTGGCTTAATCGCCAGGGCTCCTAGTATACTATACGCAGAGGCGCGGAGTCCCCCCAAATGCATCAACTGATTGACTTATGAAAATGACATTTTTGGATTTCTGCCACTCACCCGCCTGGGGAGCTACAGTCGGCACATCCCCTAGATCGCTAGTGCCTAGCTAGCGCTCGCGATTAAGCCAATCTCCCGGCGATAGCGTTCCAACTCGTTGCGCTGGGTCGTGCCCATTTTTTTCGAAAGTGGTCGCCCCTGAAATCACGAGCTGGGATGCCCCGGACTAATGTCTGGCTTAATCGCCAGGGCTCCTAGTATACTATACGCAGAGGCGCGGAGTCCCCCCAAATGCATCAACTGATTGACTTATGAAAATGACATTTTTTTGATTTCTGCCACTCACCCGCCTGGGGAGCTACAGTCGGCACATCCCCTAGATCGCTAGTGCCTAGCTAGCGCTCGCGATTAAGCCAATCTCCCGGCGATAGCGTTCCAACTCGTTGCGCTGGGTCGTGCCCATTTTTTTCGAAAGTGGTCGCCCCTGAAATCACGAGCTGGGATGCCCCGGACTAATGTCTGGCTTAATCGCCAGGGCTCCTAGTATACTATACGCAGAGGCGCGGAGTCCCCCCAAATGCATCAACTGATTGACTTATGAAAAATGACATTTTTTTGATTTCTGCCACTCACCCGCCTGGGGAGCTACAGTCGGCACATCCCCTAGATCGCTAGTGCCTAGCTAGCGCTCGCGATTAAGCCAATCTCCCGGCGATAGCGTTCCAACTCGTTGCGCTGGGTCGTGCCCATTTTTTTCGAAAGTGGTCGCCCCTGAAATCACGAGCTGGGATGCCCCGGACTAATGTCTGGCTTAATCGCCAGGGCTCCTAGTATACTATACGCAGAGGCGCGGAGTCCCCCAAATGCATCAACTGATTGACTTATGAAAATGACATTTTTTTGATTTCTGCCACTCACCCGCCTGGGGAGCTACAGTCGGCACATCCCCTAGATCGCTAGTGCCTAGCTAGCGCTCGCGATTAAGCCAATCTCCCGGCGATAGCGTTCCAACTCGTTGCGCTGGGTCGTGCCCATTTTTTTCGAAAGTGGTCGCCCCTGAAATCACGAGCTGGGATGCCCCGGACTAATGTCTGGCTTAATCGCCAGGGCTCCTAGTATACTATACGCAGAGGCGCGGAGTCCCCCAAATGCATCAACTGATTGACTTATGAAAAATGACATTTTTTTGATTTCTGCCACTCACCCGCCTGGGGAGCTACAGTCGGCACATCCCCTAGATCGCTAGTGCCTAGCTAGCGCTCGCGATTAAGCCAATCTCCCGGCGATAGCGTTCCAACTCGTTGCGCTGGGTCGTGCCCATTTTTTTCGAAAGTGGTCGCCCCTGAAATCACGAGCTGGGATGCCCCGGACTAATGTCTGGCTTAATCGCCAGGGCTCCTAGTATACTATACGCAGAGGCGCGGAGTCCCCCCAAATGCATCAACTGATTGACTTATGAAAAATGACATTTTTTTGATTTCTGCCACTCACCCGCCTGGGGAGCTACAGTCGGCACATCCCCTAGATCGCTAGTGCCTAGCTAGCGCTCGCGATTAAGCCAATCTCCCGGCGATAGCGTTCCAACTCGTTGCGCTGGGTCGTGCCCATTTTTTTCGAAAGTGGTCGCCCCTGAAATCACGAGCTGGGATGCCCCGGACTAATGTCTGGCTTAATCGCCAGGGCTCCTAGTATACTATACGCAGAGGCGCGGAGTCCCCCAAATGCATCAACTGATTGACTTATGAAAAATGACATTTTTTTGATTTCTGCCACTCACCCGCCTGGGGAGCTACAGTCGGCACATCCCCTAGATCGCTAGTGCCTAGCTAGCGCTCGCGATTAAGCCAATCTCCCGGCGATAGCGTTCCAACTCGTTGCGCTGGGTCGTGCCCATTTTTTTCGAAAGTGGTCGCCCCTGAAATCACGAGCTGGGATGCCCCGGACTAATGTCTGGCTTAATCGCCAGGGCTCCTAGTATACTATACGCAGAGGCGCGGAGTCCCCCAAATGCATCAACTGATTGACTTATGAAAAATGACATTTTTTTGATTTCTGCCACTCACCCGCCTGGGGAGCTACAGTCGGCACATCCCCTAGATCGCTAGTGCCTAGCTAGCGCTCGCGATTAAGCCAATCTCCCGGCGATAGCGTTCCAACTCGTTGCGCTGGGTCGTGCCCATTTTTTTCGAAAGTGGTCGCCCCTGAAATCACGAGCTGGGATGCCCCGGACTAATGTCTGGCTTAATCGCCAGGGCTCCTAGTATACTATACGCAGAGGCGCGGAGTCCCCCAAATGCATCAACTGATTGACTTATGAAAAATGACATTTTTTTGATTTCTGCCACTCACCCGCCTGGGGAGCTACAGTCGGCACATCCCCTAGATCGCTAGTGCCTAGCTAGCGCTCGCGATTAAGCCAATCTCCCGGCGATAGCGTTCCAACTCGTTGCGCTGGGTCGTGCCCATTTTTTTCGAAAGTGGTCGCCCCTGAAATCACGAGCTGGGATGCCCCGGACTAATGTCTGGCTTAATCGCCAGGGCTCCTAGTATACTATACGCAGAGGCGCGGAGTCCCCCCAAATGCATCAACTGATTGACTTATGAAAATGACATTTTTTTGATTTCTGCCACTCACCCGCCTGGGGAGCTACAGTCGGCACATCCCCTAGATCGCTAGTGCCTAGCTAGCGCTCGCGATTAAGCCAATCTCCCGGCGATAGCGTTCCAACTCGTTGCGCTGGGTCGTGCCCATTTTTTTCGAAAGTGGTCGCCCCTGAAATCACGAGCTGGGATGCCCCGGACTAATGTCTGGCTTAATCGCCAGGGCTCCTAGTATAATATACGCAGAGGCGCGGAGTCCCCCAAATGCATCAACTGATTGACTTATGAAAATGACATTTTTTTGATTTCTGCCACTCACCCGCCTGGGGAGCTACAGTCGGCACATCCCCTAGATCGCTAGTGCCTAGCTAGCGCTCGCGATTAAGCCAATCTCCCGGCGATAGCGTTCCAACTCGTTGCGCTGGGTCGTGCCCATTTTTTTCGAAAGTGGTCGCCCCTGAAATCACGAGCTGGGATGCCCCGGACTAATGTCTGGCTTAATCGCCAGGGCTCCTAGTATAATATACGCAGAGGCGCGGAGTCCCCCAAATGCATCAACTGATTGACTTATGAAAATGACATTTTTGATTTCTGCCACTCACCCGCCTGGGGAGCTACAGTCGGCACATCCCCTAGATCGCTAGTGCCTAGCTAGCGCTCGCGATTAAGCCAATCTCCCGGCGATAGCGTTCCAACTCGTTGCGCTGGGTCGTGCCCATTTTTTTCGAAAGTGGTCGCCCCTGAAATCACGAGCTGGGATGCCCCGGACTAATGTCTGGCTTAATCGCCAGGGCTCCTAGTATAATATACGCAGAGGCGCGGAGTCCCCCCAAATGCATCAACTGATTGACTTATGAAAATGACATTTTTGGATTTCTGCCACTCACCCGCCTGGGGAGCTACAGTCGGCACATCCCCTAGATCGCTAGTGCCTAGCTAGCGCTCGCGATTAAGCCAATCTCCCGGCGATAGCGTTCCAACTCGTTGCGCTGGGTCGTGCCCATTTTTCGAAAGTGGTCGCCCCTGAAATCACGAGCTGGGATGCCCCGGACTAATGTCTGGCTTAATCGCCAGGGCTCCTAGTATACTATACGCAGAGGCGCGGAGTCCCCCCAAATGCATCAACTGATTGACTTATGAAAATGACATTTTTGATTTCTGCCACTCACCCGCCTGGGGAGCTACAGTCGGCACATCCCCTAGATCGCTAGTGCCTAGCTAGCGCTCGCGATTAAGCCAATCTCCCGGCGATAGCGTTCCAACTCGTTGCGCTGGGTCGTGCCCATTTTTTTCGAAAGTGGTCGCCCCTGAAATCACGAGCTGGGATGCCCCGGACTAATGTCTGGCTTAATCGCCAGGGCTCCTAGTATAATATACGCAGAGGCGCGGAGTCCCCCAAATGCATCAACTGATTGACTTATGAAAATGACATTTTTTTGATTTCTGCCACTCACCCGCCTGGGGAGCTACAGTCGGCACATCCCCTAGATCGCTAGTGCCTAGCTAGCGCTCGCGATTAAGCCAATCTCCCGGCGATAGCGTTCCAACTCGTTGCGCTGGGTCGTGCCCATTTTTTTCGAAAGTGGTCGCCCCTGAAATCACGAGCTGGGATGCCCCGGACTAATGTCTGGCTTAATCGCCAGGGCTCCTAGTATACTATACGCAGAGGCGCGGAGTCCCCCAAATGCATCAACTGATTGACTTATGAAAATGACATTTTTGATTTCTGCCACTCACCCGCCTGGGGAGCTACAGTCGGCACATCCCCTAGATCGCTAGTGCCTAGCTAGCGCTCGCGATTAAGCCAATCTCCCGGCGATAGCGTTCCAACTCGTTGCGCTGGGTCGTGCCCATTTTTTTCGAAAGTGGTCGCCCCTGAAATCACGAGCTGGGATGCCCCGGACTAATGTCTGGCTTAATCGCCAGGGCTCCTAGTATACTATACGCAGAGGCGCGGAGTCCCCCAAATGCATCAACTGATTGACTTTATGAAAATGACATTTTTGATTTCTGCCACTCACCCGCCTGGGGAGCTACAGTCGGCACATCCCCTAGATCGCTAGTGCCTAGCTAGCGCTCGCGATTAAGCCAATCTCCCGGCGATAGCGTTCCAACTCGTTGCGCTGGGTCGTGCCCATTTTTTTCGAAAGTGGTCGCCCCTGAAATCACGAGCTGGGATGCCCCGGACTAATGTCTGGCTTAATCGCCAGGGCTCCTAGTATAAATATACGCAGAGGCGCGGAGTCCCCCCAAATGCATCAACTGATTGACTTATGAAAATGACATTTTTGATTTCTGCCACTCACCCGCCTGGGGAGCTACAGTCGGCACATCCCCTAGATCGCTAGTGCCTAGCTAGCGCTCGCGATTAAGCCAATCTCCCGGCGATAGCGTTCCAACTCGTTGCGCTGGGTCGTGCCCATTTTTTTCGAAAGTGGTCGCCCCTGAAATCACGAGCTGGGATGCCCCGGACTAATGTCTGGCTTAATCGCCAGGGCTCCTAGTATACTATACGCAGAGGCGCGGAGTCCCCCAAATGCATCAACTGATTGACTTATGAAAATGACATTTTTTTGATTTCTGCCACTCACCCGCCTGGGGAGCTACAGTCGGCACATCCCCTAGATCGCTAGTGCCTAGCTAGCGCTCGCGATTAAGCCAATCTCCCGGCGATAGCGTTCCAACTCGTTGCGCTGGGTCGTGCCCATTTTTTTCGAAAGTGGTCGCTCCTGAAATCACGAGCTGGGATGCCCCGGACTAATGTCTGGCTTAATCGCCAGGGCTCCTAGTATACTATACGCAGAGGCGCGGAGTCCCCCAAATGCATCAACTGATTGACTTATGAAAATGACATTTTTTTGATTTCTGCCACTCACCCGCCTGGGGAGCTACAGTCGGCACATCCCCTAGATCGCTAGTGCCTAGCTAGCGCTCGCGATTAAGCCAATCTCCCGGCGATAGCGTTCCAACTCGTTGCGCTGGGTCGTGCCCATTTTTTTCGAAAGTGGTCGCCCCTGAAATCACGAGCTGGGATGCCCCGGACTAATGTCTGGCTTAATCGCCAGGGCTCCTAGTATACTATACGCAGAGGCGCGGAGTCCCCCAAATGCATCAACTGATTGACTTATGAAAATGACATTTTTGATTTCTGCCACTCACCCGCCTGGGGAGCTACAGTCGGCACATCCCCTAGATCGCTAGTGCCTAGCTAGCGCTCGCGATTAAGCCAATCTCCCGGCGATAGCGTTCCAACTCGTTGCGCTGGGTCGTGCCCATTTTTTTCGAAAGTGGTCGCCCCTGAAATCACGAGCTGGGATGCCCCGGACTAATGTCTGGCTTAATCGCCAGGGCTCCTAGTATACTATACGCAGAGGCGCGGAGTCCCCCCAAATGCATCAACTGATTGACTTATGAAAATGACATTTTTGATTTCTGCCACTCACCCGCCTGGGGAGCTACAGTCGGCACATCCCCTAGATCGCTAGTGCCTAGCTAGCGCTCGCGATTAAGCCAATCTCCCGGCGATAGCGTTCCAACTCGTTGCGCTGGGTCGTGCCCATTTTTTTCGAAAGTGGTCGCCCCTGAAATCACGAGCTGGGATGCCCCGGACTAATGTCTGGCTTAATCGCCAGGGCTCCTAGTATACTATACGCAGAGGCGCGGAGTCCCCCCAAATGCATCAACTGATTGACTTATGAAAATGACATTTTTGATTTCTGCCACTCACCCGCCTGGGGAGCTACAGTCGGCACATCCCCTAGATCGCTAGTGCCTAGCTAGCGCTCGCGATTAAGCCAATCTCCCGGCGATAGCGTTCCAACTCGTTGCGCTGGGTCGTGCCCATTTTTTTCGAAAGTGGTCGCCCCTGAAATCACGAGCTGGGATGCCCCGGACTAATGTCTGGCTTAATCGCCAGGGCTCCTAGTATACTATACGCAGAGGCGCGGAGTCCCCCCAAATGCATCAACTGATTGACTTATGAAAATGACATTTTTTTGATTTCTGCCACTCACCCGCCTGGGGAGCTACAGTCGGCACATCCCCTAGATCGCTAGTGCCTAGCTAGCGCTCGCGATTAAGCCAATCTCCCGGCGATAGCGTTCCAACTCGTTGCGCTGGGTCGTGCCCATTTTTTTCGAAAGTGGTCGCCCCTGAAATCACGAGCTGGGATGCCCCGGACTAATGTCTGGCTTAATCGCCAGGGCTCCTAGTATACTATACGCAGAGGCGCGGAGTCCCCCAAATGCATCAACTGATTGACTTATGAAAATGACATTTTTGATTTCTGCCACTCACCCGCCTGGGGAGCTACAGTCGGCACATCCCCTAGATCGCTAGTGCCTAGCTAGCGCTCGCGATTAAGCCAATCTCCCGGCGATAGCGTTCCAACTCGTTGCGCTGGGTCGTGCCCATTTTTTTCGAAAGTGGTCGCCCCTGAAATCACGAGCTGGGATGCCCCGGACTAATGTCTGGCTTAATCGCCAGGGCTCCTAGTATAATATACGCAGAGGCGCGGAGTCCCCCAAATGCATCAACTGATTGACTTATGAAAATGACATTTTTTTGATTTCTGCCACTCACCCGCCTGGGGAGCTACAGTCGGCACATCCCCTAGATCGCTAGTGCCTAGCTAGCGCTCGCGATTAAGCCAATCTCCCGGCGATAGCGTTCCAACTCGTTGCGCTGGGTCGTGCCCATTTATTTTTCGAAAGTGGTCGCCCCTGAAATCACGAGCTGGGATGCCCCGGACTAATGTCTGGCTTAATCGCCAGGGCTCCTAGTATAATATACGCAGAGGCGCGGAGTCCCCCAAATGCATCAACTGATTGACTTATGAAAATGACATTTTTGATTTCTGCCACTCACCCGCCTGGGGAGCTACAGTCGGCACATCCCCTAGATCGCTAGTGCCTAGCTAGCGCTCGCGATTAAGCCAATCTCCCGGCGATAGCGTTCCAACTCGTTGCGCTGGGTCGTGCCCATTTTTCGAAAGTGGTCGCCCCTGAAATCACGAGCTGAGATGCCCCGGACTAATGTCTGGCTTAATCGCCAGGGCTCCTAGTATACTATACGCAGAGGCGCGGAGTCCCCCCAAATGCATCAACTGATTGACTTATGAAAATGACATTTTTGATTTCTGCCACTCACCCGCCTGGGGAGCTACAGTCGGCACATCCCCTAGATCGCTAGTGCCTAGCTAGCGCTCGCGATTAAGCCAATCTCCCGGCGATAGCGTTCCAACTCGTTGCGCTGGGTCGTGCCCATTTTTCGAAAGTGGTCGCCCCTGAAATCACGAGCTGAGATGCCCCGGACTAATGTCTGGCTTAATCGCCAGGGCTCCTAGTATACTATACGCAGAGGCGCGGAGTCCCCCCAAATGCATCAACTGATTGACTTATGAAAATGACATTTTTGATTTCTGCCACTCACCCGCCTGGGGAGCTACAGTCGGCACATCCCCTAGATCGCTAGTGCCTAGCTAGCGCTCGCGATTAAGCCAATCTCCCGGCGATAGCGTTCCAACTCGTTGCGCTGGGTCGTGCCCATTTTTCGAAAGTGGTCGCCCCTGAAATCACGAGCTGGGATGCCCCGGACTAATGTCTGGCTTAATCGCCAGGGCTCCTAGTATAATATACGCAGAGGCGCGGAGTCCCCCAAATGCATCAACTGATTGACTTATGAAAATGACATTTTTGATTTCTGCCACTCACCCGCCTGGGGAGCTACAGTCGGCACATCCCCTAGATCGCTAGTGCCTAGCTAGCGCTCGCGATTAAGCCAATCTCCCGGCGATAGCGTTCCAACTCGTTGCGCTGGGTCGTGCCCATTTTTCGAAAGTGGTCGCCCCTGAAATCACGAGCTGGGATGCCCCGGACTAATGTCTGGCTTAATCGCCAGGGCTCCTAGTATACTATACGCAGAGGCGCGGAGTCCCCCAAATGCATCAACTGATTGACTTATGAAAATGACATTTTTGATTTCTGCCACTCACCCGCCTGGGGAGCTACAGTCGGCACATCCCCTAGATCGCTAGTGCCTAGCTAGCGCTCGCGATTAAGCCAATCTCCCGGCGATAGCGTTCCAACTCGTTGCGCTGGGTCGTGCCCATTTTTCGAAAGTGGTCGCCCCTGAAATCACGAGCTGGGATGCCCCGGACTAATGTCTGGCTTAATCGCCAGGGCTCCTAGTATAATATACGCAGAGGCGCGGAGTCCCCCAAATGCATCAACTGATTGACTTATGAAAATGACATTTTTGATTTCTGCCACTCACCCGCCTGGGGAGCTACAGTCGGCACATCCCCTAGATCGCTAGTGCCTAGCTAGCGCTCGCGATTAAGCCAATCTCCCGGCGATAGCGTTCCAACTCGTTGCGCTGGGTCGTGCCCATTTTTCGAAAGTGGTCGCCCCTGAAATCACGAGCTGGGATGCCCCGGACTAATGTCTGGCTTAATCGCCAGGGCTCCTAGTATAATATACGCAGAGGCGCGGAGTCCCCCCAAATGCATCAACTGATTGACTTATGAAAATGACATTTTTGATTTCTGCCACTCACCCGCCTGGGGAGCTACAGTCGGCACATCCCCTAGATCGCTAGTGCCTAGCTAGCGCTCGCGATTAAGCCAATCTCCCGGCGATAGCGTTCCAACTCGTTGCGCTGGGTCGTGCCCATTTTTCGAAAGTGGTCGCCCCTGAAATCACGAGCTGGGATGCCCCGGACTAATGTCTGGCTTAATCGCCAGGGCTCCTAGTATAATATACGCAGAGGCGCGGAGTCCCCCCAAATGCATCAACTGATTGACTTATGAAAATGACATTTTTGATTTCTGCCACTCACCCGCCTGGGGAGCTACAGTCGGCACATCCCCTAGATCGCTAGTGCCTAGCTAGCGCTCGCGATTAAGCCAATCTCCCGGCGATAGCGTTCCAACTCGTTGCGCTGGGTCGTGCCCATTTTTCGAAAGTGGTCGCCCCTGAAATCACGAGCTGAGATGCCCCGGACTAATGTCTGGCTTAATCGCCAGGGCTCCTAGTATACTATACGCAGAGGCGCGGAGTCCCCCCAAATGCATCAACTGATTGACTTATGAAAATGACATTTTTGATTTCTGCCACTCACCCGCCTGGGGAGCTACAGTCGGCACATCCCCTAGATCGCTAGTGCCTAGCTAGCGCTCGCGATTAAGCCAATCTCCCGGCGATAGCGTTCCAACTCGTTGCGCTGGGTCGTGCCCATTTTTCGAAAGTGGTCGCCCCTGAAATCACGAGCTGGGATGCCCCGGACTAATGTCTGGCTTAATCGCCAGGGCTCCTAGTATAATATACGCAGAGGCGCGGAGTCCCCCAAATGCATCAACTGATTGACTTATGAAAATGACATTTTTGATTTCTGCCACTCACCCGCCTGGGGAGCTACAGTCGGCACATCCCCTAGATCGCTAGTGCCTAGCTAGCGCTCGCGATTAAGCCAATCTCCCGGCGATAGCGTTCCAACTCGTTGCGCTGGGTCGTGCCCATTTTTCGAAAGTGGTCGCCCCTGAAATCACGAGCTGGGATGCCCCGGACTAATGTCTGGCTTAATCGCCAGGGCTCCTAGTATAATATACGCAGAGGCGCGGAGTCCCCCAAATGCATCAACTGATTGACTTATGAAAATGACATTTTTGATTTCTGCCACTCACCCGCCTGGGGAGCTACAGTCGGCACATCCCCTAGATCGCTAGTGCCTAGCTAGCGCTCGCGATTAAGCCAATCTCCCGGCGATAGCGTTCCAACTCGTTGCGCTGGGTCGTGCCCATTTTTCGAAAGTGGTCGCCCCTGAAATCACGAGCTGAGATGCCCCGGACTAATGTCTGGCTTAATCGCCAGGGCTCCTAGTATACTATACGCAGAGGCGCGGAGTCCCCCAAATGCATCAACTGATTGACTTATGAAAATGACATTTTTGATTTCTGCCACTCACCCGCCTGGGGAGCTACAGTCGGCACATCCCCTAGATCGCTAGTGCCTAGCTAGCGCTCGCGATTAAGCCAATCTCCCGGCGATAGCGTTCCAACTCGTTGCGCTGGGTCGTGCCCATTTTTCGAAAGTGGTCGCCCCTGAAATCACGAGCTGGGATGCCCCGGACTAATGTCTGGCTTAATCGCCAGGGCTCCTAGTATAATATACGCAGAGGCGCGGAGTCCCCCAAATGCATCAACTGATTGACTTATGAAAATGACATTTTTGATTTCTGCCACTCACCCGCCTGGGGAGCTACAGTCGGCACATCCCCTAGATCGCTAGTGCCTAGCTAGCGCTCGCGATTAAGCCAATCTCCCGGCGATAGCGTTCCAACTCGTTGCGCTGGGTCGTGCCCATTTTTCGAAAGTGGTCGCCCCTGAAATCACGAGCTGGGATGCCCCGGACTAATGTCTGGCTTAATCGCCAGGGCTCCTAGTATAATATACGCAGAGGCGCGGAGTCCCCCAAATGCATCAACTGATTGACTTATGAAAATGACATTTTTGATTTCTGCCACTCACCCGCCTGGGGAGCTACAGTCGGCACATCCCCTAGATCGCTAGTGCCTAGCTAGCGCTCGCGATTAAGCCAATCTCCCGGCGATAGCGTTCCAACTCGTTGCGCTGGGTCGTGCCCATTTTTCGAAAGTGGTCGCCCCTGAAATCACGAGCTGAGATGCCCCGGACTAATGTCTGGCTTAATCGCCAGGGCTCCTAGTATACTATACGCAGAGGCGCGGAGTCCCCCCAAATGCATCAACTGATTGACTTATGAAAATGACATTTTTGATTTCTGCCACTCACCCGCCTGGGGAGCTACAGTCGGCACATCCCCTAGATCGCTAGTGCCTAGCTAGCGCTCGCGATTAAGCTCCTAATAGACTATACAGCTGCCCCGTATGGCTGCATGACAACTACGTAGGTCTGCGGCCCCTCGGTGGTGGGCACCGAACGCCCGGTCAGTAAGGGCTCTGGTTGAATATGGTTAGAGGTTGGGCAGTAATCAGTTGATGAATCGATCCCGCATGTTTGAAGAAAATGGCCGAGGACAAGCCGGCCACCGTCTGCTCGCGAGCTCCGAGCAACTGGCGCCGGGAGTCACCTGGCAGCCGAATTTCGAGTCCGAGGCCCGTCGGCCGACACGTAAATTCACTCCCCCCCGTTCAGGTTTGGCTAGTCAGCCTAGGCGTCTGCTGGGTCAGACCAAAACGTGGTCGAGCTTATAACAGATATGTATAGATCGAAAAATCGCGTTCTTATAGGTCTGCTAGATCAGTCGGTAGATCGTTGGTCTGATAAGCCAAAGGTCGTGGGTTCGAGCCCCACGTGGACCAGTTTTCTTCGCTTACTCGAAAATCGCTCCTTAAAATGCGAATTAGGCAAAACTCAACGCCAGGACAATCTGGCACACTAACAGTGCTCCTCCTACCTATACCCCTAACTCTATTCCAAGGGGGGGGCAAATATTTATTCTCCGATCAAATATTTGGAATTCGGCCGCGATCTGAGAATGAGGTAGGCGCCCCGCGTCCGAAGTCTCGTCGGCCATTCGAACTGGCCATCCTGATTTGATTACACGACCTGCCGGGACCGGATCAGGATCGTATCATATATTTTGAGCTGTGTAAATATGTAAATATAAATATAAATAAAAAAATAATAAAAATATGTAAGTGTAAATATTACGGCCGTCACGCCGAGGTGACACGAGCCGCCTGTAGTCAGCTCCAGGCGTGATTAGTGGTGTCTGGTACTCAAATATCTGCACCATACTGCATTCTATCATATATGAGTAAGATTTTCGCACCATCCACAAAGTGTGGCTCTATAACAGAGAGCCCTCCTCTTAAATCCAACCAAAATGGGGGGGCGAGTATTTACTTCGGGTGGCTACCCCGAGCTCTTATGACAGACCCGGGTAAATCCTCGTCTTGCAATCCGGTCAGGTCCGGAACGGCTCCGACACCTGCCGATGCGTTTCGAAGTGTGACATAAAGTGCACATTGATCTGCGCGCGCAGGTGCCAGTGATGGTCCTGTGACAGGAACCACGTCGACCCCGATAGAATCGTTATGGCTCGCTCCTCTGGTTTCTTTCCATGGCAAGAAAGCGATACCATTCAGACGCCAAGCACTTCAGCCCAAAACCGCATTTTAATTAATCTAATTAGGACTCCACTTGCCGAGCCTCGTCTCGAACTCAAGCATTGCCATCGACTCCCTCAACCAGGCCCTCTTCGCCGCCTGCTGAATGCCCACACGCCACACCGTCACGGCAAGGAGATGCGCTCCGATATTGCACAAGAAAGCCACTGCAGAAACCACGATCCTGACCCACGATGCACCAAGCAAGATGAATCCGCCCACGATGGACGCGGCGAGGCCCAGGTATAGGGCAAAGAGGACAAAGCCGAACAACAACATCTTGCCCCAGCCGTCGAAGCCGCCAGAACGGTTTCTAAAGCCAATAGCAGCGGTCGCATTCCACAAAAGTGACGTCGCAACCAAGGTATAGGCGTTATTACTCGCTAAAAACACAAAAGCTGAGACCACTGCGGGGATACCGACTATGCACACACATGCGATCGCCCAGCTGCTGAGATGCACCCGTTTCTCGGCCCCGCTCGTTGGGACGGGGATCGCTCTGACTACCGATGACCTGGAGGTGGAGAACAAAATACTGGGCGCGATAATGCACTGGGCAGCTGCAGAGGTGGCGATCGCCGAGAACGGGGGCGTTGAGGCAAAAAATGATGCAATCAAAATGACCAGGAGCGTCTGGGCGATTGTTGCGAGGACGTACTTGGTGGCATAGTCGAGGCCTGCCAGGAGAGACCGGGCCTGCACTGAGAGGTCAGAGATGGAGACGGTGGTGGGCACCGACAGTACGGCCGCCGAGCTCACGATGGCGTCGGACAAGGACCTAGATGGTGGTAGGCAGACGGAGAGGTCTCCCTTGGCCACACACAGCGCCGTGGTGGGGCAGTCGAGCGAATGTGCGGTGATGAGGGTGTCGCCGTAGTCGTGGAATAAGTCGATGAGGCCGCCGATGTCCTCGGGGCAGGAATTGCTGTACACGTTGACCTGAAGCGGGGTGTCGTCAATCCCGTCGACCAGGTGCTGTCGGATGGCGGGTAGACCCCTGGGCAGCCTGGCGTTTAGGTCGGACACAGGAAGAGGCTCGCCCTCCCCGCCGGCCTTGAGGGAGAGGCAGGAGTTCCACTCCGACCAGAGCCCCACGGCCCGTGCCAGGGCCCTAGAGCGTCTGGAGTTGTGTGCTGAGGCCCACACAACGCGCACACCGACGTCAGACAACGACTCGAGAGAAGAAGAGATGCTACTGTCAGCGACCGCCGCCCCACCGACCAGCCCGAGCAGCGTGAGCTCTGACACGCATCTGACGAGGTGTCTGTGGCGGGTCGGGTCGTACCGGGTGACGGGGGGAAGGGTCTGCACCGCGGGGATGTCGGTGGCCGGGACGACGGTGGTTGCTACGGCCAGACACGGAGCGGCTCCCGCGAATGATGTGCTGTGGTAGATGTCGACGGCGTTCTCTCGGAGGGTCTGGGTGAGTGGCTGGACGCCGTCTGCTGTCCAAACTGATGTGCACGCCTCGAGGACGGCGTTCGGGGTGCCAACTGCGATGACCACGAGCTTGCCGTGGAGCTGCTCACGGAACACAGATACACGAAGCAACGGGGCAGCCAGCCGACACCGCCAACCCTCCGTGGCGGCAGGCGGGTCAGCGATTACCGCACCCAGTGGGATGTAGTCCGCTGTCACGCCAGGGTCGAAGCCAAGGTCTGCGGCAAAGTCGGGCAACATGGCGAGGAAGGTCTCGTATCGAGGCGTGTGTACAGGCTTGAAAATGGCGCAGCCCAAGCCGACCGCGCGGGCAGAGAGACCGGCGGGGGTCTCGTCGGCAATGGCCTCAGCTGCCTCGTTGACGGCGAGAGAGGAGAAGGAGTCGCCCTTCGGAACGTGGACTTTCGTGGGGACGATGGCTGAGCTGATATATGGTTTCTCATGTAACAGTACGAGTCTACGTAAATTGCCGAGGACTCTGCATGGCGAACACACGTGGTGTAGGTAGTTGAGGCGGTGCTGGGTGTTGGAGTACGCTGGCTTACATATACCCATGTTAATCACAACGAGCTTCCATAAAGGGACCTCTCCCGCGCTCATCTTGAGGTATGACAGGAGCAGCCTCATTTCCGCGAGCATTCCGAGCAGAGGCAGGCCCACTGGGGCCCACAGGGGCGCCACGGCAACGCATAGAAACCCGACCACGCCCAGTGGGCTGCAGTTGCCAGTGAGCGCGTAGACTATCGAGTACACCACGACTGCGGCTACCACGAGGAAGGTGTAAGACGCAAGGATGGGTGCTGGCAGGGGGCCTTGGAGCCGCACCGTCGATCTGTCTAGGATGCTGCTGAGGATTCTGGACGCGGGGGTCTGCTGGCACACACCCATGAGTGTCTTGGGCATGGATACGGGCCGGTAGCCGCCCTCGGGCCACGCGTTCGGCCGCGAGTCGGGAGACCAGATGAAAGAGCCGCTTCGAACACTGAAGCTGCCGAAGTCAATGTCTGCGGGGGCGACCGTGCCTTCTATTACTTCCACCAGGTCACCCTCGACAATGGTGGCTGGCGACACCCGACGCCAGCGGCCTGAGCGGTGTACTTGCACATGTTCATTCGATGCGGCTGGAGCTGGGTCAGCGCTCGTGTCTACCTGACGCATCACGGCCCTTACATGTCGTCTGATCTGAACCACTGGCGCGACGCGTCGGTATACCACATGTGTTGACGAGGCAAGCCAGAGGAGCAGGAGGACAACGGATGTGTTGGTTGGGGTGTCGCTGGCGAAGGATAAAAATGTGGCGCTAAGGACGAGGAGGAGCCAGGGCGTGGGGATGAGGCAGAGAGGCAGGCGGAGGAGGACTCGGTTGCGGTGGGCTCGGGCAGCGTCCTTGAGGGCTGCGACGAGAGATTTCTTGGCTGCAGCATCTGTGAGACCTTCGTTCATGCGCATGGCGATTGTTTCCTCGAATGGGCCACCAGTATTGGTTTCCGAGCCTGTTTCGAGCAGGAACTTGCCATGCGATGGAACGTCGACAGCAAGAGTGATATCAGCGAGGTCTAGGTTGCTCGATGCTCTGTTCATCTATCTTCTGAAGCTTTGTAGACTCCCAGGCAGCAGTGGGTGCTCCGAAACGAACAACCCGTCGTGATGCGCAGGTTAAGGAGAGAGCTCGCGGGAGCAATCCAGACCGAACCAGGGCCTTTATACACACATACAAGGCCGCCATGGACGAATCGCGGCTCTTTTTGACGCAGGTCATCTGGCGCATTGCCGAACGAAAGATCATGGCTCACGGAGCTCCACGGTACAGATCGGGCGGGGGCAACTATCAAAGACCACAGCAAGGACAAAGAAAGACTACTGCTGTGTCAAGGATTCTTGAACGGGCACAACAGTTCCTCACGGCCTTCGACGGACCGCCAGCGAACAGAGCACAGAGTCTGCAGTCCTACTACCATCCAAACGCCCAGTTTAGCATCTCATGTTTCCCTTCCCTTCCTCCTCCGCTCACCAACAAGCAAGGGCGCCCCGCACTGAACCAGCACACCACCCCCGCCGTGAAACAGACCTGGCAATGCTACGCCATGGAGGGCATCAACCACGGCGCGACGAGCACATCTACAGGGTCCGATGCAGCGCTCAAGAGCACCGCACCCGCCGTTCTGGCCTTCGTTAGCCAGCTGCCAGCCACGGTGCACAAGATTGAGTCCAACAACCCGGGCGAAGTCGTGCTCCGGATGGTTGACAGAGAGAGAACTCCCACCGATCTCGATCCCAACCTCGCCTTCGTCACTTTTGATGGCCATTTGATTGAATACCCGAGTGATCCGAGCAAAAGCACCGAGAGAATCTTCTTCCGCACCATTACCCTCGCCCAGACGTCCCCCAAGTCGCCCTACGTGGTGGTGAATGACATGCTTCGTCTTGGCGAGTACGTTCCAATCTTCAAGCCTTTCAAATTCGACCTCCGCCAGACCCCTGCCTTCCAGGGCTCCAGACAGCCTTCACAGCCGGCCCAGCAGCCAGGGTCGTCGCTGACCGTGGAGCAGCAGACCCTGGTGTCCCAGCTAGGTGCTATGACGGGAATGCGGGATGAGTACTGCCGGATGCTGCTCGATGCATCGAACTGGGACGTCCAGACGACCCAAGCGAACTTCCAGGCGTTTTTGAAGAATAATGGCGGGGCGGTGCCTGCGAATATGTTGAAGTAAAGCGTGTTTTAAGGGAGTTTAAGGGAAGAGGTGTGTCTGAACATGTATCGCAGAGAGCGAGAAGAAAGGGTAAGCTGCGACATAATTTGGCTATATCCAGTCAGAGCTTGGCCTCAGAGCTTGATGTCATCATATCTTGACTAAATCTGGATTTTTCTTCGCGGCACAGCCACTCACTGCGAAGCTGACTTTGACAATGTAATCATGGAGCAATGGCTGAAGGACACAGTATTCAGCAGATACGACACGAATTCTTAGCAGTACTCCGCGAAATAGCGCTTGTATGCACTTCCGAGACGCCTGGCGACATTCCCTCGCTCATTTCCCGTGCCATCTCCGCTTTAGATGAAACCAACAGCCAAACAAGCCCTGCAACAACCAATACATTCACACCAAAGCCTCCGTTTACGATTGAATCGCTTCTCTCAGGCCTCCGTCTCGCCCTATCATACACCCCTCCGCCCCCAGTGCAACGGCCACTGTCCAAGGCTAGGAGCATCCTCACAGACGGCCCGAAGCTTAGCATGAACAGCTCTCTCGCCGAACACGAGGATTTACCTGAGAGATGTTACACGCTGGTCCAGGGAACGCTCTGGGCGCTCCTGATGGACGCGGGGGCCGACCCCGAGCTTGGGGAGGGAAGTGATGCGTACTCTAACGACAGCCGACTCCTCTGGTTCATTTGCAAGAAGTTTTTTTATGTGCTTTGTGTCTCGCGACGCAACGGCCATCTGCTACACACCCCAGACGATGTTCACTTCGCCTCGTTCTGCGGTCATCTCTATTCCCGTGGCCGCAACGCCGAGTATGGCACCGGTGTGATCTCCTCCAGCCTCTATGTTCCAACGTACCAGCGTGTCAGGGTTCCTCGGGTGTTCGAGCTCAACATCGAGGGTGAGAGCGTGCTTGCCATCACCACCCGTGGCATGTGGGCCTGGGGGTTCAGCGGGGAGGGTCAGCTGGGCATCGAGCCACGCATGGACGGCATCTCTCCCCCGGCAAGGGTGGTCTTCCCTGACAAGGGCGTGCAAGAGTACATGGACGAGATCAGCCCATGGCATAGGGGAGAGATGATCCAGAAGGTGTACAGGACCATGCGGCAGACCTATGTCCAGACGCCCTGCGGTATATTGGCAGCGGGGTACAACAAGGACAATCTGCTCGGCGTTGAGGCGAACGCGCTGCATGTGGTGCGCTTTTCGTTGGTGAGGGATAGTAATGAGTGCTACATCGAGGGCACCGATGCGGAGGGGCGGGTCGTCTTGCGGCGGAGGCGGCTGGCAGACTATGGGCGTCTGCTGGCAGAGTTGAGGGAGCGCAGGGGGTAGTGGATTTATGGTTGGCCAGATGTAATGTAACGTAAATCGGTCACTACAACTACTCCATATCACACGTTGGGATGAAGCAGCCTTGTCTACTCTGCTCTCGCGTCAATGGTCCGGCTGCACACGCGGCACGTGACCTGCCGGTTCGCGCTGACTGTGGCCGACCGATGGCAGTGGGGGCACGTGACGGTGCGCTGCCTCGCGACGCCCTCGGGCAGGTCGACTGTCTGGCGCGGCGCCATCTCGCACTGGCCGCCGTAGTGGGCCATGTGCTCTTCCTGGTTGGCCACGCGGAGCAGGCACTTGTGGCAGAAGTCCTGGCCGCACGGGCACTTCGACATCTTGCAGCTGTCCAGGTCGCCCTCGCGCGAGGTCAGCTCGCCGCACGTGGGGCAGCGGCGGATGACGGGGACGTCCACAGCGGCGCCTCTGCCGAGCGTGACCAGGCGGCACGTCTGCAGGATGTCGTTCTGCTCGACGAGCGTCCTGATCTCGGCGCGCGAGTATGCCTGCTGGCGCCGCGGGATGACGTAGAAGTCGGCTGCCGCGCCTGCTGCGGCAGGGGCCGAGTCGAGCACCGCCTGGCGCATCTGGCCGGCGTCCTCCAGACGAGGGAGGCGGGAGGCGCCCGTGCAGTCGGCGTACACGCGGTGGTGGTCGTGGAGGGTCACGCCGACGGAGCCGGGCTGGGGGAACTGGCCGCCGAACACGTGGAAGGCGAAGCGGCGGCGCGTCTCGTCGTCCTCGAGCACGGCGCGGAGGGCGTCCTGCACGCCCTGGCTGTCCGCGGGGAAGCGCAGCGGGGCGAGCACGGCGTCGACCGTGAGCGGGTTGGGGCGCACGAGTAGGGCCCGCAGCTGGGCGGCCGTCAGCGCGAGGACCTTCTCGCTGAAGCGCGTCTTCGAGGGCGTCGGGCGTGAAGACCAGCGTGCCCTCGCGGAAGATGGGCACAGCGAACACCATGCCCCCGACGGCCTGGCGGACGGCCACATGCGGCAGCTCGACGACCAGGTCGGGCAGGGCCTTCGCGGAGTCGTCGCCCGAGAGCGTCGCGGGGATGGCGAACAGGTCCTCCTCGCATGCGGCGATGCTGGCCAGGCTCGCCGAAACGTCGTCAGCGAGGGCGATGTCGACCGGGTCCTCGCGGAACATCTGCAGGCGCACGCGGTCGATGTCGTCGACGAAGGCGTGGGCGTTCGCGAACCTGCTGCTCGCCGCGTTGAGGTCGACCTCGGGGTCCAGCTCGTTGGCAGCGGCAGCGAAGAGGCCGTCGGCCAGGGCGCGGCGGACGGACCAGCGGGCCTCGGGGTGGGTGGCGAGCATGCCGGAGAGCACGTCGCGCAGGGCGTCGGGGACGGCAACAGTGGCGAGCAGGGCGGCGCAGAGAGTGTCGTCGTTGGCGGTCGAACTCTCGAGCAAGTCCCTGTTGTTGCTGAGAGAGAGGATGTCCCTGCAGAAATCCGTATAGTCCTTCGTCATCAGCGCCAGCATCGTCAGGCCCGCGTGGTACACATCGGCTGCCTGCTGCTCGCGATGCTTCAGCTTCTTTCCGGCCTTGCGCGCGGCGATCTCCTCGGGCGCGCTGAAGGCGAGCGTGCCGATGTTGACTCCGGTCGCGGTCGCGTTCACGGCGTCCATGTTCGAGGCCGTCTCGAAGTCGACGAGCACGGGGTGGCCCTCGCGCAGCATGACGTTCTCGGGCTTGAGGTCGCGGTGGCAGACGCCCGCGCTGTGCAGGTCGTGGATCGCGGTGAGCAGGCCGTGGAGCAGTCTGCGCAGGCTGTCGGGCGAGTCGGCTGGGGCGTCGCGCAGATGGCGCTCGAGGCGCTCCATGACGATCGTGCAGGTCTGCTCGGCGCTGTCGACGAGGACGAAGTGCAGCTTGGGCGCAGCGGGGCTGTGCGCCATGCGCGACAGGATGCCCGCCTCGCGGTCGCAGAGCTTGCGATGGTGCTCGGTGTCGAGCTTGAAGGTCTTGGCGAAGAAGGTCTGGCCGTCGCGGGTCACGATCTGGCACAGCGCTCTGTTCTCGCTGACGGTCGACTCGACGGCGAAGTCGGACAGCGACAGGTCGGCGCGCATCTCGGGGAGGTCCATGAGGTGGGCCAGCCCCATCTCGCGCAGCTCGGCGAAGAGGCTGGCCGACGGCGCGGTGAGGGCCTCCAGCTCGGGGCAGAGCCGGACGAGCTGCGGCGTGCGGCGGGAAAGAACATCCTTCATGTGTGCCAGCTTGACTTTGACGGAGTCTAGTTCCTTCTGCGCTTCGTCAAGCTTGCCGACGCCGTGTTTGCGTTTCCTGCTGAAGAAGTCGACATCCTCTTCGAGCTCCTCGGCCTTGCTCTTCAGGTCTGGTAGTCGCCCAGCGACCGGAGCTGCGCAGTGATGGCGTCGGCCTCGGCGAACCCAGCCAGGTGGACCTCAGCCTCGGCGGCCAGGCCAGTCAACTGGCGAATGGTGCGCTCCTCAGCGCTCGTGTCCTCGCCAAGCTCCTTCCGACTGAGGGCACACTGCCACGTCACGCGGACGGCCGGCTGGAGGAAGGCGCGGAGCGTGGCGTACCTGGCCTGCAGCTCGGGCGCGAGGGTGGGGAAGTCGACGACCTCGTTGTCAGCGGCCTCGAGCATGCGGGCCATCTCGTCGAGCGAGGGGAGAGACTCGAAGGCGGCGGCGCCGTCGACGATGGCCGAGGCCGCCTGGTAGGCAGCGCTGACAGCGGCGATCCTGGCCTCGAGCGCCTCGACCCCGGCCCTGGCCTGGGCGATGACGCGGATCTCTGGGTGGCGTCTGGCCGGGCCGAGTCGGCTGATGAGACCAGCGGGCGACGGAGTGTCGTCAGTGTCAGGTGTTGGCATGGCGACCGAGAGCAGGGGTGGCCCTCGAGCGTGGCGCTCAGCCCAGCAGCCTGGTCGGCAGCGGCGAAGGTCACCATGGCCTGGAGAGACGAAATGGTGGTCCTCGCGTCAGAGAGTTTTGTCCTCGCCCAAGACAGTTCTGTACTCGCCTCAGAGAGCTCCACCCTGAGTCTGGCGTTGCAGTTCGCCAGTGATGTGATTGCGTCAACGGCATCATTATGCGGACCTTCGGCCACAAACAGTCCACCCGCCATTCTGATCATGGACGAAATCGGGGCGGCCATGGCGATGCGGAGATCTCGTGGGGCGACCTGCGATGAGGCCACGCGAGAGACGACCTGCCTCAGCTGGCCGATAGACGCGTCAACCAGGACAACGTCCGAGACGGCGCCCGAGCAGAAGTCGGCAACAATCTGGTCGCACCTGCATTCGTTGAAGAGCTTGATGAGCTTGGCCAGCTCGGCGTCCTTGGAGTCTATCTTGGCGAACTTGTCCTCCAGCCAGACTCTGGCGGCGGGGCGGGTCAGCGTCATCGTGAAGGAGCGGGGCAGACCAGTGGCGAGGAAGTGGAGGAGGATGCGAGCGGTGTCGCTGATGAGTACTTCTGAGTCGTCAGGGTCGATGGCGATGTCGGCGTCGGGGGCGACTGGGCTGGAGCAGAGCTGGTTGACGGTGGCCAGGAACTGGAGGGTGCGGGTGAGTGCGCTCCAGACCTTGGCTGTCGTGTCGCTGGATCCAGACACGATCGTGGTGCCGTCTCGGGAGAACGCGACACCATCCACCGTATGATTGTGCCCCGAGAACGTCCTGATCAGCGCCCCGGTCGCGACGTCCCACTGCATGATGGTGTTGTCGCCAGACCCAGACAGCAGAGTCCTGCCGTCGGGGGAGAAGGCGAGGCTCCACACAATATCGGTGTGCCCAATAAGGGTCCGAGTCAGCTCGCCAGTTGCGGAGTCCCAGAACTTGATTGAGCCAACATTGTCTCCGGATGCGATGATGGCCCCGTCGGGTGACACGGCAATCGTGATGACACCGGAACCATGGTCCATGGTCCTGATGCATTCGCCAGTTGTGGCGATCCACTGCTTGACCTTGCTGTCCCAACTTCCAGTGCAAATGGTCGAGCCATCAGGGGAGATGGCCACACCGATCACCTCTCTGGAATGCCCTGTGAATGTCAGCCTGCACTGCCCTGTCTCGACGTCCCAGACCTTGGCGGTTTTGTCATACGATCCAGAGACCAGGGTGCGGCCATCGGACGAGAATGCAAGGCAGTGCACAACATCAGTGTGCCCGCTTTGGGTCTTAGTCACCCGACCTGTGGCTACGTTCCAGAGTTTGATACTTACGTCATCGCCACCAGAAGCGATGGTCGCCCCGTCCGGCGACACGGCAACGCATAAGTTGACCTCCATGTGTCATGGTCCTGATACACTGACCAGTGGCCGAGTCCCACAGCTTGACGGTGCCATCGCATGAGGCACTGACGATGGTGCCGTCGGAGGTGGCGGCGGCACCGTGCACAACGTATTCGTGCCCAGTCAGTGTCCTAACGCACTCACCAGCCTCCATAGGTTTCATAGACCGCGTGTTCCACGCTTCTAGCGCGAGCTCAACCCTGTTCTCATGGTCGGCCTCGAGTCTACCACGCACCATAGAAACGGTAACAGCGGGCTCAGTGAGCTCCATCGTCAGAGTCTCTGGTTCTATACTCTCGCTGAGTAGGTACTGGATGACCTGCTCGAGGTCCTGCACGGTGATTGGTGTCTCGCCTCGCTTGCGGATCTGGATGCCCTCGGGGCCGGGGCGCTCAGCTCTTGCGGTGCGGATCTGTACATCTACTGCTCTGCAGCCCTTGCTGCGTGAGAATGCGGCCTAGACACGTACCACTGGCTGTGTAAGCGTGGAATTGACGGATCAAACGCGTCAGGCGTGCTGTGTAAGGGAATCGCGATGCAGCTGGGCTACTGCTGTTGCTACGCACCATCTGTGTGAGAATCGCTGGAAACCGCGAACCTTGGGCATCATCGCTCCATGCTTGAAAACGACCAAGTCATCCGAGTCGATTGTGCTCAGGGGTGAGTCGACGCCGTGCCAGCCGCGGAACGCAACAGTGACGCAGGACAGTGGCACTCGCCCTTGCCGAGGATGCCTTGGTCGAGGAATTGACGATCAACCAGAGGGCTGTGAATGATGCATGGTCAGTCCTCCACACCATATTGCTCATGCTAGCTGGGCTATCATACATTTACTAGCCGTACTGCATCCGTACGGCCTGGGTCAGGCTCTTCATCCGGTCGACCTGCACGCTAAGCTCCTTCCGCTCCACGCTGAGCTGCCGGATCTGCTCCTTCATCTGGGCGATGGCGTCCCTGCGCTGTGTGCCAGTGCTGTCCCGCTGCGCCCTGAGACTCCTGATCTGCTCGTTCAACTCGGCCAGCTCCTCCTCCCTCGTCTTCACAAGGTCCAGTGTCGTCGTGTCCCGGTCCGCCACGGTCGCCAGACGCTGCTGCAGCGCCCGACGGTGCTCAACCCGCTGGGCGAGCTCAGATTCAGCAGTCTGAGCCAATATCTGACGGTCATGGTCGATCTGCGCCTTTCTTTCCTTCGTATCGCCCAATGCCCGCTCGAGGTCCGCGATCTGGCCTTTCGCGTGGTCAAGCTCGCTCTCCAACCTCCTACGCTCCTCGAGCGCCCTGCTGTGTTCCGCCTCGGCCTCCTCTAGGTCCAGAGACTGTGCGTCGGTCGCCCTGGTCGCTGCACTACGGCGGGCGTCGTCGGCAGCGTTCAAGTCGGCCTCCAGCTCGAGCAGCTTGCGTCTAAGCTCTCTGTTACGAGTTTCCTCGACTCTCTTCCTCTGTTCGAGGTCTGCGGCGAGTGACAGCAGCCGCGCGACCTCCTCCGACAGCTGCTGCACCTCGACGTTGCCCTCAGAGGCCGCCATGGCAGAGCTGCTGCGGGTGGTCTCAACGTCGGCTGTGACGCCGCGTATCGACATGCTAAGGGCCTCGACGGACGCGAGGAGGGCCGCGATACGGCCAGTGGCCCCGTCGGCGACAGTCTTGACGCTGCCAAGACTCACGGCCATGCGGTCGAGAGAGTCCCCGAACCGCCTGGCAAGCGTGTCAGCGCCTGCCTTTGCGACGGCCGCCTCCTGCCGCTTTTGCTCCACCGACGACGTCATTGTGCGAATGTTTCCCTCCGATGCATCCCGGAGGTCCCGTAGGCGGCGCTCCTCCTCCTCAACTCGGCACTTGAGGGCTTCCCGTTCGTGGTTGACCGAGGCCTCCTCTCTACGGAGACGTTCGGTCTCCTTGCGGACAGCATCCCGCTGGGTATCGAGGTGACGATGGGCGGCAGTATGGCGCTGTGACTCCTTATCTAATGCGTCCTCATGCTCTCGTTGAACATTCAGCTTCGAGGAGCGAAGGGCTTCCGTGTTGGCGCTGTAGCTGTTCTCGATTGTCGAGACACGGTCTCGGACACGACGGAGCTTGGGCTTGAGGTCATCACGCTCCCACATGGCATGCTCAAGAGCGTCTTGCTTCTTTTGGAACTCGTTCTGGAGCTCCGCATGGAGGCGTTGGAAGCGATGGCGGTCATCGTCTGCTTGTTGCGCTTGACGGCGAGAGGCAAAGACCATTTGCTTCATGCGCGTCAAGCGAGTGTTAGCTTCTTCCAAATACGTGAGAAGCTCCCGGCTTTGGTTCATAAGATGGTGATGGCTTTGTGTATTCCGCATAGCAAGATAAGAAGGAAGGTGCTCTGCGGCTGCTCAAAAAGGCCAGTGCAGGCTGCAATGTCGTGAATATCTACCCGGTTCCTCAGGCTGACGAGGAGGCGGGTTGGTGCCAGTCGGGCCCCACAAGGTCCGCGGCGAGCGGAGGGAGCTCGTCGAGGTGGACGTGGCCGGGGACGAATAAACTTGACAAACTCTACACAGCTCTCGCGTCAATGGTCCGGCTGCACCCGCGGCACGTGACCTGCCTCCGGTTCGCGCTGACTGTGGCCGACCGATGGCAGTGGGGGCACGTGACGGTGCGCTGCCTCGCGACGCCCTCGGGCAGGTCGACTGTCTGGCGCGGCGCCATCTCGCACTGGCCGCCGTAGTGGGCCATGTGCTCTTCCTGGTTGGCCACGCGGAGCAGGCACTTGTGGCAGAAGTCCTGGCCGCACGGGCACTTCGACATCTTGCAGCTGTCCAGGTCGCCCTCGCGCGAGGTCAGCTCGCCGCACGTGGGGCAGCGGCGGATGACGGGGACGTCCACAGCGGCGCCTCTGCCGAGCGTGACCAGGCGGCACGTCTGCAGGATGTCGTTCTGCTCGACGAGCGTCCTGATCTCGGCGCGCGAGTATGCCTGCTGGCGCCGCGGGATGACGTAGAAGTCGGCTGCCGCGCCTGATGTGGCAGGGGCCGAGTCGAGCACCGCCTGGCGCATCTGGCCGGCGTCCTCCAGACGAGAGAGGCGCCCGCGCAGTCGGCGTACACGCGGTGGTGGTCGTGGAGGGTCACGCCGACGGAGCCGGGCTGGGGGAGCTGGCCGCCGAACACGTGGAAGGCGAAGCGGCGGCGCGTCTCGTCGTCCTCGAGCACGGCGCGGAGGGCGTCCTGCACGCCCTGGCTGTCCGCGGGGAAGCGCAGCGGGGCGAGCACGGCGTCGACCGTGAGCGGGTTGGGGCGCACGAGTAGGGCCCGCAGCTGGGCGGCCGTCAGCGCGAGGACCTTCTCGCTGAAGCGCGTCTTCGAGGGCGTCGGGCGTGAAGACCAGCGTGCCCTCGCGGAAGATGGGCACAGCGAACACCATGCCCCCGACGGCCTGGCGGACGGCCACATGCGGCAGCTCGACGACCAGGTCGGGCAGGGCCTTCGCGGCGTCGTCGCCCGAGAGCGTCGCGGGGATGGCGAACAGGTCCTCCTCGCATGCGGCGATGCTGGCCAGGCTCGCCGAAACGTCGTCAGCGAGGGCGATGTCGACCGGGTCCTCGCGGAACATCTGCAGGCGCACGCGGTCGATGTCGTCGACGAAGGCGTGGGCGTTCGCGAACCTGCTGCTCGCCGCGTTGAGGTCGACCTCGGGGTCCAGCTCGTTGGCAGCAGCAGCGAAGAGGCCGTCGGCCAGGGCGCGGCGGACGGACCAGCGGGCCTCGGGGTGGGTGGCGAGCATGCCGGAGAGCACGTCGCGCAGGGCGTCGGGGACGGCAACAGTGGCGAGCAGGGCGGCGCAGAGAGTGTCGTCGTTGGCGGTCGAACTCTCGAGCAAGTCCCTGTTGTTGCTGAGAGAGAGGATGTCCCTGCAGAAATCCGTATAGTCCTTCGTCATCAGCGCCAGCATCGTCAGGCCCGCGTGGTACACATCGGCTGCCTGCTGCTCGCGATGCTTCAGCTTCTTTCCGGCCTTGCGCGCGGCGATCTCCTCGGGCGCGCTGAAGGCGAGCGTGCCGATGTTGACTCCGGTCGCGGTCGCGTTCACGGCGTCCATGTTCGAGGCCGTCTCGAAGTCGACGAGCACGGGGTGGCCCTCGCGCAGCATGACGTTCTCGGGCTTGAGGTCGCGGTGGCAGACGCCCGCGCTGTGCAGGTCGTGGATCGCGGTGAGCAGGCCGTGGAGCAGTCTGCGCAGGCTGTCGGGCGAGTCGGCTGGGGCGTCGCGCAGATGGCGCTCGAGGCGCTCCATGACGATCGTGCAGGTCTGCTCGGCGCTGTCGACGAGGACGAAGTGCAGCTTGGGCGCAGCGGGGCTGTGCGCCATGCGCGACAGGATGCCCGCCTCGCGGTCGCAGAGCTTGCGATGGTGCTCGGTGTCGAGCTTGAAGGTCTTGGCGAAGAAGGTCTGGCCGTCGCGGGTCACGATCTGGCACAGCGCTCTGTTCTCGCTGACGGTCGACTCGACGGCGAAGTCGGACAGCGACAGGTCGGCGCGCATCTCGGGGAGGTCCATGAGGTGGGCCAGCCCCATCTCGCGCAGCTCGGCGAAGAGGCTGGCCGACGGCGCGGTGAGGGCCTCCAGCTCGGGGCAGAGCCGGACGAGCTGCGGCGTGCGGCGGGAAAGAACATCCTTCATGTGTGCCAGCTTGACTTTGACGGAGTCTAGTTCCTTCTGCGCTTCGTCAAGCTTGCCGACGCCGTGTTTGCGTTTCCTGCTGAAGAAGTCGACATCCTCTTCGAGCTCCTCGGCCTTGCTCTTCAGGTCTGGTAGTCGCCCAGCGACCGGAGCTGCGCAGTGATGGCGTCGGCCTCGGCGAACCCAGCCAGGTGGACCTCAGCCTCGGCGGCCAGGCCAGTCAACTGGCGAATGGTGCGCTCCTCAGCGCTCGTGTCCTCGCCAAGCTCCTTCCGACTGAGGGCACACTGCCACGTCACGCGGACGGCCGGCTGGAGGAAGGCGCGGAGCGTGGCGTACCTGGCCTGCAGCTCGGGCGCGAGGGTGGGGAAGTCGACGACCTCGTTGTCAGCGGCCTCGAGCATGCGGGCCATCTCGTCGAGCGAGGGGAGAGACTCGAAGGCGGCGGCGCCGTCGACGATGGCCGAGGCCGCCTGGTAGGCAGCGCTGACAGCGGCGATCCTGGCCTCGAGCGCCTCGACCCCGGCCCTGGCCTGGGCGATGGCCGCCTCGTACTCGGTGATGCGGATCTCTGGGTGGCGTCTGGCCGGGCCGAGTCGGCTGATGAGACCAGCGGGCGACGGAGGGTCGCAAATGCTCACAACATCGTCATTGATGGCGGCCGAGAGCAGGGGATGACCCTCGAGCATGACGTTGATGTCCGCGGCGCGGTTGGCTTCGGTGAAGCGGCCGGGCTGGGGCGAGGCGCAGAATGACGATGGCGAGAATCTCTTCGCAAGTGTTGTGGAAACAACCAGCACTCGGTCTGATCAATCAAACAGCCAATCAAACACGACGAGCACTTTATCCCCATCATTAGACGAACGCCTTCGCATCATCAGGCATCACATCCTGCTGCATCAAAGCCCGCAGGTTAGCGGGTAAGTCACGCACACGGGGCAGCTCCAGCCGCGATATGTAGTCATCAAGCTTCACTAGCGTCTTGTCGTCTGCATCACGGACGTAGACTCTGTTCCTCTTCATCCTTACCTTGAACTTGTGGCCGGCAACTTCGTACTTGGCGTTCCTCAATCGTTTGACGTTGTACGCCTCGCCCGTCTCAAAGAAGCGCTGATTGAAGACGCCGGCGACTGCGATGTCGGCCTTGTCGTGGACGTCCTCGGGGGAGTAGACTGGGTTGTTGGCGGGCTTGGTCTCCAGCGCCTCCCAGAAGGTGGCAGTGCCTTCGCGGACAAAGGCAAAGATACATCCGATAAAGAACGTGGCAAAGTAAACAACGTAAAGGAGCACCCGCTTGAAGATGGGCGAGCTTCCTTCGATGAAGATGCTCTTGGTGTCCGACAGGCCGACCATCTGGGGACCGATGTTCTCATCGTAAGTTCGGACGGACATGACTCTGAACTCGACGAATGCCGTCAGCCCGCCCATGTCGTATGTCATGGCGTGCTCGTACGTGGTGTCGAGTGTCTCCCAGACGGTCTTGTCGATACGGCGCTGGAACATGTACTGGATGTCAGGCGAGGTTGCGGCTGCTGCAACGCTGATGACACCAGTGTCGATCTGGTCGATCGTGACATCAACAGTGTCATTGGACGTGGTGCCGCCAAACGTGAACGTGGTGGATCCGGTCGTGACATTGAGGTTCTGGGTATAGAGGCTGGCGCCAGAGTCAATGCGGTACTGCGAGTACGCCTCGTTCATGGCCGTAATCTTGTCACCGATGCCCAGTGCGGCCACCTCGTCGCCGTGGGCGCCTGTAGTGGCGGCCGTGTCATTAGAGGTGGTGACGTTCCTGGGCGTGGCGTCGAGAGTGAGGTAGAACGTGAAGACGAACGTGTCGCCAGGTGAGATGTCGGTGTTCGAGGTGAGCGTGACGTTCTTGCGGTTGTCACCGAGCGTGTCGACGTCGGTAGTAAACTCAGTTGAGTCGGAATCGACTGTGAAATCCTCAGTGACGAGGAAGTTGCCGCGGGCGTCGAAGGCCTGTACATCACCTGAGTTAGTCAGCCTTGCCGTTATTCTGACGACGTTCTTGCCCTTCCACACGAGCCTCTGGTCCTCTAAGGCGACCAGAGTAGTCGGGTCTACAAGGACTGACTCGAAAGTGGAGTCGATAGCCGCGCCCTTGGCCTCAACCGTGCGCTCGATGCCCTGGCCGATGGTGTCCCAGGCAACCTTATCTTGACCGACCCAATCAGTGTACGTCAGCTTGAGGTCGGCGATTGCGGGTATGTCGCCCCATGGTGAGGTCTCGCGGTGGCAACGGAGGACAAGGTACATGTCTGCGAGGTCGGGTAGGCCGTAGTGGGCGCGGGGCATGGGGAAGTAGTCGAGGTTCCCGCCGTTAAACGAGGACGAGTCGAAGGCGTTGGTAAAGTCGATGGCGTAGCTGGCCCAACCGGCAGAGTCGACCGAGGTCGGCTGAAGAGCAGCGGCAGTCACGTTGACGGCGTCCTTGACACTGAGGTAGTAGGCCTCCATGTCGTCGTCGGCTCTGGCGTAATCTGTTGTCACAAGCTTGGTCAGCCGCTCGACCTGGGCACTCGTCATAAACTTGCCGTCGACCATGTCGATCGAGGAAGGAGCACGGAAAGTGGCCTTCAGGTCAGACGAGTGGCCGAGCGTGTAGAACACCTTGCCGTGGACCTCGTTCATCTGGGCCGCGAGGTCGGCGTCGGGCTCACCTGCACCGGTGTTATTGTAGGGCACACCGAACATGATGGGGGGCACGCGGAGGTCGGCGCCGTAAGCATGGTGATCGCCCAAGCCGGACACATCGGTGTCGTTGGGGAGGCCCTGGAGCTGCTCGAGGTTGAGGGTGACGTTAATGGAGTACAGCCGGCCTCTGAACTGCTCGGGGAATGTGTCGAGGACCTTGATGTCATAGTAGTACGTGCCCTTGAATCCGTCGCGGATGGTGACAGCGTTGACGTGTTCAAAGTCGAAGAACAGCGGCTGCATGTCCTGGACGGCAGTGCTGGGCTTGATCTCGAGATACTGGGCGATCTCTGGGTCGACTGACACGTTCATGAAGTTGTACGCGGTGACGTTCTTGATGTAGTTGCAGTAGACGTTATCGGCGAGGAGCTTATCAGTGTCGACGTTGCGTGCCTCTGGGTTCTTGCACACAGATGGGATGTCCATGCCGTCGTTGAGCACGTAAATGTCCCAGCCGACGTTGTTCTTGATCGTCACGCGGGCTGTGAAGCTCTGGTTCGGCTGGAGGATGCATGAGGTGCCGAGCTCGCCAGCGTAGGAGATCGTGGTCATGTCGCCGTAGCCATACTGGAGCGGACTGACCTGCATCGTGTACTGGCGGCCAGACAGGCCCCTGGTCATCTCCTGGGCGTCCTTAAGGTTCATTACATGGTAGAACCTGGTGTCGGTGGTCGCCACGACGTCAGGGATGACTGAATCAACGATGGTGACGTCGGATCTGATGCCCTGGGTGACAGATGTCTCCTCGTCCACGATGATGAACGAGTTTGGCCCGTTGACGGGGTTCCAGTACTGGAAACGTGCGCCGTCGAACACCTTGACGTCGCCCTCGTACGAGACGCCGTCGATGGGCTCCATATGGAGGTATGCGGTCAGCGTCTCGTGGGCGCCACCACGCATAGTGAGGGCGAAGTACATCCAATCTCTGGCCTGGTTGGTGGAGATGTAGTTCTGGGTGAAGTTGCTGATAGTAGTGGGCGTGTACATCTCGGTAGAAGGGTCGCAGGCGTAGTTGTTGTACCAGTTGGAGCCTGGGCGATAGGCTACAGGGACGACGTTGTTCATCCCGACTGAGCGGAGCTCCTGCACCCTCGTAGCGTTGTGCATGCTGGGCACCTTGCGGTTGAAGAGACACACGTAGTAGTTCTTGAGCCTGTTGCTAATGACAGTGGGCAGGTTGCCTTCAGAGTCCGTGATGTCAAACAGGTCGATCCACTCGTCGTCGGGGATGAGGGGTGACTGGCCTACAGAGTACGTGTTGACGTAGCTCTGGCCGCCGAGCATCGTGTCGTCCCTGCTCTGAAGGTTATCAGACCACCAGCCAGACATGTGTGAGAAGCGGGGGTCTGTGACAGGATACGCGGGGTTGTTGCGGGCTGAGTCGTAAGTCACGGAGAAACCGACGCCCTTCCAGATGGGCCAGCTGACGATGTTATGGGGCTTGTAGATGCCGTTGTTGGCGTTGGGCAGGAGATTGTCGATGGTGTACGGGTAGCCCTGGGCGTACGGTGTCGAGCTGTAGTCGTAGTGTGTCATGTCCCACATGTTGGCCTTGGAGTAGTTATCAGGGTACCAGTCGGCCACGCGGGGCGAGTACTGCCAGTCCTTGCCGCTGTGGGTTGAGTCGGCGCGGGACAGCGTCTTTGTGGGCAGGGTGACGCCGTCCTGGCACTCGGAGACCGTGAGATCGTTGGAGCAGAGGGTGGTGGAGTTCACAGACTTTAGCTCCTCAGAGTCGAGCAGCGTGCCCTCGAGGACAGTGCCTGGCTCGGACCAGCACTCGCCGTACTTGGACCAGAACACCTGCTTTTCGTACGAGTAGTCCGTAGCCTCTGTGGGAGAGTCGAGGTCGAACCGGTCCTGGGTCCAAACGGTGGTGTTCTCGTCGTAGACTAGGCCCCTACCACCCATGTCGCCCCAGGCGTTGTGGTGGTTCTCGCCGCATCTGGCCATGTCGAAGTATTTGGGGTAGTTGGAGGTGAACTTGGACATAACCTTGACGTCGATGGCGTGGTCGGTCGGCCAAGCGTCTACATACCTCTCACCGGTCTCAGCGTCGAGCATCTCGAACGTGGTAGAGATCATGAAGTTCCTGAGCGGCGGGGGGATCGGCGGCACGTCCGCAAAGGCCGACCGGAGGGGCTGTGCCATCTTACGGTACCACAAATCAGTCCACTCAATCCTGCCCGTCGTGGCGGCGAGGGGGATGACCTGGGAGATCCCCGTGGTCAGATACTCGCGCAGGGGGATAGAGCTCGTGCCAATGGTGGAAACTGCACCGAAGCCGGCCGACTTGGAGACGTGGCCAGGGTCCGAGACGTGGTGGGTCTCGACCGAGCCCCAGAGCGTGGAGTGCTCGTTCATGTCCTGGTAGTACAGACGGTAGCGGCTAAACTGCTCGATCGACTCGTACGCCTTGACCGTGCGAACAAAGTCAGACTCGGGGCATCCTGCGTCGCCGGTAGAGGTGGAGCAGCGCTCGAAGAGGAAGGAGAGCTGGACCGCGGGGAGGGACATGAGCGTGGTGACGCCGAACTCGACCTTGGTGAAGCCGACAGTCTCGGGGTCGACCAGGCTGAACTCGTCAATGAGCTCGACCGAGGAGGCGGCGAGGTTATACTTGAGGTCGTACACGGCCAGCGTGGCGTTGAACGCCTCGTGCGTGTAGTTACCAATGTGCTGTACATCATCGTCCATCAAACGGGCAAGGTACTGACCGTTGGAGTTGACCAGACCCTCGAGGGCGACCTGGATAGGAGAGCCGTTGATGCTGTACCTGTCGCCCGAAGTCGTGCCTCTGCGGAAGTGTGCTGTGATGATCCACTTGCCATTGACCTTGTCCGCGGGGACAGTGATGTCAGTGTCTGTCATGGCAACGTGGTCGACGGCGAAGTTCACCATGTTGGCATTGAGGATCTGCGTCTCGGTCATGTCACCCCAACCCACGCCGGGGGGGAGGGTAAAGACGAACTTACCGCCGCGGAACGTGTACGAGGGCATAATGGTGAACTCTGCCTGGTAGGCGTTGATCACAGAGACGCTGGGGTACTCTACGCCGTCGGCTGAGATGTAGTAGCCGCCTTGGCGCTTAGTAAAGTCGCTGTTGGTCACACCGTCGAAGTAGCGGACGTCGCGCTCGTCTCTCACGTCCGCCTGGTTGATGGGCATGAGGTAGTGGGTGGCTGTGACGTTGTTAATGTCTCTGATGTCTCCCGTGGGCAGCTCGAGATCGTCATAGTGGATCATCTTCCTGTAGCAGTTGGTGACGTTCGCCTTAGAGCACTGAGCAGTGTCGTTAGGCGCGGTAAACTGGGCCAGGCCGTTGTAATACTGGGTCGGCTTGAGCCCGTCGTCCTTAGCGGAGTCCCAGTAGCCCTTAACGTACTCGTCGGCCGTGGGAGTGACTCCAAAGTCAGCGTCAAAGTCGATCTCATAACGGGGCATGTTCGGGTCGACCAGAGAGGCGTGCTTGTCAACAGTGTAGAAGGTGTAGGCGGACGGGGTGCCTCTTGGGAGGTACTGGCGGCCGAAGTTCTCGTAGTAGTCGCCGTTCATGAAGTATAGATCGGTACGGGTGAGCCCGAGGGTGCGGCGGCCGGTGATCACGCCTTCTTCGAGGTAGCGGCGCTCGTTGAAGATGGGGCGGTTGGCCTCGTCGTTGATCGTGGGCCAGGCGGTGTGGTCGGTGCCCCACAAAGTGGTGGCGCCAACCTCCTTGGTGGCGTCGATGAACGGGACGTACCGCTGCTGTGCGGCCTCGAATTTGGTGGCGTAGTCGTAGTAGGAAACCTGGTCAATGACCTCATAAGTGGAGTTCAAGTCGACGAGGGCGCCAATGTTGGTAATGTCTGCCTTAGTCCCATTCACACCATACGCCAGTGGGGGGAAGGCGAGCTCGTACTTGGGGTTGTCCCTGTAGCTGTGTGTGATCTTCACGGGGTCGTCCCACTCGACAGTGAGGGTGACAGCCTTGCCAGACATGAGGGCGACGTCGAGATGGTCGGCATCGAGGTCCTGCCACTGTGTACCGCGGGTGTAGTCCTTGGAGAAGGGGTAGACGTAGTTTGTGCGGCCGTTACCAGTGCCCATAGCGGGGGACTTCTTGTAGTATGCGTTCCAGAAGTCGAGGATGTCAGCCGTGACCTGCTGGTCCGACCCGTCTACCACGGGGGAGACGAGAGGGATCACCTGGACGTGCTGGACGTCGTACGCCCGCGTGTTCGCCCTGTTGTTTGCCGTGACGATGGGGTCAATGGTGTAGCCCTTGCCGGGGAGGGGGTAGAAGCTGCTCGGGTCGATGTTGTAGTCGGCACGGATGAGGGCAGCGCTCTTGGCCTGGAGGTACGTGGCGCCGTGGCGGAGCTGGACGTGTACGCCGTGCGTGTTCGTATATGACACCTGAGAGGCGGCGACGACAACGTTCCAGCCGCGCTGAGTGGCCTTCGCGTCGTTGATGTACAGCGTGAACTCCAGCGAGAGCACGTCTGAGGCGGGCAGGGTCGCCACTGGGCAGGAGTAGGCGCTGAGCCATGTGATGGAGTCGTCGTTGTCCATGAAATCGTGGGGCACGACAGAAACGTTCACACAGCCGGCGGGGACGCTGGCGACGTCGAAGTAGCGGGGGAACTGCATGATTATGTTGACGTCGTCGACGGGCTCCTCGTACAAATTCATGAACTCGCTAGTGACCTTGAGGTAAATGTCGGCCTCGAGAGCGGGGAAGTAGTTCTTGCTCACTCTGTCGGACACCATGCCGTGTTCGCAGTAGGAGTTGTACAGTACGTTTTTCGCAAAGGACATCATGATGGTGTTGAGGAATACAGGATACATGGCGTCGAAACGGGCGACTGGATGGGCTAGGTTGACGAAGATCTGGCCGTTGCCGTACTCCTTGCGGCCGTACATGAACAAGTTGTCGGAGTTCTTCGCGGCGATGCTGATGCCTTCGTTGGGATCCTTGATCTGCAGGTTCGTAGTGTCGAACTTCATGTACTGCTTGAGCTTGGCGTCCTTGGCTGGGTTGATGGCGTATGAGGAGAGGAGGTACTGTGGGAGACGCTCCTTACTGTCCTCGAGGATGCCCATGCAAGCCGCGGCGTGGTAGAAGTTACGATCGCCTAGCGTGTTGGGTCCGCTGCAGCCGTTGATGTAAGCAGTGTTGCCGGAGGCGACGAGGACCTCGCGGGGCTTGACAGTCCCGCTGGAGAGGAGGCCGAGCTTCTCTGCGACGTAGGCACCCTTGCCGCTGGCGATGATCGTGCCGCCGTTGTTGACGAAAGCTTGGATCTGGGCCTTGCCAGACTCGCCGATGTAGTCGACAATGGTGCTCTCCATGCGCATGATAACGTCAGGGATGACGAGAACAGCCACGGGAGCAGAATTGTGCTCCTGGGAGAGCCAGCCTGACTGGACATCGGCCTGGTCGACGTAGACGAAGGAGGTGTCCTGGATGGTGGCAGTGGTCGAGTTGAGGTACTTCTCATACGTGGTCGTGTCGAAGCACTGGGTGTACTTGCCGAGGTACGTCTTCATCGCGGTGCAGTAGTAGGACGACTCGTAGGTCAAGTCGCGGGAGCCGATGCCGGAGACAGCCTCTTGGATCTTGAGGACGGCGACGTGGCCCTCGTAT
The DNA here is from genome assembly GCA_019828565.1 of Carpediemonas membranifera. Taxonomy (NCBI): domain Eukaryota; phylum Fornicata; genus Carpediemonas; species Carpediemonas membranifera. The sequence goes on from JAHDYR010000001.1 coordinate 55,690, forward strand.
ATTGCCTTGGCGAGCTCAATCTCGACGCTCTCGCCCGTCTCGGACATCCAGTTGAAGTAGCCCTTCCACGGGACGGCCTCGGCGTTGGTGCGGACGATGGCGCCCTTCTCGAGCGTGCGGTCGCCGTACTGTAGGTAGTGCTTGTCGGAGTCGTAGACGTCGTTGTGGGTGAACTCGTACGGGTACATGATGAACTCAGCCTTCTGGGTCGCCAGCTTGCCAAAGACCCACTTGTACGCGCGCTGGAGACGAGAGCCGCTAGAGAAGGTCTTGGGGTTGCCTTGGGCGTCCACACGGGGGCTGCTGGAGTTATACCAGCCGTAGTAGTGCTGGAACTTTCCAAACGGAATGACCATGGGGTCCTCAATGGTGGGAGCGGAGCCAGTAACAGAGTCCAGGAGTGCCTTGATGCGAGAGGAACTCTGGGACTTGGTGCTGGGATCCATCCACTCGTTGTCGGAGATACCATAGGGATGATTGTACTCAATGAATCGTTCTGCGCGTTCGGTGGCTGCGCTGAACAGCTTCACTGAGCCAAATGCACAACAGATCACCAGGAGGGTTGCTATGACGAAGGTGATGCGTTTCGTCATTGTGGTGTCGTGCGTAGATGGGTGATCAGTTTTTTACGCACAGAAAAAAATCCTAGATATGCGGGCGAATCCCAGCATATTCGCGCATATCCCGAATATTCTAGCACGACTGTACAGTTGGATCGATTTAGTTCCGCCCTGCAAGCATCCGCTCCAACTCCGCTCCAACGATATCTGGCCAACCGGCGCATATCACTCTGCCATCCATTTTCGTTGACCATTCTTGACTCACCGATATCGGAAAGATACGCCCGCCGTATCTCTCACCTTAAACTTCCTATTAGATCTCGCGGTTGCAGGACATCTGAGGTTGGTGCCATAGATCTCGAGGTCGGCACCAGCGACAGTGAGGGCGAACACCGCCCGATCCTTACCAACAACAGTCAGCCTATCGTCTCTAGAGACAATGTAGAACGACTGCGACGTTTCTAGCACCACAACGCCCTCCAGACCGACGTGGGTGGGGTTCGATGACTGGCGGACGGCCACGAGAGCGCCCGTCAAGTCCATTTTGAGTATGATGCTGTACAGTGCTGCGGGGTCCATGGCGGTGGAGGGGAGAACGTCTGCGGCGTATTCGGACCAGAGGGAGTGGAGCGGCTCGTAGTCGGCGAAGGAGGCGGGGCCCGGGCGGAGGCGGGGAAGGCGACAGGCGCGCTGCTTGCGGCGAGAAAGTGGTAGCTTGTCTACACGCTTGGTTTCAGCTGCTGTGGCTGCTCCTGCAAGCGTTGGCTTGCGAGGACCGTGGACTTGGAGCAGTTTCCCTCGGAATTTGGAGTTAATTGTCGCATCCTCCTTGCTGTGTGATTGCATAAGCGTAGTACAAACTGTTGGGGAACTTTCAGAATCGATTTGACGAACAACTCGGCCTCTAAACCCATTTGCTTCTGTCCACTGACGATTATACATGTGCCATAAATGGCGATCAATCGGGGATTAAAGGTGGATGAAGGCTGACTACGGCACGTCTACTGGCCCGTATAGGCTCTGACTTCGCATTAGCCATTCATGCCCACCTCCCACAATCCGTAACTCGATTCTACTTTCAACGCGGTCGACCTACCCAGCGTTCCAGAATCCACGCGCCCTCTCTCAAGAGGCACCACTGTCCTGGTCGTCAAGATTCTTGGGAGATCGTGGGGTGTCGTTGTCGCGACAAGATGCCCGCACCCCTGCTTCCTATTGTGCCGTTCTCCGGTTCAGGCACTCGTTTGCTCACAGGACCGCTTAAAACGATCTTATACTCACCTATTACGCTCCAAGAGCGTCTTTGCGAGGTCATTGGCTGTAGACAGTTCAATCTCAATGGAACCGAGACGCCCGCGCACTTTGCGAGCCTTGTGATCCTCCTCGTGGTCTTTATTCTCATCGGACACACTCTCTTCCGCCTCCTAGCCTTCCTCGCCCGCCCACTCCTCGCACGCCACTCCACCTCCAGGGCCGTTGACCGTGCCGCGAGCCAAGTCTTCGGGCTTGTAGTAATCATCATGTACATGGCCTGGTTTGTCGTCTCCATCAACGTGACTACCGGCTACGGCCGTGGTGACATGGCCGAGTCATCGCCCGAGCTCTCCCTGCACCTCCACGCATATGCTCTGGCCCTCATCGCATTCTTGCTCATCACGATTCGTACAGACAGGAGCGCGGCTGCCATCATCTTCCAGGTGATCATCCTCAGCTGCGACCTGGCCCTGCTTGTGGCCATCGCCGCGATCCCGTCATGGGGCCCAGTCCGGGAGCTCGGGATCATGCTCGTTGTCTCCTCGCTGTTCTTGGTCGCGCCCGTGAGGCTGAAGTCCATTTTTATGTGAGGATCGTCGGAATAAACGCTAGTTTTCTTGTTGACAGTACCCGGCTGGGGCGGGTCAGGACTGTCCATGACACTGGCCAGGCCTGGAGGGCTCCCGGATTCTGGGAAACACTCCTGGATTCCGCGACTTTCGATGGCTCGAGAGGGGGAGCCATGTCGGGCTCGATGATCTCAGACTTGACCAAGCGCGAGAACAGGAAATAAGCTTGACACGCCATTTTAACTTACGGAGACATGGCGCACAGGTGTTCTTCCGACACGCGGGCGAGGCGGATTGCCGAAGGGCGATGACTGACTTGGCCAAGTCGTGTGCACGAAAAAAGTTTGTAAGCGTGTCCGGTTCCCGCGGCTTGCGTGAGAGCATCCATGAACTCGATCAAGCTTATCTCTAGGGATCTACTAAAGAATCACGTTCCACTCGCTGTGATCAGCGACTCATTCCTCGACGCTGAGAGTATATACCCGCTCTATATGGACAAGAGGGCTCAGAAGCCCGAGTGGGTTATTGAGTTCATGGACATAAGTGATATGCAGATGTTTCTCTCCCGTGGCACAGAGATGCGTGTCTTTGAGACGACATTCGGCACATGGCGCTGTCACTTGAAATACGAGCGTGCCACCGAAGCCGATATAGCCTCCCGCGCCATGAAAAAAACTGAACCAGAGGATGTTCCCGAAGGCTACAGCGAAGACGCGACGTTCAACCACTGTGCGCTTGATTTCCTCCCCTCTTTCCGCCAGAACCTCCCCGTCCGCGGCCTATGCGTCGCCGGAGTGGGCCTGTACAGCGCCGAGTCCCCCATCATCACGGAGCTCTCCATGGGCATCAGCATGCTCCCCAACCAGCATATTGACTTCACGAACTCGCTTTACGTCAGACCAGACGGCAAGCCTGAGGGTGCCTCACCGGGAGGCTACGACAAGCTCTACACCTACATATCCGGGCTCGGCCCAGACTCTACCGTCTCTGAACACCTCAGCGACCGCCTGATCTGCGACGACTCCGTCCTTGTCCCGAGCTATCCTAACAAGCAGACCACGTTCGACGAGTACATCCGCGCACAGTCAAAGGTGCTCACGGACAAGCAGCTCCGCGACTTCTTCCACTACGACCCCGCCGCATCCGACGTGGCCGTGCTCGTGGACGGGTCGTGCGAGCAGCTCGAGCAGGCGTGGGAGAAGGCGAACGGACAACGACTGTGGTGCATCAGCTGGAAGGTGGCCGCCATGCATATACTCGCAAGGAAGACCGTGCCCTATAAGACCGCGATCGATGCCGTTGATCTGGCCGACTCATGCCACAGTCGCCTCGCCCAGCTCATCAAGAAATGCCCCTCGCACGAATTCTTCGCGCCAGACACGCCCCGTGAAGAATGCGCGTTCGTGAAGAATCTCCTGGTCGACATTAAGCTCCGGCTGGCCCTCTACCCTTTCGACGCTGCCGTCCTCAGTCAGAACCCGACTTACTGGACCGCGGAGGGGCTGTCAGCCGGCCAGGTCGAGGAGGTGTTCAACGAAGCAAAATCCGCCAGGGCTCCGGTGATACTAGCGCCAGGGCCCGAGCCGACTCCCGAGCCCGAGCATGAACCTGAGTCGGAGTCCGAGCATGAGAATGAAACTCCCGTCCCACCACCCCAGCCGCCCCAGCGCTCCCCGCCTCCCGTGGAGAAGCCCGCTCCCACCCCCGCCCCCGGACCGGTGTCGACCGCCTCTCTCATGGCATCCCAGGACGTCGGGTACGTTCACCCTGCCCGACTCGCGGCCTCTGCGTCTGCCTCAACACCGTCTGCTGTACAGAGGCCGACGCCCGCGCACACACCCGCCCCATACCGTGCAGTCGGCTACAGGACGGACAGTGAGTCGACCGCGCAGGTTAAGCTGACCGAGGAACTGGTCAACAGGACTCAGGACGTCACCACGCTCGTGTGCCGGGACTACCTTCTCGGACGATGCCGGGCAGCCGCGGACCAGTGCAAGCTGGTTCATATCGAGGTACCCGACTCCGTATGCGGCCACTTTTTGGCGGGGGACTGCAAGTACGGCAACCGCTGCCGCAAGACCCACCCACACAACGCCGGGGCGGGGTCGAACCACCAGTATCTCAGGGACCTGCTGATGAAGAAGGCGACTAGGGCATCGCACTCGACCAACTGGGCGAGCGCACAGAGCCAGAGCCAGCCCAGGCAGCAGACGCCCCAGCCCCAGTCGCAGCCCCAGGCACACTTTGGGTTCGTCCACCCGTCCCGCCTGCCGCCGGGGCCTACCCCCATGCCGAAGCAGCCCCCGCCACCCCCGCCCAGAGCCCCAGAGCCCAAGCCGCAACCCCAGCCTCAGCCTCAGCCACACTCGCAGTACGGTTTCGTCCATCCCTCGAGACTGGGCAAAACGGCGATAGGTACCAAGGGCGGCAAGGGTGCCCAGAGACAGGTCAAGCGGAGCGGTGCGGCAGGCTACTCTAACAGGCCGCACACCACCCCAGCACCCGCTCCCGCCCCGGAACCCGTGACTGAGGTCGTCAAGGAGGTGAAGGTCCCCATGTCCATGCAAGAGATGCAGTCAAAGGTCCTCTCCACCCCGGCAGCCAGAGGTGAGCTGGTGGACGCCATGCTTGCTGACCCGATCATGCAGCAGGAGCTCATGTCGAAGTTGAGTCAAAATTCGCAGTTTAAGGCTCAGCTGGAGCCAAAGGCGATCCAGCAAATGGGGCAGGAGCTTGAGGAAAAGTTCCGGGCGCAGTACAACCGCACGCTGTCTGAGCAGGACAAGACCACGCTTGATGTGTTCATCCGAATCGTCAACCTGGCCGGGCGCCGCTCAGCCAGTGATGCCATCCAGGGCAACGTCGACTTCTCGCTCACCCAATTGATTAACAGTAACGTGCTGAAGTTTACCGATGACAGGCTGGGTTACTTTTTCAGTACCCGATTTACGTTGAGTGGCAGTAAGGTGAGTTTTACCCCCAGGCAAACAGGCAATGTGGCCCAGGTCCATAGAGGCGGGTTATGATATTTATGTGATGTACATCAAGTTATATAAAGCTAGCCGTGTCTTGGGGTGCTGGTGCTGAAGATCATTAAAGAGATGGTGGTCGCGCTGGGTCAACTTTCGCAGACTCGCGCCCGGAACATTCGGCCTTGGGTCGTCTTCCTCAGTGGCGGGCTAGTGCTGTTCGCGGGCGACATCGGTGAGCACATCATCGAGGCCGGCCTGCTGCCTGCCTTCCACGACAGCGACACGTGCGCCGGCGACCCCGCTGCAGTTCGCGATCGACCTGAAGATGATATTCTGCGATCTGGACGATCTGGTCTTCGTCGACGAGGGCCAGACGCTCTGGACCACATTCCACCCTGACCTGCCCACGCGCATCAACCCTCGGGACACGGCAGGACGCTGGTTCGAGTTCGATCAGGCTGACGAGGAGGCGGGTTGGTGCCAGTCGGGCCCCACAAGGTCCGCGGCGAGCGGAGGGAGCTCGTCGAGGTGGACGTGGCCGGGGACGAATAAACTTGACAAACTCTACACAGCTCTCGCGTCAATGGTCCGGCTGCACCCGCGGCACGTGACCTGCCTCCGGTTCGCGCTGACTGTGGCCGACCGATGGCAGTGGGGGCACGTGACGGTGCGCTGCCTCGCGACGCCCTCGGGCAGGTCGACTATCTGGCGCGGCGCCATCTCGCACTGGCCGCCGTAGTGGGCCATGTGCTCTTCCTGGTTGGCCACGCGGAGCAGGCACTTGTGGCAGAAGTCCTGGCCGCACGGGCACTTCGACATCTTGCAGCTGTCCAGGTCGCCCTCGCGCGAGGTCAGCTCGCCGCACGTGGGGCAGCGGCGGATGACGGGGACGTCCACAGCGGCGCCTCTGCCGAGCGTGACCAGGCGGCACGTCTGCAGGATGTCGTTCTGCTCGAAGAGCGTCTTGATCTCGGCGCGCGAGTATGCCTGATGGCGCCGCGGGATGACGTAGAAGTCGGCTGCCGCGCCTGATGTGGCAGGGGCCGAGTCGAGCACCGCCTGGCGCATCTGGCCGGCGTCCTCCAGACGAGAGAGGCGCCCGCGCAGTCGGCGTACACGCGGTGGTGGTCGTGGAGGGTCACGCCGACGGAGCCGGGCTGGGGGAACTGGCCGCCGAACACGTGGAAGGCGAAGCGGCGGCGCGTCTCGTCGTCCTCGAGCACGGCGCGGAGGGCGTCCTGCACGCCCTGGCTGTCCGCGGGGAAGCGCAGCGGGGCGAGCACGGCGTCGACCGTGAGCGGGTTGGGGCGCACGAGTAGGGCCCGCAGCTGGGCGGCCGTCAGCGCGAGGACCTTCTCGCTGAAGCGCGTCTTCGAGGGCGTCGGGCGTGAAGACCAGCGTGCCCTCGCGGAAGATGGGCACAGGTAACTCCATGCCTCCGACGGCCTGGCGGACGGCCACATGCGGCAGCTCGACGACCAGGTCGGGCAGGGCCTTCGCGGAGTCGTCGCCCGAGAGCGTCGCGGGGATGGCGAACAGGTCCTCCTCGCATGCGGCGATGCTGGCCAGGCTCGCCGAAACGTCGTCAGCGAGGGCGATGTCGACCGGGTCCTCGCGGAACATCTGCAGGCGCACGCGGTCGATGTCGTCGACGAAGGCGTGGGCGTTCGCGAACCTGCTGCTCGCCGCGTTGAGGTCGACCTCGGGGTCCAGCTCGTTGGCAGCGGCAGCGAAGAGGCCGTCGGCCAGGGCGCGGCGGACGGACCAGCGGGCCTCGGGGTGGGTGGCGAGCATGCCGGAGAGCACGTCGCGCAGGGCGTCGGGGACGGCAACAGTGGCGAGCAGGGCGGCGCAGAGAGTGTCGTCGTTGGCGGTCGAACTCTCGAGCAAGTCCTTGTTGCAGCTGAGAGAGGATGTCCCTGCAGAAATCCGTATAGTCCTTCGTCATCAGCGCCAGCATCGTCAGGCCCGCGTGGTAGACATCGGCTGCCTGCTGCTCGCGATGCTTCAGCTTCTTTCCGGCCTTGCGCGCGGCGATCTCCTCGGGCGCGCTGAAGGCGAGCGTGCCGATGTTGACTCCGGTCGCGGTCGCGTTCACGGCGTCCATGTTCGAGGCCGTCTCGAAGTCGACGAGCACGGGGTGACCCTCGCGCAGCATGACGTTCTCGGGCTTGAGGTCGCGGTCGCAGAGCTTGCGATGGTGCTCGGTGTCGAGCTTGAAGGTCTTGGCGAAGAAGGTCTGGCCGTCGCGGGTCACGATCTGGCACAGCGCTCTGTTCTCGCTGACGGTCGACTCGACAGCGAAGTCGGACAGCGACAGGTCGGCGCGCATCTCGGGGAGGTCCATGAGGTGGGCCAGCCCCATCTCGCGCAGCTCGGCAAAGAGGCTGGCCGACGGCGCGGTGAGGGCCTCCAGCTCGGGGCAGAGCCGGACGAGCTGCGGCGTGCGGCGGGAAAGAACATCCTTCATGTGTGCCAGCTTGACTTTGACGGAGTCTAGTTCCTTCTGCGCTTCGTCAAGCTTGCCGACGCCGTGTTTGCGTTTCCTGCTGAAGAAGTCGACATCCTCTTCGAGCTCCTCGGCCTTGCTCTTCAGGTCTGGTAGTCGCCCAGCGACCGGAGCTGCGCAGTGATGGCGTCGGCCTCGGCGAACCCAGCCAGGTGGACCTCAGCCTCGGCGGCCAGGCCAGTCAACTGGCGAATGGTGCGCTCCTCAGCGCTCGTGTCCTCGCCAAGCTCCTTCCGACTGAGGGCACACTGCCACGTCACGCGGACGGCCGGCTGGAGGAAGGCGCGGAGCGTGGCGTACCTGGCCTGCAGCTCGGGCGCGAGGGTGGGGAAGTCGACGACCTCGTTGTCAGCGGCCTCGAGCATGCGGGCCATCTCGTCGAGCGAGGGGAGAGACTCGAAGGCGGCGGCGCCGTCGACGATGGCCGAGGCCGCCTGGTAGGCAGCGCTGACAGCGGCGATCCTGGCCTCGAGCGCCTCGACCCCGGCCCTGGCCTGGGCGATGGCCGCCTCGTACTCGGTGATGCGGATCTCTGGGTGGCGTCTGGCCGGGCCGAGTCGGCTGATGAGACCAGCGGGCGACGGAGTGTCGTCAGTGTCAGGTGTTGGCATGGCGACCGAGAGCAGGGGTGGCCCTCGAGCGTGGCGCTCAGCCCAGCAGCCTGGTCGGCAGCGGCGAAGGTCACCATGGCCTGGAGAGACGAAATGGTGGTCCTCGCGTCAGAGAGTTTTGTCCTCGCCCAAGACAGTTCTGTACTCGCCTCAGAGAGCTCCACCCTGAGTCTGGCGTTGCAGTTCGCCAGTGATGTGATTGCGTCAACGGCATCATTATGCGGACCTTCGGCCACAAACAGTCCACCCGCCATTCTGATCATGGACGAAATCGGGTCGGCCATGGCGATGCGGAGATCTCGTGGGGCGACCTGCGATGAGGCCACGCGAGAGACGACCTGCCTCAGCTGGCCGATAGACGCGTCAACCAGGACAACGTCCGAGACGGCGCCCGAGCAGAAGTCGGCAACAATCTGGTCGCACCTGCATTCGTTGAAGAGCTTGATGAGCTTGGCCATCTCGGCGTCCTTAGAGTCTATCTTGGCGAACTTGTCCTCCAGCCAGACTCTGGCGGCGGGGCGGGTCAGCGTCATCGTGAAGGAGCGGGGCAGACCAGTGGCGAGGAAGTGGAGGAGGATGCGAGCGGTGTCGCTGATGAGTACTTCTGAGTCGTCAGGGTCGACGGTGATGTCGGCGTCGGGGGTGACTGGGCTGGAGCAGAGCTGGTTGACGGTGGCCAGGAACTGGGGGGTGCGGGTGAGTGCGCTCCAGACCTTGGCTGTCGTGTCGCTGGATCCAGACACGATCGTGGTGCCGTCTCGGGAGAACGCGACACCATCCACCGTATGATTGTGCCCCGAGAACGTCCTGATCAGCGCCCCGGTCGCGACGTCCCACTGCATGATGGTGTTGTCGCCAGACCCAGACAGCAGAGTCCTGCCGTCGGGGGAGAAGGCGAGGCTCCACACAATATCGGTGTGCCCAATAAGGGTCCGAGTCAGCTCGCCAGTTGCGGAGTCCCAGAACTTGATTGAGCCAACATTGTCTCCGGATGCGATGATGGCCCCGTCGGGTGACACGGCAATCGTGATGACACCGGAACCATGGTCCATGGTCCTGATGCATTCGCCAGTTGTGGCGATCCACTGCTTGACCTTGCTGTCCCAACTTCCAGTGCAAATGGTCGAGCCATCAGGGGAGATGGCCACACCGATCACCTCTCTGGAATGCCCTGTGAATATCAGCCTGCACTGCCCTGTCTCGACGTCCCAGACCTTGGCGGTTTTGTCATACGATCCGGAGACCAGGGTGCGGCCATCGGACGAGAATGCAACGCAGTGCACAACATCAGTGTGCCCGCTTTGGGTCTTAGTCACCCGACCTGTGGCTACGTTCCAGAGTTTGATGAGACCGTCATCGCCACCATATGCGATGGTCGACCCGTCCGGCGACACGGCAACGCATAAGAGTTGACCTCCATGTGTCATGGTCCTGATACACTGACCAGTGGCCGAGTCCCACAGCTTGACGGTGCCATCGCATGAGGCACTGACGATGGTGCCGTCGGAGGTGGCGGCGGCACCGTGCACAACGTATTCGTGCCCAGTCAGTGTCCTAACGCACTCACCAGCCTCCATAGGTTTCATAGACCGCGTGTTCCACGCTTCTAGCGCGAGCTCAACCCTGTTCTCATGGTCGGCCTCGAGTCTACCACGCACCATAGAAACGGTAACAGCGGGCTCAGTGAGCTCTATCGTCAGAGTCTAGGGTTCTATACTCTCGCTGAGTAGGTACTGGATGACCTGCTCGAGGTCCTGCACGGTGATTGGTGTCTCGCCTCGCTTGCGGATCTGGATGCCCTCGGGGCCGGGGCGCTCAGCTCTTGCGGTGCGGATCTGTACATCTACTGCTCTGCAGTCCTTGCTGCGTGAGAATGCGGCCTAGACACGTACCACTGGCTGTGTGATCACGGAATTGGCTGATCAAACGCGTCAGGCGTGCTGTGTAAGGGAATCGCGATGCAGCTGGGCTACTGCTGTTGCTACGCACCATCTGTGTGAGAATCGCTGGAAACCGCGAACCTTGGGCATCATCGCTCCATGCTTGAAAACGACCAAGTCATCCGAGTCGATTGTGCTCAGGGGTGAGTCGACGCCGTGCCAGCCGCGGAACGCAACAGTGACGCAGGACAGTGGCACTCGCCCTTGCCGAGAATGCCTGGGTCTAGACCTTTGTCCGGGCTCGACCACACTTGCACCACCAGCATTTATGACCTATTACTCAGGCCTACTGCCGGGCCAGAGCAGGCGAAGTTGGTTGACACGGCCCGGTCGTGCTTCAGGTGGGTCTTCAGCAAGGGTGCAGCTGTGGCAAATGGCCAAAACCGTGTTTTGGGGAGGCGAGTGCCACCCTCCCCGCGTGTGACTAGCCGAGCCGAGACTCTCCACAAGCCAGCTCACTCACTGTAGATCCCTATCGTGCGAAGACACGCTTGCATTGAACTGGCGTATTCGATGCCTGGTTCTGAAAGCACTTCGCCCAGCGTAATGGACGATTTGACAACTGCATACCGTCAGTCTCTGGTGGTGGCCTCGGATATTCCCGGGGACATCCCTTCATTGCTTCGCCACGCCTTCTCGCGGCACTTCAAGCAGAACATGCCCGCGGTCCAGCGTAAAGAGGCTGAAACGCCACCGAGCAGTGTCACAGATGTTGCCGAGCTTCTCGCTATGCTCATCAGCATCCCTTCTCTCGAACCAACTGCGCAAGTCCTCCTCGACTGCGCGCGCTCGATCCTCACCAGCGGCCCCAGAGTGTCCATGAACGTCGAGCTCGCGGATGGCGAGGAGCTCCCGGTCGCCCTGCACACGTTGCTCCAGGGAACGCTCTTCGCGGTCCTCGTCCACGGCGGCGCCGACCCCGACCTGGAGAGGACTGTCGAGCAGGCCGAGAGGCAGCGCGTCGGCTACAGCCAGGAGGACAAGCTCCCCTGGTTCCTCTGCAAAAAGTTCGCCTTCGTCCACCAGGTCGCCGCGAAGGACGGCCAGACCGCGACCGACGTCAACAACAGCATCGCCCACCGCATGTACGCGGGCCGGATCTTCGAGCTAGTCCCCGAGCAGCAGATCCTCAAGCACACACTCGTCCGTCTCCCCCCGGTCGCCCGAGCCTTTGGTCTGGGCACGCTGACGCTGCTCGCTGCCACGCCGGCCGGAACATACGGCATAGACTATCACATACGACACATCCTATTCGACGAGTCCGATAACGGCAACCCAACCCAGATGAAAACCCCTGCCCGAATCTTTTTTCGATTCTGTCCGCGAGTCGCTGAATTCGAAAGGAGCAAACCCACATGGCACAAGCACGAGGTGGTGCTCGACGCAGGGTTCTACGGAAACAGCTGCGTCATCCTCACCCCCGTCGACACGGTCATCGCGGGCGTGATGGGGTTGGATGGGGTCAGACTCGACTGCCACCCCTTTAACCTTCACCCTGCGCCTCTGCCCGACGGATTTGTGGCTCAGATGGCGCTGATTGACAAGAAGACGGTCGTCCTCACCGCTGAGAGCGGGCTTCAGGTGATTGTGGGACAGAACTTGTTTGGCCGGCTCGGCGTGGGTCATATGGGCAAGCTCACAGAGTTTGAGTATCTTTCTGAATATGTTGACAAGATTATATACAGCGGTGACTTTTTTTTAATATTCCAGAGCGGGTTGCAGATTATGTACGCTGGCAAGGTCAACCAAGTCATATCACGGTCTGGGCTGTTGCCAGATAGCTCATTCAACGACATCCTTGCGTATCCCAGGCCTCTCGTCTTCACCCACCACCTGCATCGCTTCTATTGCTCGGAGTGTTTACTTGTTACCGTCCACGACGGACAGACTCATGTAATTCGGGTCGACACGAATGCCCTTGCAATTGTCAGGTTCAGTCTGCCATTCCAAGCAACTACAATGGCTCACCGGCCGAGTCACGACTCCACTGCCATCCTGTTCAGGGATGAGGCCGGCCAATGGTACTCGGTCGCCGTGCAGCCTAACGCTGAGCATCACCCAGAGAGGGTTGGAGGGTGCCCGCGGGGGTACGGTATCGTGCCGCTGCCCCTGGTGGATGTTGGGCCGGTTGACGTTGGCCGACCGGAGCTGTCCAACGAGGAATGGTGAGGAGCTGCTCGACTGGCAGAGTTGGGTCTCAGGGATGATTTATATATTGCATGTATTAGGTAAACCGACGCTAGTATGTTGAGGAATTGAGCTGCCATTCACACTGAGGCTGATGACCAGTGTTAAGCACTTGGCTGACCCTTCCGAAGCATAGAGTATGCTTCTTTAACGTCACTTCACACATGCTCAGGTGGTAAACAGCAGCAAACCACGGCCAACGTCCGCCCGAAACACATTCTTTAAAGTGCGAATGTGCAGGTTAGCATGATCGACTCGAATCACACAACAGCACGGCAGCGGACGCTAGATGCATTATGCTAACGAAAAGCGAAGGTGTTTATCTTAAAATGCATCTCAAGAACGAAACAACCCCACGATCACCCTCCACACCGCCAATTCCTGATCCTCCGTCGAATATTTCTCTTCGAGTTGCCTCTCAACGCCTTCCTCAACCTATTTTGCACAATCGCGACACAGTTACACCAATGCATGAGCCACATTCTCATCCATCGCACAGTGGGCCGCCAAGACCACCAAGCGAGGTCACGGGTCGGCATGTGTCCTTCGTAGTCCCCTCCAGCCCCCCTCCAGCCGCCCGTATCCCCCGACAGATCCCGCAGAGCCCAATGGTCGGGATCTACTCCCTGCAGACAGACGCCGTGCTCGACCCAACGCCCCGTCCCCATGTACCCTCGTCCCACATGACCAAGGCGTCCATGGTGGCTATGCTGAGACACCACATGTCTGCCCCACCCCCGGCTCCGCCAGTCGACGACGTGGAGGACCTCATACGGCACACACCGTCCAGGACACAGGCGAGGGTCACGGTGCTGGGGAATATCGCCCAGCACCAGCTTCCCATGTCCTCGTTTACCGAGTGGTCGTTGTTCCAGAGTCTAATAGGGGCGGCCATTGAGCTTCCAGACGGCTGGGTTCGGGGTACTGGCATTTATTACATGGACGCCACCCATTTACAAGCGTTTAGGTATGTAGACAGAAAAGAAGTCTCAGAACTGCCAGTACATGTGGTATTCGGGAAGACAGAGCCCAACTCCGTCACGGGGGTCGACTCCGACTGCGAGTCAGTCCTAGTCACCAAGAAGTCCCCCAACGAGCTCCTCATCGCCGAGATGGAGGCGCTGTTCGACTCAGTCACGCCATTTACGCCCCAGAAGGACCAGGCCCCGCTCTGGTCGAAGTACATCACGCTGGCCCGGTATATAGGGGGATACAAGGGCATCAACCCCCTGCCCTTCCTCGAACGACGGTTCCAGTGCCTCTGGCTGACTAAGCGCGGGTTCACTGACATCGTTGACCGACAGTTGAAGAATGAAGACACGATTGACGAGGTGCTGGGTCGGGGTCCGATCGACACGAGGCCGAAGGTCTCGGAGATGCCCTCACTCAACCCGCAAGACGCAGGGGCCCCACTTCACATGGACAGGCTGCTCGGGGAGCTGTTCTCCATCATCGGCGAGGCTTCAAGCCCTGCCGCCGCCCTCCTCCAACAACACGGTGACGACACCGCCATACCCTCCCCGCCCAGGCTGAGGGAGCCGAGCAGGATCGCGCACACGGGGCCCATGGTGATGGTCAACAACCCCCTCTACCAGACACTACCCCGGATGTACTACCTGCCGTCCTCGGCTCCGTGGTTTGGTTCGACTGTCGTGCCGCTGCCGTTTACCCCACCCTCGCCAACTATCGCTGACGATCCACTCGATTTGCCGGAGATTTGTTTCCCGACAGTCATGGGGGAGTTGGCGTCGATGCCGGCGTATGCGTTGCCCAGGCTTGGATACAGGCACTGAATGTATTGTAGATCGTGGATATATTACGAGATTTGTACCATATCGCTAAATTGAGGAAGGATGATGTCTTTTTGGATGATTGCTCTTTTTTACCACCGTAACTTGAACTGTGAGTGAGGGAGGGCTAAAGATCGAGTACTTACGATCGCTGCTGGCTGTAGGCAGTCATTGATGGCCTCTGGCATGCTGTGTGGTCGATCGGAGTCAGTGCAGTTTAGGAATGCAGCATCGGCGCAATGGACTTCTTTGCCCCTCGACAAGTCAAGAAAACCAAGAAGGCAAAGGCTCCTGTTAAGCGGAAAGCTAGTGAAGCGACTGTGCAAACAACGAAGCGTATGACCGATCATACGGCGAATGGTGGTGACCTGCTGTGGAAAGACCTTGCCCAGCTCTTCGAGGACGTTGAATCAACCACCAAGCGCCTTGAGATAACCGCATATGTCAGGAAATATCTCATATGCGGCCTCCGTAACGACGAGGCCGGTCTTCGCAACCTCCAACCCGCCGTATGGCTCATGTCCAACCGCCTAGGGCCCCAGTACGAGGGGCTCGAGACCGGAGTGGGCGACTCGCTCGTCAAGGACCTTCTGACTGCGATCACGTCACCCTCTATCATCAACGCGAAGCTCAAGAGCGAGCCCGACCTCGGGAGCATCGCCGCGTCGATACTGGTGAAGCAGAACCGCCACGCATTCTCCAAGCCCAAGCCGCTGTACCTGCCGCAGCTCATGGCTGAGCTCCACGCCATCTGCAAGCTCGACGGCGAGGGTGTTCGCAAGGAGAAGCGGGGCCGGATACAGCGCCTCATCAACAACTGCACGACCGCTCCAGAGATCAAGTTCCTGGTACGCACCGTGCTGCCCAAGGGCCTGCGGATCGGGCTGAAGGACCCTACAATCCTGACTGCCTTGTCCCAGGCAGCAGCGGCGTTCGACAGCAAGCTGGGTCGACCCAGCGTTGGCGACGAGAAGGACGCCGAACGTGTGGTGAAGGCATCCTTCGCTTCCTGCCCCAACTACGATATCCTGCTCGACGCGGTCAAGACGCACGGCCTGGCGGAGTTGCCCAAGCTCTGCGTCCTACGCTCGGGCATTCCCGTCAACCCGATGCTCGCCAAGCCCATGAAGTCGGTAGAGTCGGTCATCACCAAGCTGGCCGCCGTCACGGACGAGATCACGTGCGAATACAAGTACGACGGCGAGCGGGCTCAGGTGCACTTTACGCAGGATCCTGACGGGACTACGGCCATCCAAATATTCTCGAGAAACATGGAGGACATGTCCCGGAAGTACCCTGATCTCGTGGACGTGGTCGCTGGGTGCAGAGCGGTCATATCCCCGGAGATCGCGAATCTGATCCGGAATGGGTCTATGGACGAGGCAGCGAACGACCCCAACCTCGAGGTCGGCGCGGAGGTGACTTCATTCGTGGTCGACTGCGAGGCTGTGGCGTACAACGTGGCGACGAGCAGCATCCTCCCCTTCCAGACGTTGATGTCTCGGCAGAAGAAGGTCACGGACGAGATCACCGTCGACGTCGCGCTCTTCGCCTTCGACATGATCCTCATCAACGGCGTCCGTCTGCTCGACCACCAGCTCAAGGATCGCCGCACGATCCTGCGATCTGTCACTACCGAGGGCGGCAAGTTCCGGTTCGCCATTGGTGAGGATTTCGTCATCACCAGCGAAGATGGGGCGGAGCCGACCGACGTCATTGGCCGCATTGGCGATCTGGGCGATGATGGGTCAGCCACAGGCCTGCTCGACGCCTCAGTGAAGGCCTCGTGCGAGGGGCTGATGGCCAAGGCCTTGACGGGGCCCGGGGCGCACTACCAGCCGTCGGTCAGGTCGACCCATTGGCTCAAGCTCAAGAAAGATTACCTCGGTGCTGGAGGAGATACACTCGATCTTGTGGTCATGGGCGGAAGATACGGTACTGGTGATCGGGCGGGCAAGCTTGGGACGTTCCTGCTCGGGTGTCGGGGCGGGGGCGTGGGCTTTGAGGACGATGACGACGATGATGTCTACAAGTACATCACTGACTGCGGGTCTGGCCTCAAAGACGAGGATCTGATCGAATATTCGAAGAATGAGTATCGGGTCGACCGCAAGCCTGCTGAATATGTCGTGTCAACTCAAAACACTGCGGGCAAGAGGCTCGACGACGTTGTCTGGTTCAGGCCGGGTCTGATCTGGGAGATCAAGTTCGCTGACATCACCGTGTCGCCCAAGTCGAAGGGCGGTGTTGGGGCCGACCCCAAGAAGCCCGGGCTTGGGCTATCGCTGCGGTTCCCGCGTTGTGTGCGGCGTCGGGACGACAAGACGCTGGAGTCGATCAGCAACGACGCCGACATGGTGGATGCCTACCAGAGGCAGAGTGTGGTGGCCAACAACAAGGGGGATGACGACTTTTACTAGATAAACTGTGTTTCTGCAGCTCTCCCCGTCCACACCTTTTCGTCACTGCCTGTGGAGTTGCCACGGGTCGTCAACATGAGCGGCGTTGGATGGCACAGCTCAGCCCCAGCGCATTGCAAGAGACAGCACTGTCTGCGCATGCTACTTAGACTGCCAATCGCCCAGTCGGGCATAACTTGCGGCGACTCTGGCAGAACCAAGCACGTAATCAATCATGGCTCCGCCTGCTCTAATCTTCCTTGCTGGTAGTGGAACGAGACTTCGGCCTCATCTTGAGAAGCCCGTGGCCCATAAGTCGCTGGTGCCTCTTCCCGACGGCAGCACAATCACTTCTCGCCAGATCAAGCAGCTCCACACTCTCCGTGAAGAGGGCTTGATCTCGGACATCCACGTTGTCCTTGGAAACGCCGCTGAGGCCATGGAGGCGTACATCCGGGAGCTGGAGACCGGCCTCACCGTCCACATGAACGAACAGCACGCCACGACCAACACCGCCGCGTCCGCCCGCATCGGCCTGCAGGAGATGACCGAAGAGACTGTTGTCTGCATGGACGGCGACGTCGTCATGGACATCGACATCCTCCGCCAGACCGCCCGGGACGCCGAGTGCAACGTCTCCGTCCTCCGCCCCGAGGCCGGCCTCGACGACGAGTGCGTCAAGTGCGACTACGACGCTTCTACTGGTCGCATCCACCACCTCGGCAAGGGCATCGAGGGCCAGGCCGAGGCCATTGGCGTCTACAAGGTCCCCCGCGCCGCCATCGTCGAGCTTCTTTGCGGCGAGGGTCTCGCCAACAAGTACTTCGACGATGTGCTCTCCATCTACGCCGAGCGTGGCGGTGCGCTGAAGGCGATCGACATCACCGGACTCCAGGTCACCGAGGTCGACGAGCTCGCCGACTACCAGCTCGCCCAGGCCATCGTCAGCGCCGGCACCCCCTAACTGACTATACTTAAACCCATTTACCAGTAGTGTAACATGACACCACACCGCCCCACCGGGCCGACGAAAAGCAATACCAATTTACACAGCAGAGCACTTACGGTGGCAGGGGCGGCCTGATGTGAGGAGCCTGTGTCGGGCAAAACTGCTCGGAGTCGCCCTCGGATGCGATCGACTGGGCAGACACCACCGGATACACTTGCTGGCCTTCGAACATGCCGTATGAGTCAGGCCCACACTGACCAGCGATAGGTGTCGGGTATGCGTGTGCGTAAGACTTCTTTCGCGTGAGCTTCAGAATGAGCGATGCCAGTGCGGAGGTGGAAGCGCCTGACACAAAGCAAACGATCGCTATTAGTAGACATAAGAGTCCAGCCGAGCCCAAAGCTATTGCAATGACGGTAGGAAGGGGCAAGCTGTTGGTAGGTGAGGCAGAGTTAGTATGTGTCACCTCACTGGCAAGCTTGGACACCAGGAATGGGTGCCCGTCCAGACTAGCGACAACTGTGTGGTGATCGACGGACGCGTCATTGGTGGAAACGGGGAGGGTGAAGCAGATCTTGCCGTTTGATAGGGCGAGCTCGGTGAGATAAAGGTCATCATACGTGATGGAAATCGCGGTGAGCGCCCCAAAGGCTGCGTCACTAAGTCCAATACACGTCTGAGGGCCGGCCTCGTTCGTTCCTGCGCTAATAGCTGGCGTGTAGTACATCTTGAGGTGATTCGCAGTCACCCCGGCTCGGGTCGCGCCACATTGCACCTCTGCTGCGTCATTCAGCGCGACTGAATTGAGCGTACATGTGCCAAAGCCGGTGACCTCGACCTCGGAGGGGCACACTGGACTTTTCAGGACGGAGCTGATGGTTGTACCAACCAGCGTGACCTCTGGGTTGGGGAGGACGAAGTCGGCCGGGATTGTGACGCTGATTGAGCTCTTCACGTTGTCTTCAAGGGTGAAATTGAGTGCATACGTCTGGCCAACGATCGTACCCAACGCGTTGACCGGTATCACGGGCACGGCGAGTGTCGTGGTGGCGTTGCTTACGATCTGGCAAGGCCACAAGTCGTCGAGCGTGGCGTTCTTCACACCAACTGACAACACCGCGCGGTTAAACGTTATACTTGTTTCTTCGCCCACAGTGATGCTGTTCTCGATGAATGACTCACACGAAGTCTGCGGCCCGACAGGGCATGACCATGCCAGTGCGGGGCAGGCCGTGCATGATTCCTGACCGGAGCTGACAGAGTACGTGCCGTTATTGCACGGAAGCTGTTGAGAGTGGTCAGAATTCGCGACGTAGTACCCGGCGTCGGCCGTGTCGCAGCTGCTCTGGCCGGTGGCGGCCTGGTAGGTACCAGCGTCACACCCGACTGGGGCGACAGACCCGGCCTCGCAGTAGGAGCCGGCGGGGCACGCACCACCGGTGGGCCCGTCTGTGGGCGTGGCCGTCGTGGCGTTTGCGGTGCAGTAGTACCCGGACGCGCACTGCCCGGTCGGCGCGGTCAGGCCGGTGCTGCCGCAGTAGTATCCAGCTGTGCAGTCAACACAGGCGCTCTGGCCGGTCTCTGGCTGGAACGTGCCGAGCGGGCAGGCCACTGCGACAGCCCCGCCGGAGCAGTAGTAGCCTTCAGGGCACACCAGCTGGGTCGTGTGCGGCTGGGCGTCGGCGGGCGTGTAGTAGCCTGAATCGGCGTCCTCGCATGCGCTCTGGCCAGCCAGGGCCTGGTACGCGCCGCTGTCGCACACGAGCTGCGCCGTGTGGTTCGTATTGGGCACGTAGTACCCGGCGTCGGCGGTGTCGCAGGCGGACTTCCCAGTGGTGTTCGTGTATGCACCAGGGTCTGAGCACTCGACCTGGGCCACGTAGTCGTCGCTGTAGTTACCGACAGCTGCGGGCGCACAGTAGGAATGCCCTGTGCTTGCCTGGAATGTGCCGAGGTCGCACTGGAGCTGGATAGGGTGGGGCTGGCTGTCGGCCGGGACGTAGTGACCAGCATCAGCGGCGAGACATGAGGCCTGGCCAGGCGCTGGCTGGTACGTGCCGTTGTCGCAAACGAGTTGCTGTGTGTGGTTCGTGCTGGGCACATAGTACCCGGCGTCTGCGGTTTCGCAGCTGCTCTGGCCGGTCTCTGGCTGGAACGTGCCGAGCGGGCAGGCCACTGCGACAGCCCCGCCGGAGCAGTAGTAGCCTTCAGGGCACACCAGCTGGGTCGTGTGCGGCTGGGCGTCGGCGGGCGTGTAGTAGCCTGAATCGGCGTCCTCGCATGCGCTCTGGCCAGCCAGGGCCTGGTACGCGCCGCTGTCGCACACGAGCTGCGCCGTGTGGTTCGTATTGGGTACGTAGTACCCGGCGTCGGCCGTGTCGCAGCTGCTCTGGCCGGTGGCGGCCTGGTAGGTACCAGCGTCACACCCGACTGGGGCGACAGACCCGGCCTCGCAGTAGGAGCCGGCGGGGCACGCACCACCGGTGGGCCCGTCTGTGGGCGTGGCCGTCGTGGCGTTTGCGGTGCAGTAGTACCCGGACGCGCACTGCCCGGTCGGCGCGGTCAGGCCGGTGCTGCCGCAGTAGTATCCAGCTGTGCAGTCAACACAGGCGCTCTGGCCGGTCTCTGGCTGGAACGTGCCGAGCGGGCAGGCCACTGCGACAGCCCCGCCGGAGCAGTAGTGGCCTTCAGGGCACACCAGCTGGGTCGTGTGCGGCTGGGCGTCGGCGGGCGTGTAGTAGCCTGAATCGGCGTCCTCGCATGCGCTCTGGCCAGCCAGGGCCTGGTACGCGCCGCTGTCGCACACGAGCTGCGCCGTGTGGTTCGTATTGGGCACGTAGTACCCGGCGTCGGCGGTGTCGCAGGCGGACTTCCCAGTGGTGTTCGTGTATGCACCAGGGTCTGAGCACTCGACCTGGGCCACGTAGTCGTCGCTGTAGTTACCGACAGCTGCGGGCGCACAGTAGGAATGCCCTGTGCTTGCCTGGAATGTGCCGAGGTCGCACTGGAGCTGGATAGGGTGGGGCTGGCTGTCGGCCGGGACGTAGTGACCAGCATCAGCGGCGAGACATGAGGCCTGGCCAGGCGCTGGCTGGTACGTGCCGTTGTCGCAAACGAGTTGCTGTGTGTGGTTCGTGCTGGGCACATAGTACCCGGCGTCTGCGGTTTCGCAGCTGCTCTGGCCGGTCTCTGGCTGGAACGTGCCGAGCGGGCAGGCCACTGCGACAGCCCCGCCGGAGCAGTAGTAGCCTTCAGGGCACACCAGCTGGGTCGTGTGCGGCTGGGCGTCGGCGGGCGTGTAGTAGCCTGAATCGGCGTCCTCGCATGCGCTCTGGCCAGCCAGGGCCTGGTACGCGCCGCTGTCGCACACGAGCTGCGCCGTGTGGTTCGTATTGGGCACGTAGTACCCGGCGTCGGCCGTGTCGCAGCTGCTCTGGCCGGTGGCGGCCTGGTAGGTACCAGCGTCACACCCGACTGGGGCGACAGACCCGGCCTCGCAGTAGGAGCCGGCGGGGCACGCACCACCGGTGGGCCCGTCTGTGGGCGTGGCCGTCGTGGCGTTTGCGGTGCAGTAGTACCCGGACGCGCACTGCCCGGTCGGCGCGGTCAGGCCGGTGCTGCCGCAGTAGTATCCAGCTGTGCAGTCAACACAGGCGCTCTGGCCGGTCTCTGGCTGGAACGTGCCGAGCGGGCAGGCCACTGCGACAGCCCCGCCGGAGCAGTAGTAGCCTTCAGGGCACACCAGCTGGGTCGTGTGCGGCTGGGCGTCGGCGGGCGTGTAGTAGCCTGAATCGGCGTCCTCGCATGCGCTCTGGCCAGCCAGGGCCTGGTACGCGCCGCTGTCGCACACGAGCTGCGCCGTGTGGTTCGTATTGGGCACGTAGTACCCGGCGTCGGCGGTGTCGCAGGCGGACTTCCCAGTGGTGTTCGTGTATGCACCAGGGTCTGAGCACTCGACCTGGGCCACGTAGTCGTCGCTGTAGTTACCGACAGCTGCGGGCGCACAGTAGGAATGCCCTGTGCTTGCCTGGAATGTGCCGAGGTCGCACTGGAGCTGGATAGGGTGGGGCTGGCTGTCGGCCGGGACGTAGTGACCAGCATCAGCGGCGAGACATGAGGCCTGGCCAGGCGCTGGCTGGTACGTGCCGTTGTCGCAAACGAGTTGCTGTGTGTGGTTCGTGCTGGGCACATAGTACCCGGCGTCTGCGGTTTCGCAGCTGCTCTGGCCGGTCTCTGGCTGGAACGTGCCGAGCGGGCAGGCCACTGCGACAGCCCCGCCGGAGCAGTAGTAGCCTTCAGGGCACACCAGCTGGGTCGTGTGCGGCTGGGCGTCGGCGGGCGTGTAGTAGCCTGAATCGGCGTCCTCGCATGCGCTCTGGCCAGCCAGGGCCTGGTACGCGCCGCTGTCGCACACGAGCTGCGCCGTGTGGTTCGTATTGGGTACGTAGTACCCGGCGTCGGCCGTGTCGCAGCTGCTCTGGCCGGTGGCGGCCTGGTAGGTACCAGCGTCACACCCGACTGGGGCGACAGACCCGGCCTCGCAGTAGGAGCCGGCGGGGCACGCACCACCGGTGGGCCCGTCTGTGGGCGTGGCCGTCGTGGCGTTTGCGGTGCAGTAGTACCCGGACGCGCACTGCCCGGTCGGCGCGGTCAGGCCGGTGCTGCCGCAGTAGTATCCAGCTGTGCAGTCAACACAGGCGCTCTGGCCGGTCTCTGGCTGGAACGTGCCGAGCGGGCAGGCCACTGCGACAGCCCCGCCGGAGCAGTAGTAGCCTTCAGGGCACACCAGCTGGGTCGTGTGCGGCTGGGCGTCGGCGGGCGTGTAGTAGCCTGAATCGGCGTCCTCGCATGCGCTCTGGCCAGCCAGGGCCTGGTACGCGCCGCTGTCGCACACGAGCTGCGCCGTGTGGTTCGTATTGGGCACGTAGTACCCGGCGTCGGCCGTGTCGCAGCTGCTCTGGCCGGTGGCGGCCTGGTAGGTACCAGCGTCACACCCGACTGGGGCGACAGACCCGGCCTCGCAGTAGGAGCCGGCGGGGCACGCACCACCGGTGGGCCCGTCTGTGGGCGTGGCCGTCGTGGCGTTTGCGGTGCAGTAGTACCCGGACGCGCACTGCCCGGTCGGCGCGGTCAGGCCGGTGCTGCCGCAGTAGTATCCAGCTGTGCAGTCAACACAGGCGCTCTGGCTGGTCTCTGGCTGGAACGTGCCGAGCGGGCAGGCCACTGCGACAGCCCCGCCGGAGCAGTAGTAGCCTTCAGGGCACACCAGCTGGGTCGTGTGCGGCTGGGCGTCGGCGGGCGTGTAGTAGCCTGAATCGGCGTCCTCGCATGCGCTCTGGCCAGCCAGGGCCTGGTACGCGCCGCTGTCGCACACGAGCTGCGCCGTGTGGTTCGTATTGGGCACGTAGTACCCGGCGTCGGCGGTGTCGCAGGCGGACTTCCCAGTGGTGTTCGTGTATGCACCAGGGTCTGAGCACTCGACCTGGGCCACGTAGTCGTCGCTGTAGTTACCGACAGCTGCGGGCGCACAGTAGGAATGCCCTGTGCTTGCCTGGAATGTGCCGAGGTCGCACTGGAGCTGGATAGGGTGGGGCTGGCTGTCGGCCGGGACGTAGTGACCAGCATCAGCGGCGAGACATGAGGCCTGGCCAGGCGCTGGCTGGTACGTGCCGTTGTCGCAAACGAGTTGCTGTGTGTGGTTCGTGCTGGGCACATAGTACCCGGCGTCTGCGGTTTCGCAGCTGCTCTGGCCGGTCTCTGGCTGGAACGTGCCGAGCGGGCAGGCCACTGCGACAGCCCCGCCGGAGCAGTAGTAGCCTTCAGGGCACACCAGCTGGGTCGTGTGCGGCTGGGCGTCGGCGGGCGTGTAGTAGCCTGAATCGGCGTCCTCGCATGCGCTCTGGCCAGCCAGGGCCTGGTACGCGCCGCTGTCGCACACGAGCTGCGCCGTGTGGTTCGTATTGGGCACGTAGTACCCGGCGTCGGCCGTGTCGCAGCTGCTCTGGCCGGTGGCGGCCTGGTAGGTACCAGCGTCACACCCGACTGGGGCGACAGACCCGGCCTCGCAGTAGGAGCCGGCGGGGCACGCACCACCGGTGGGCCCGTCTGTGGGCGTGGCCGTCGTGGCGTTTGCGGTGCAGTAGTACCCGGACGCGCACTGCCCGGTCGGCGCGGTCAGGCCGGTGCTGCCGCAGTAGTATCCAGCTGTGCAGTCAACACAGGCGCTCTGGCCGGTCTCTGGCTGGAACGTGCCGAGCGGGCAGGCCACTGCGACAGCCCCGCCGGAGCAGTAGTGGCCTTCAGGGCACACCAGCTGGGTCGTGTGCGGCTGGGCGTCGGCGGGCGTGTAGTAGCCTGAATCGGCGTCCTCGCATGCGCTCTGGCCAGCCAGGGCCTGGTACGCGCCGCTGTCGCACACGAGCTGCGCCGTGTGGTTCGTATTGGGCACGTAGTACCCGGCGTCGGCGGTGTCGCAGGCGGACTTCCCAGTGGTGTTCGTGTATGCACCAGGGTCTGAGCACTCGACCTGGGCCACGTAGTCGTCGCTGTAGTTACCGACAGCTGCGGGCGCACAGTAGGAATGCCCTGTGCTTGCCTGGAATGTGCCGAGGTCGCACTGGAGCTGGATAGGGTGGGGCTGGCTGTCGGCCGGGACGTAGTGACCAGCATCAGCGGCGAGACATGAGGCCTGGCCAGGCGCTGGCTGGTACGTGCCGTTGTCGCAAACGAGTTGCTGTGTGTGGTTCGTGCTGGGCACATAGTACCCGGCGTCTGCGGTTTCGCAGCTGCTCTGGCCGGTCTCTGGCTGGAACGTGCCGAGCGGGCAGGCCACTGCGACAGCCCCGCCGGAGCAGTAGTAGCCTTCAGGGCACACCAGCTGGGTCGTGTGCGGCTGGGCGTCGGCGGGCGTGTAGTAGCCTGAATCGGCGTCCTCGCATGCGCTCTGGCCAGCCAGGGCCTGGTACGCGCCGCTGTCGCACACGAGCTGCGCCGTGTGGTTCGTATTGGGTACGTAGTACCCGGCGTCGGCCGTGTCGCAGCTGCTCTGGCCGGTGGCGGCCTGGTAGGTACCAGCGTCACACCCGACTGGGGCGACAGACCCGGCCTCGCAGTAGGAGCCGGCGGGGCACGCACCACCGGTGGGCCCGTCTGTGGGCGTGGCCGTCGTGGCGTTTGCGGTGCAGTAGTACCCGGCCGCGCACTGCCCGGTCGGCGCGGTCAGGCCGGTGCTGCCGCAGTAGTATCCAGCTGTGCAGTCAACACAGGCGCTCTGGCTGGTCTCTGGCTGGAACGTGCCGAGCGGGCAGGCCACTGCGACAGCCCCGCCGGAGCAGTAGTAGCCTTCAGGGCACACCAGCTGGGTCGTGTGCGGCTGGGCGTCGGCGGGCGTGTAGTAGCCTGAATCGGCGTCCTCGCATGCGCTCTGGCCAGCCAGGGCCTGGTACGCGCCGCTGTCGCACACGAGCTGCGCCGTGTGGTTCGTATTGGGCACGTAGTACCCGGCGTCGGCGGTGTCGCAGGCGGACTTCCCAGTGGTGTTCGTGTATGCACCAGGGTCTGAGCACTCGACCTGGGCCACGTAGTCGTCGCTGTAGTTACCGACAGCTGCGGGCGCACAGTAGGAATGCCCTGTGCTTGCCTGGAATGTGCCGAGGTCGCACTGGAGCTGGATAGGGTGGGGCTGGCTGTCGGCCGGGACGTAGTGACCAGCATCAGCGGCGAGACATGAGGCCTGGCCAGGCGCTGGCTGGTACGTGCCGTTGTCGCATACTTGCAAGTCCCCTTCGCCATTGGTGAAGAATCCCGACCCGTCCACGTAGCAGACCGTCTGGCCGACATTCAACTGGTAGTAGCCGTCAGCGCACTCGCGCTGGTACTGGGCGCCAGCAGTGTTGGTGTAATACTGGGCCGACGTGTCAAGGCAGATGGAGTCACCGAGGGTGGCATACTGGCCGGCCGTGCAAGGCGTGCAGGCGGGGAAGTCCCCGTTGGTTCCGGGTGGACATTTGGGGATGTTCAGAACCTGTGCGGAAACGTAGTAGTTCTCGTGTTCAGCGGGGGCATTGGACTGGCTGGCGACGACGATGTTGCCGTTGCAGCGAGGGCCTTTCCCATGCGGGTGTAACTGCCGTTGCCTGCTGTTCTCGACGTGAGCACCCACTCGTTGTTGATGAACTCGTAGATATATACGAATCCAGCAGCTGTGAACTCATCGCTGTCGGCTTCGTAATCTGAGATAATCAGACGATCTCCGTGAATCAAGACGGTGGAACCGAAAACCACCGTGGAATCCGGGCTATTGTCCGCGTTGGGGTAGGCTGGCACAACGGTGGAAACATGCTCAAACGTCGTGGCCGAGTAGACATAGACCATGTTCTCGGTCTCAAGACCGACTGCGAGGAGGTCTCCGTCGGAACTGAGGCTGACGATGGAATACCCGACGTCGATTGTCGTCACCACGGCTCCACTATGGTTATATACGCGGACGACAGAAGCGGCTGACTCGAAAATGTAGTTCTCGTCCATGGCGACGGTGCGGCCGAGCTTAGCATATGATGCGGTGCCATTGATGGACGTCACAGCGACGTCTTCCGCGTCTGTCCCATTGATTGTGACGATGAACACTGCTCCGCTGTCTTGAAACCCGCCGCGGTGGGCTAAATAATCGCCGACGACGAATGTCGATGCCGTCTCGTTGACCTGTAAAGCGGTGGGCTGGAAAACACCGAATGAACTGCTAATCCCGTCATTGGGATATGTAAACGTGAGCGTGGCAATCTCGGTCGGGGTGTCGGCGCCGCTAAGGATGCTGATCGTGCCTGTGCCCCCATCGTAGGCCGACACCATGATGTGAGAGGCGGTTATGGCTACACCGGAGGCGTGAGTGCTCTGGCCGCTCGGCAAGTTCCACAGATGCGTCTTACTGAGGAACTTGCCCTCCGTGTCGAACAGAACGAGTGGGTAATACTCATCATGGCCAAGCGTGGCGATCATGGAAGAGCTTGCGGCGACACCTATGATATTGGCGTGCACGAGGGACCTTGAACTCTCGACCAGGCGGGTCTGTCGGAAAGTTTCGGTGGCGATGCAGGTCCATTGGCCGTCATTCGGGTTGAAAGAGCTTGGGCATTTCAGCTGCCCAGTCAAGTCATACGGCGGCGAGTAGTAACCGAAGTCTGCGTTGAGGCAATAGACCTGGCCAGAGTCCGGTTGGTACTGGCCGGCTGGGCAAGGATCGCATTCGCCAGTGATCGACGAGAAGAAGTAGCCGGCATTGCAGTGCTTGAGGTCGATGACAGGGTTTGTTGTACCCACCCCACCGGCAAAAATGGTGACGTCTGAGAGAACAACGGAGATGCCGTACTTCTGAGATGCAGTGTCGCCCGTAAACGTGTAAATCCACTCAAATTCGCCAGAGGCTGCCTTGTACTGATATGCAAACACAGCGCCAGTGTTGCTGAGCTCAGCCGTGTCATGCAGTGGTGTTCCTACGGCCACGATACCACCATGGACCGAGACCGACGTCCCAAAGTAGTCGTAGCTCGAGGCGTCCGGGGTCAGGGTCGAGATGAGGGCGGGGGTCGAGGGCACGGTGATGTTGTAGACATAGGCGGTGCCGCGGAAGTACGTGCGGCGGTTGTCTGTCACTGCGAGCCAGTCGCCGTCGACGGAGAGCTTTGTGTCAGAATTACAGCTAGGCGGAGTGATGGCGGCTACAGACGTTCCATCGATGCTAACGGTGCGGACATGGTAGCCATACGTGTTATTGTACCACAGGTGATAAATGATGCCATCATTGACAGCAAAGGAGTGGGCCTCACCGATGTAGCTGCTGTAGGAGCTCTCCGGAACCAATGACAGCACGGGGTCCCAGGTTTCGTCGTGGTTGTACGTGAAGATGGCTCCTCTGTATGCAGTGGAGGCAGTGCCTGTGACCGTCTTCGTTTGGGGGGCGCCCACGACGAGGTCATCACCCTCTATACTGAGGCTGAAGCCGAAGTAGCGGACAATGAAGTCATCAGCGCTCAGGTCGGGCGGGTCGAGGAGAGAGGGGGGATTGCCGCTGAACGAAAGCCCGTTGCGGTCGTAGACGTAGACTCGACCAGTGTAGCTGTTGTAGGAGTGGTCCGCATGTGTTATATGTCAGTAAAAGAAACAAACTGTAACGACGTAGGCATCGGAGACGGCGAGAGAGTGGCCAAAGTAGGTGCCGAAGAGGTAGACGTCATCGGCCAGGGACCAAATACCATCAGAGTCGCGAGAAAAGCTGGATACAGTGTGAGTTTCGTGTGAAGAAACGAAGAGAGTGCTGTTGTCAACAAGCACGGAGTCTGAGACAGCCGCCTCAAGATACTGGTTGCAATACGAATTGACAACGAGCACCGCGAGGGAAAGCAGGATCAAACGCGGAATGTTCGTGCGTACGCATGCTTGTGTCCGGGGTATGGCAGCGTTCAGAGATCTCGGCATGTTGGTGCACAGATGCGGTGTTTGCGTGATACTTCGGAACAAATAGCGCATTTTCGGGGGAGATAGCATCATTGGTTGTGCAATGCTTTTTTCAGCCACTTTTCTGCACATGACAGTGTGACAGTCACATTCTCATTCTGAGATTTGTTGCGCAGTATAAACACATTTTTCGAACCTCCCAGACAGGGCCTGAAAGGAACGATCAAAGTGCCAAACTGCACAACATCATCCGTCCGTAGACGAATGTTGGCGGTTAGCCAATTGATGATACTGGAATGATGTTGGAAGGCGCGGGATCGATGTGCGACTGAACGGAGAGCCACTGAGCTCATCTTCCGTGGCAAGAGAACGCCACAGGATGTTCTCTGCAGCACTCTTGTCCCGATGATCAACATTCAGAGCATCAGGAACTGTTGCGCGCCACTGAGCACCACGGCACTGTGGATTTTCGCAGAGCATCACACGATGTGGGTGAACGTGCTGGTCATCACGCGGACGAACTCGCTTGTAGGGGGCGTGGCAGTGAGGGCAGACGACGGTGGTGCGGTCCTCGTTAACCATGTTAAGATCGACGACAATGTTATACCCCTTGAGAAGGGGTACTATCTCTCTCGCGAACTTTCGATACGGCGCGCAAGGAATGAACATACCAGCAGGCGTGGTGAATCCCGAGCTCCCGTAGAAGACTTTCAGGCGAATGGGGGTGGCGATGGGATGGTGGCGACCGAACTCCCGAGCCAACTGTTGGCCGCAGCGGGCGAAGTGCTTCTGGCGAAGGATGTGGTTCGCAAAGCGCACTAGGCGGAAAGACTTACGCATTCCAGCCTCGAAAATGTCGTTCGCGTTGTCCAGCACAAACCTCATAGAGTTGTTGATACTCACTAGTCTTGTACTCTTGAACGACGCGGCCGTCATATCAAAGCCGAAACTTGGCGTCTTAGTGTATCCGCACTTTGGAAGGACGCCGGAGCTGGTGGTGCCATCGGGGTGCCTGTTGTAATACCCTCCGATGGACCTCGCGCCCGGTCGAACCCCATGAGGTGGGCATCAGGATCCGGCGCGGGCGGAGCCTCGGCATTATTGGATGTGGAATAGAAGACAATGAGACGACGTGTGAGCGATTGTGATGTTTGCAGCTGTGCTGACGTCCACGAAGAAGACGCTTTGTGGAAGCCCTGGAGAAGACGATCTCCCTACCGACTTAAGACGTGAGTAGGAGGGAGACAGGGCAGTGTTGCGCAGTATAAACACATTGTTTGACCCTTCAATAGCACAAGATTGTGAGCCTTAACCTGCGAAACACACGATGCGATGCCACAACCCGAATTGTCAAGGTGCTCCATGGTACAGACAGCAACGCCTCAATTCCGATCCTACCACCACTTGGCTCAATCTCTCCCACAGAGACAAGACTGCTGCACAGAACATCTTGGATTGCGGCCTCATGACGGATGCACAGTATCAAGCCAGTGCTTTCAGAAATCCAAGACCTCCAGCCCGTCTTCCCAACTATAACCCCAATACACCAATTACGGCTAACCAGCCGCTAGTCTTCGCCTCCGGGCAAGCTAATTGAAGTGGAGACGCAGCTGTTTGCACTGTGCACTCTATGATACTTCAACAAAGCGATCCATGTAAAGTTTAAATCTAGTAGTAAGCTATCATATCGCCCCAGGGTCTAGCTCCTGAGCAGGAGCTCGACGTCCTGGGCCCGGTCTGTGAGGAATGCGGCATTCGTGAGGAGGATGTCCAGCTCGGCCGTGTCGAAGTCCGCAATGATCGTCGAGGAGTGTTCTGTGACGAGAGCTGCGCTCGTGGTATCTAGCTCACGCTCATTGTTGGCGATTGAGATGTCCTTGATCAAAGGAACGTTCTTCTGAATGTTTTCACCAACTCTGAAGAGTCCAACGCTTGGAACCTCATACATGCTTCTCAATCCTTCGTGGATTGCATTCAATCCTGTCTGAAAGCTCACCATTGTCGATTCGTCGCCCAGCATTAACATCACATCATGTAACACGTAAATTTTATCTACAACATGCCAAGCTTCACTGGCACAACGGTAAGCTCATTCACGCCGGCCGTAATTGCCACAGCGATGCCCGTTTCACTGAAATCTGGCACGCAGATTATGTCAACCGGCCCCGACTCAGTTTCCATTTCCTCCCTCGCAAACTCTCGACAGTTTCCGAAGATCGCCAACCTGGGCAGCTTCTTGAGCACGAATGGATCATGGTCCAGGGCCACCGCATCCAGGCTCTCCGGTGCTGTCGGGCAAATGTGTCCGCAAAGCACGCAGTGGTGAGCAATGTCGGCGTCACTCAACCCGCAGAACCTGCGGCAGTCAGCGATCGCCTTGCCTGCAGAGACCATTGCCGACACGTGCGAGACGGTGGTGTGGCTTGGGTTGGGCATCCGTACCGCAGCCTGGGCGCGGGGCAGGAGGAGGTGGGACAGGGGCGGCTGGGGCAGGGCCTGCTGGACTGGGTCAGTCAGGCCGGGGATGATCGTCGTCGGGAGGTTGGAGGAGACGTCCGCGAGCCACTCGTCGAGCATCTCGGTAGGCGCGGTGAGTTGGCCAAAGACTTTGGTGGAGTCGAGGTAGGGTTTGTCAAGGACGTCGGGGTGGACCTCCTCCGCGGCCGCGACACTCGACCCGGCGATCACTAGTCTGTCGATCTTTGGGAAGGAGAAGAGTGTGTTCTTGCCCGCGAGCCACCGTCTGAGGAGGGTGGCAGGGGCCTGTGAGGTCGATGGGCGACCCAGCCTCAGGCCTGAGACCACAAGCGTCGTCTCTGTGGCCTCAATAGTGTCGTCTGATACTAGCGGGGGCGGGGCAGTCGGGTAGATGAATCTGTTGACAGTAATGGTGTCTGGGGTTGTTTTCACGCCTTGCACGCCGACCACAAAGCCGGGGATGATGTCATTCACTGTCGCGGTGGTCTCATCGAGGTCGAGTCGGATTCTGCCGGTCTCGTCCTCAATCATGACGGTGTCGTCTTCGGAGGAGATGTTGGCTGATGGTATGGTGGGCATAGTGAGGTTGAGGAGCTTACCGTAATCGTCAATGGCTGAGACTCGATTGGACATGATCTTGACGAGAATTCCAACGCATACGACCTCAGTTCCCTCGTGAATGCTGTTCATCTCGAGGAGTCGCTCGAGAAGAGGCCCATCGGCTTCTTTGCACTCGCTCTCCACGCGTGTACGGATAGAACTCAGCCTATCACGGTAAATGTTGTGAAATTGCAGCTGTGTTGCCATGTTCACCTTTCGTTCCCGCGCACTCCAGACAACCACGCAGCTTAACCCCAACGCTACCGGAGACGCCAACCACCCTCAGTCTGGTCAACACGAGTCATATGACATCGAGTGACCTCTCTCGTGCCTGTTCACCTGTCGTCTTCGCTTCGGATACCGGGACTCTCGCTCTTTCATCATCATCATCATTTGTCAGACCTACCGCACGAAAGCCCTAGTCATTTACTCATTCACTTCTTGTTCTTCTTGCCCTGGGCCTGCGCCGTCAACCACTGGAGCACCTTCTCGATGTTGTCATTGTTCTTCGCGGAAATGGAGAAGATATCTACGCGGCGGCCCTGGATCTCGGTCATGGACATTGCCTCGATGACCTCCTCGTTTGACGCGTGCTCGACATCGTTCTTGTTGGCCAAAAGAAGCAGAGGGATGCCCGCCAGCCCGGGCTTGGAGATAAGGTCGTGAAGCTCGCGCTTGGCGTCAACAAAGGAGGCACCATCGGCCGCATCAACTACGTAGACGATGGCTGTGCATGTCTCGCAGTAGCGCTCCCACATGGAGCGGAAGCGAGGCTGCCCTCCGATATCCCACATTTTGAACTGAACTTTGCCCTTCTTGACCTTCTTCATGTTGAATCCAACGGTGGGAATCGTGGAAGAGGCATCAATCCCAGCAATTTGCTGAAGAAGGGTGGTCTTACCGGAATTCTGCAGGCCGACGATTGTCAGCTCCATTTCTTGGCTGAAAAACGCATTACGGATGCGATCTAGCAGCTTCTGGACGAGAAACATCAATTAAGCTGCGCGACAAGCTTTGACGATTTGTGCAGGATAAGGTCGAGCTCTTTGCTGCGGGATTGAGCCGTTTGAAAGGGTGTATACGAATGTATACGGCCCTATTGAAGGAGATTGTTACAGATTGTCTGCTTCATCTTTGGATCAAAAGAGTATCTCCTCTGATATCTTCAGTTTGACGGGCAAGAATTTCAAAACAAGTCGAATACATCCAACGGAAGCTCTCCTGCCCACTCTCGCCCCTTTCCGCCAAGTCCCGCCAAGTCGTGCAGTTTACCCATCATAACACGCCACCGTGGAATGTCGCAATTCACGCCGGCACGGAGCTCAAGCCAGCCCCTTTCCATCAGAACAAACGGTCCGTCGGCCACTGGCTATCAAGACTCTCCGACACAGCTTCGTCTTTCGGTGTTAGAATCAAGAATTGCTCAAAACCTCGAACGCCGCGCAAATAGCCCTCCTCGCGCACGTACAGCTATGGAGAACACCAAATCAGTCCCTCTTTCTCCCGAAGATTCCTCTCCTGACGGCCCCAATGCCTCGTTTTACGAAGCCATCGAAAACCAAGACCAACGCATCGACACCAACGAACAGCGCATCGAAGAGCTCAAGCGCAGCTTTGACCGCCTCACGATGGAGATGGAGAGCGAGGAATTCAAGCGTCAGAACATGAACTCTACCTTTGCCAAGAACTTCGCCCTCAAGATCGAAGAACGTTTCCTGAAGATCGAAGCCGAGCTCAACTCCCGCGACAGGGCCGTCACTGACGCTGAGGCCCAGCGTGTGGCCCTTACCAAGGACATTGACTCGACCTTTGAGGCGTTTGAGGCCAGACTGACCGCCCTGGCAGAGAAAGTCGACGCATCCGAGGCCTCGGTGGCTTCCAGATGGGGTGACTTCGACCAGCGTGTTGAGGCCCTGGCCAAAACTCTCGCCGAGACCAAAGAAGCCGCCTCGAGCCGCGAGTCTGGCCTCTGGGGCAAGATTTCAGAACAACTCGACGCCATGCGCGACCAGCTCGCCGAAGACCGTATGCGCCAGGCCTCTATCGACGACCAGCGCGGTGAGCTGGTGGAACAGGGCATCTCTTTCGTGAAGGAGGGCCAGGAGCAATGGCAGCGTATGTTCGACTACAAGCTCGCCCCGTTCAAGCAAACGAGGGAGGAGGCAGAGGCCAGGTTCTTCGCTAAGGCAGACGGCGTGGCTGCGGACGTGGCGTCGATCAAGGCGTCGGTTGTCGAGATTTCCAGCGGCAACAAGCTTGGGGAGCTGAAGGAGGAGGTCAACGCACTGAGCGAGCAGGTGGCCGTCGAGAGGGGCGAGCGGGCCCGGACAGAAGAGCAGGTCTCGCAGCTGCTTGAGATGCTCGTGGACCGTGACGAGGAGGCCCTCCTCGAGCGTGAGAACGGGCAATTTTAGGCCTGGAGGCCAGAGACGTGTATTAATACTTAAAGATTCCTAACAAGGCGCGGCGAGTGTGTTTACGGGGTATTGAGCCGGGCGGGAGTCAGCAGGTCGGGATCGTCTTCCAGGTCGAGACGATCGCGACGAAAATTTCAAATGTCGGCAGCGCTGTCGTCTTGGGAACGGCGTGTTGAAAGAGAGCGCGCTCTTCATGCTAGGAATGCTCATTCTGGAGGAAAAGCTCCTCTGAGACACCCACCAACGCATGTACAGCAAGGTTCTTATCAGCCGCCAAATGCGCCTGATAGATATGGCCAAGAACTATGGAAGTTCATGCAGAAGCGTAACATCGCCGAAATTGAGGCGAATTCGCCCCGTGGTGATGGTTCGTTTCAGCCAAAAATCAGTCGACGCTCGCAAGACCTGCAATTCACGGAACCTGCGGCCGAACGGCTCTATTCTGACGGCATAAGACGCCAGACTGAAGCGCTCACCCGCTCTCCAGAGCCCGATGCCACCTTCACGCCGAAGATCAACAACTACAAATTCCGTTCATCTCGCTCCGACACATTCTCCCGCCTCCACGAGAGTGGGAACGCCGCCAAACAACGCGCAGTGGCCGCTTCAACGGAGGAACAGATTGTCCAGGCGAAGGCCGGGGCCCGAAGCGCTGCGCTTGTCAGACAGACACGGCCCGCCCCAGTTTGGGACAGGCTTGCAGCATCCCCCAAACACAAGGGAGTCGAGGAGGAGAGCCCAAAGAGACCGCAGAGCGCGTCCGCAGGCTCTGCCCGACTGAGGGGCGACAGGTCGATCGTCAAGGCGTCCGTCGGCATGTACGGCAAAATCCTCGACCACCGCGCAGCCGAGCGCAGACGTGCCGAGGAAATGGAGCAGCAAGAGTGCACTTTTAGGCCAACCAAGTTCTCGACGCCGAAAGGCGGGAAGACTGAATCAATCCAGGTCAGAACAAAGCACGCCGTCGAGGAGAAACAGGCACGCCTGCTTAAGGCCCGTGAGCTGAAGCAAGACGACGAGATGCGCGCCTGCACGTTCTCTCCCGACCTGAACAAGTCCCGCAGCCCCATGCTCCAGCGCGCTTCCTCGGCCTCCGCCTCTCCAGGCCAACACGCCCACCTGCACTCCCGCGGCCCCTCTTCCGTCACAGAGTCTGATGGCTACGGTTACTCTGCCTCGTCCAACGCCTCTGCCATCGTGGCCAAGGGCCTCACCCGAAGCGGACTGGGCCTCTTACCGCCCCCGTCGCACGCGATACAGCCCGAGTCGCCCGCGGACCCTGTGGAGTTCGACGGTGACATGGACTCTGAGCCCAAGCGAAGGACCGGCGCCGAGGTGGGGCTGGGCCGTGGCTTCAAGTCTGTGACTCCACCGACTCGGAGTCCAGTCAAGTCACCAGCCCCGCCGTCATCCTCACCCTCGCCTGTGAAGAAGAAGAAGGCTGAGCGGACCCCCGAGAAGGCCGAGAAGACGCAGGCTAAGGCCAGTCTTCGCAAGGCGAAGCCGACTGAGGTGATGAACCCGCTTCTTGCCCTCGCCGCCCAGCACACCAGGGCTACATCCAGCAGGGGCCACGGGTCGAGTGATTCTAGCCTGCCCGACAACTTCGAGGCCACGCTGGAGAAGATTGGATCTTTCGTCGATTCGATTCCTCTGGAGCCGCCTGTGCGGCATCATTTGAAGGTCCCGATTGAGGAGATTGCTGAGGAAGAGAAGCGGCTGGAAATGGAGCTGAGGATGGTAGGGTGACGCCCTTTCTTTATATTGATATACTGGCACAGTAAATCGATTTCTGATGATGACTTCTCCTTGTTGGCTTTTGGAATAGAAGCGCGGTTTGTCCGCACGCTTGCAGGCTGTGATGATTGAGAGAGTTCACCACCGCGAGGTTGTTCTTTAAGGTGAAGGGCAAATAGACCCTGAGTGATGGTCGTTGCAGCCGTCTTTGGATCAAACACGAGCCTGACTCCGTGCCCATCCAATGAAAGGAATGAAAGAAGCGACAATCAGACTTCTTCTTCAGGATCCTCAATAAAAGTGTTACGTTCATGCAGATTATCGACTTCTTTCACGATGAAGTCCAGCTGCTTCGGATCAATCAGCAAATGCCGCTCGTCCAGCTCAGCACGAATAATACTACGACTACTACCACTAGAGCTTGAAATATGTTGAATGAACTCTTTGATAGACGGGTCTACTTCGATCAAGCAGCCCTGTGTGTTCCGAATCGTACTTTCAAGATCCATTGTCCTTAAACTGCTCGACCAGCCAAAAGTGACGCCAAGGCGCCAAGATGTCAATTCGCCAGGATATGCATTCATGCCATGCAGGCAGAGCATCGCTAAGACAAGTTGTTTTACAGTCTGATCACCGTGTACAGTTCACAACTACAATTTGGACAACTGGCCATTCTTACTACTCTGCGTCTGTTCGAGTCATTTAGGTCCAGTTTGTATGTCTCCTTTTTGGGAAACGTGTCCCAATATCTGGATCTACTCGATCTTGACCCGAGAGCATTTTTTGCGGGTCATTATTCGAAAGCACAGAATATCGTCGCGTATGCGTCTGTTGCGTGTGAACCTTTTCATACTTGCTCTCGTTATCGCTCTAGCCTTTGCGGCTGAAGCGAAGAACATCGAGCCCGCTTCTTTTGGCGAGGACACTTCCTCCGATGATGGTTCGGGCGTCCTTGGTGGAATCGTTGCCATTTTCTTTGTTATTGTCTACTTTGCCATCTGGCTCTTCTTCATGTGTTGGCCTATCCTCATCCTCATTGTAGTGCTCCTCATTGGCGTCATTTGGGAAGTCTTCTGGCTCGTCATGCTTATCCGCAGCTTCCGCGGCAAGTACTCCAAGCAGACGACCATCCCCTATGGTATCATTTGCCTCATGCTTTTCCCCTTCGTCTCCGCCGCCGGTATTGGCTTCATCCTTTTCCTTGTCGGCATCGTTCTCATCATCCTTGGCTGCACCCAGATCGGCCCCAAGAAGGAGGCTGAGAAGCGTGCCGCTGAGATGAGCACGGCCAACCCCTATGCCCCCCAGCAAGGCTACGGCTACGCACCCAACGCCATGCCCCAGGGATACCCGCCTCAGGGATACCCGCCTCAGGGCTACCCGCCTCAGGGCTACCCGCCCCAGCCCGGCTACGGACAGGCGCCTATGATGCCCCCTGGCCAGCAGTATAGTCAGCCCGCCTACGGTCAGGCCGGTAATGACCAGAACGGCTATGGCCAGCCTGGTTTCGGCCAGCCCGACAGTGGTCCTGAGTAATTGGTATATATACATAAATTGTGGACATGGCAGTGCAAGTGAGGGCGAGCGTCACTGTGGCGTTCCGCGGCTGGCACGGCGTCGACTCACCCCTGAGCACAATCGACTCGGATGACTTGGTCGTTTTCAAGCATGGAGCGATGATGCCCAAGGTTCGCGGTTTCCAGCGATTCTCACACAGATGGTGCGTAGCAACAGCAGTAGCCCAGCTGCATCGCGATTCCCTTACACAGCACGCCTGACGCGTTTGATCCGTCAATTCCACGCTTACACAGCCAGTGGTACGTGTCTAGGCCGCATTCTCACGCAGCAAGGACTGCAGAGCAGTAGATGTACAGATCCGCACCGCAAGAGCTGAGCGCCCCGGGCCCGAGGGCATCCAGATCCGCAAGCGAGGCGAGACACCAATCACCGTGCAGGACCTCGAGCAGGTCATCCAGTACCTACTCAGCGAGAGTATAGAACCAGAGACTCTGACGATGGAGCTCACTGAGCCCGCTGTTACCGTCACGATGGTCGATGGCAGACTCGAGGCCGACCATGAGAACAGGGTTGAGCTCGCGCTAGAAGCGTGGAACACGCGGTCTATGAAACCTATGGAGGCTGGTGAGTGCGTTAGGACACTGACTGGGCACGAATACGTTGTGCACGGTGCCACCGCCACCTCCGACGGCACCATCATCACTTCATCAGATGATGGCACAATCAAGCTGTGGGACTCGGCCACTGGTCAGTGTATCAGGACCATGACACATGGAGGTCAACTCTTATGCGTTGCCGTGTCGCCGGACGGGGCGACCATCGCTTCTGGTGGCGATGACATAAGTATCAAACTCTGGGACGCAGCCACAGGCCGGCAGACCCAGACACTGAGTGGGCATGATAATTCCGCGCGCTGCCTTGCATTCTCGTCCGATGGCCGCACCCTGGTCTCTGGATCGTATGACAAAACCGCCAAGGTCTGGGACGTCGAGACAGGGCAGTGCAGGCTGATATTCACAGGGCATTCCAGAGAGGTGATCGGTGTGGCCATCTCCCCTGATGGCTCGACCATTTGCACTGGAAGTTGGGACAGCAAGGTCAAGCAGTGGATCGCCACAACTGGCGAATGCATCAGGACCATGGACCATGGTTCCGGTGTCATCACGATTGCCGTGTCACCCGACGGGGCCATCATCGCATCCGGAGACAATGTTGGCTCAATCAAGTTCTGGGACTCCGCAACTGGCGAGCTGACTCGGACCCTTATTGGGCACACCGATATTGTGTGGAGCCTCGCCTTCTCCCCCGACGGCAGGACTCTGGTGTCTGGAGCTGGCGACAACACCATCATGCAGTGGGACGTCGCGACCGGGGCGCTGATCAGGACGTTCTCGGGGCACAATCATACGGTGGATGGTGTCGCGTTCTCCCGAGACGGCACCACGATCGTGTCTGGATCCAGCGACACGACAGCCAAGGTCTGGAGCGCACTCACCCGCACCCCCCAGTTCCTGGCCACCGTCAACCAGCTCTGCTCCAGCCCAGTCACCCCCGACGCCGACATCACCGTCGACCCTGACGACTCAGAAGTACTCATCAGCGACACCGCTCGCATCCTCCTCCACTTCCTCGCCACTGGTCTGCCCCGCTCCTTCACGATGACGCTGACCCGCCCCGCCGCCAGAGTCTGGCTGGAGGACAAGTTCGCCAAGATAGACTCCAAGGACGCCGAGCTGGCCAAGCTCATCAAGCTCTTCAACGAATGCAGGTGCGATCAGATTGTCACTGACTTCTGCTCGGGCGCCGTCTCGACGTTGTCCTGGTTGACGCGTCTATCGGCCAGCTGAGGCAGGTCGCCTCTCGCGTGGCCTCATCGCAGGTCGCCCCACGAGATCTCCGCATCGCCATGGCCGACCCGATTTCGTCCATGATCAGAATGGCGGGTGGACTGTTTGTGGCCGAAGGTCCGCATAATGATGCCGTTGACGCAATCACATCACTGGCGAACTGCAACGCCAGACTCAGGGTGGAGCTCTCTGAGGCGAGTACAGAACTGTCTTGGGCGAGGACAAAACTCTCTGACGCGAGGACCACCATTTCGTCTCTCCAGGCCATGGTGACCTTCGCCGCTGCCGACCAGGCTGCTGGGCTGAGCGCCACGCTCGAGGGCCACCCCCTGCTCTCGGTCGCCATGCCAACACCTGACACTGACGACACTCCGTCGCCCGCTGGTCTCATCAGCCGACTCGGCCAGGCCAGACGCCACCCAGAGACCCGCATCATCGAGTACGAGGCGGTCATCGCCCAGGCCAGGGCCGGGGTCGAGGCGCTCGAGGCCAGGATCGCCGCTGTCAGCGCTGCCTACCAGGCGGCCTCGGCCATCGTCGACGGCGCCGCCGCCTTCGAGTCTCTCCCCTCGCTCGACGAGATGGCCCGCATGCTCGAGGCCGCTGACAACGAGGTCGTCGACTTCCCCACCCTCGCGCCCGAGCTGCAGGCCAGGTACGCCACGCTCCGCGCCTTCCTCCAGCCGGCCGTCCGCGTGACGTGGCAGTGTGCCCTCAGTCGGAAGGAGCTTGGCGAGGACACGAGCGCTGAGGAGCGCACCATTCGCCAGTTGACTGGCCTGGCCGCCGAGGCTGAGGTCCACCTGGCTGGGTTCGCCGAGGCCGACGCCATCACTGCGCAGCTCCGGTCGCTGGGCGACTACCAGACCTGAAGAGCAAGGCCGAGGAGCTCGAAGAGGATGTCGACTTCTTCAGCAGGAAACGCAAACACGGCGTCGGCAAGCTTGACGAAGCGCAGAAGGAACTAGACTCCGTCAAAGTCAAGCTGGCACACATGAAGGATGTTCTTTCCCGCCGCACGCCGCAGCTCGTCCGGCTCTGCCCCGAGCTGGAGGCCCTCACCGCGCCGTCGGCCAGCCTCTTCGCCGAGCTGCGCGAGATGGGGCTGGCCCACCTCATGGACCTCCCCGAGATGCGCGCCGACCTGTCGCTGTCCGACTTCGCCGTCGAGTCGACCGTCAGCGAGAACAGAGCGCTGTGCCAGATCGTGACCCGCGACGGCCAGACCTTCTTCGCCAAGACCTTCAAGCTCGACACCGAGCACCAGCGCAAGCTCTGCGACCGCGAGGCGGGCATCCTGTCGCGCATGGCGCACAGCCCCGCTGCGCCCAAGCTGCACTTCGTCCTCGTCGACAGCGCCGAGCAGACCTGCACGATCGTCATGGAGCGCCTCGAGCGCCATCTGCGCGACGCCCCAGCCGACTCGCCCGACAGCCTGCGCAGACTGCTCCACGGCCTGCTCACCGCGATCCACGACCTGCACAGCGCGGGCGTCTGCCACCGCGACCTCAAGCCCGAGAACGTCATGCTGCGCGAGGGCCACCCCGTGCTCGTCGACTTCGAGACGGCCTCGAACATGGACGCCGTGAACGCGACCGCGACCGGAGTCAACATCGGCACGCTCGCCTTCAGCGCGCCCGAGGAGATCGCCGCGCGCAAGGCCGGAAAGAAGCTGAAGCATCGCGAGCAGCAGGCAGCCGATGTCTACCACGCGGGCCTGACGATGCTGGCGCTGATGACGAAGGACTATACGGATTTCTGCAGGGACATCCTCTCTCAGCTGCAACAAGGACTTGCTCGAGAGTTCGACCGCCAACGACGACACTCTCTGCGCCGCCCTGCTCGCCACTGTTGCCGTCCCCGACGCCCTGCGCGACGTGCTCTCCGGCATGCTCGCCACCCACCCCGAGGCCCGCTGGTCCGTCCGCCGCGCCCTGGCCGACGGCCTCTTCGCTGCCGCTGCCAACGAGCTGGACCCCGAGGTCGACCTCAACGCGGCGAGCAGCAGGTTCGCGAACGCCCACGCCTTCGTCGACGACATCGACCGCGTGCGCCTGCAGATGTTCCGCGAGGACCCGGTCGACATCGCCCTCGCTGACGACGTTTCGGCGAGCCTGGCCAGCATCGCCGCATGCGAGGAGGACCTGTTCGCCATCCCCGCGACGCTCTCGGGCGACGACGCCGCGAAGGCCCTGCCCGACCTGGTCGTCGAGCTGCCGCATGTGGCCGTCCGCCAGGCCGTCGGGGGCATGGAGTTACCTGTGCCCATCTTCCGCGAGGGCACGCTGGTCTTCACGCCCGATGCCCTCGACATGCCGCTCGACGACCTGCGCCCGGTACTGCTGGGGCTCGGCCGCGTGCTGCAGCTCATGCTGCTCGACGGCATCGCCCTGCCCGCGGACATGGTCAGCGACGCCTGGCTCGTCGCGCTCACGGGCGGCCGCGTCGACCATGCGCTGCAGACATCGCTCGGGGGCGCCACCGCCGCGTGCCCGCTCGAGGGCTTCGAGGGCGACCTCAAGGCGTACGGCGACGAGGTGAGACGCCGCTTCGCCGAGCGCATGCAGATCGTCCGCAACGGCATGGCCGCGAAGACGCGCTTCAGCGAGAAGGTCCTCGCGCTGACGGCCGCCCAGCTGCGGGCCCTACTCGTGCGCCCCAACCCGCTCACGGTCGACGCCGTGCTCGCCCCGCTGCGCTTCCCCGCGGACAGCCAGGGCGTGCAGGACGCCCTCCGCGCCGTGCTCGAGGACGACGAGACGCGCCGCCGCTTCGCCTTCCACGTGTTCGGCGGCCAGTTCCCCAGCCCGGCTCCGTCGGCGTGACCCTCCACGACCACCACCGCGTGTACGCCGACTGCGCGGGCGCCTCTCTCGTCTGGAGGACGCCGGCCAGATGCGCCAGGCGGTGCTCGACTCGGCCCCTGCCACATCAGGCGCGGCAGCCGACTTCTACGTCATCCCGCGGCGCCAGCAGGCATACTCGCGCGCCGAGATCAGGACGCTCGTCGAGCAGAACGACATCCTGCAGACGTGCCGCCTGGTCACGCTCGGCAGAGGCGCCGCTGTGGACGTCCCCGTCATCCGCCGCTGCCCCACATGCGGCGAGCTGGCAACTCGCGAGGGCGACCTGAACAGCTGCAAGATGTCGAAGTGCCCGTGCGGCCAGGACTTCTGCCACAAGTGCCTGCTCCGCGTGGCCAACCATCGAGAGCACATGGTTCACTACAGCTGCCAGTGCGAGATGGCGCCGCGCCAGATAGTCGACCTGCCCGAGGGCGTCGCGAGGCAGCGCACCGTCACGTGCCCCCACTGCCATCGGTCGGCCACAGTCAGCGCGAACCGGAGGCAGGTCACGTGCCGCGGATGCAGCCGGACCATTGACGCGAGAGCTGTGTAGAGTTTGTCAAGTTTATTCGTC
This sequence comes from Carpediemonas membranifera, assembly GCA_019828565.1. Taxonomy (NCBI): domain Eukaryota; phylum Fornicata; genus Carpediemonas; species Carpediemonas membranifera. The sequence goes on from JAHDYR010000001.1 coordinate 97,896, forward strand.
CCCGGCCACGTCCACCTCGACGAGCTCCCTCCGCTCGCCGCGGACCTTGTGGGGCCCGACTGGCACCAACCCGCCTCCTCGTCAGCCTGATCGAACTCGAACCAGCGTCCTGCCGTGTCCCGAGGGTTGATGCGCGTGGGCAGGTCAGGGTGGAATGTGGTCCAGAGCGTCTGGCCCTCGTCGACGAAGACCAGATCGTCCAGATCGCAGAATATCATCTTCAGGTCGATCGCGAACTGCAGCGGGGTCGCCGGCGCACGTGTCGCTGTCGTGGAAGGCAGGCAGCAGGCCGGCCTCGATGATGTGCTCACCGATGTCGCCCGCGAACAGCACTAGCCCGCCACTGAGGAAGACGATGGAGGCCAACAGCACGTGGAACAGCGTGCTTAGGGATCTTTCCCTGTCGCCAGGACAAGCAATGTATCTTTCCAACGGCATGCCTGGCACGAACAACTGCCACAAGCCGGTCATTTATAAACAAAACAGCTCAAACACTTCAGACGTCCACACCGAGCTTGCTGATAGCCTCCCAGTCCAACGCCTCGGGCAGGGGCTGGACAGTGGTCAGCTCTCGAACGTAGGCGAGGTCGGTGCGGCGGTCGAGCTCCTTGACAACGGAGACCACGTTCTTGTATGACTGCTCGATATTACCGCTTAGAACTGTCTGTACATTGCTGTCAGCACTTATGTAAATGCGATATAGTAAATGGAGGGTCGGCCTTAGCTCAATAACCGCGGGGAAGATCGAGGAAGCCACCACAGGCTGCTCCGTGCGGCAGTTGCCTTGTCTGGACACCTTCATAGCGAGCGAAAGGTGGGCGGCCAGCGTGTTGAATAGCTCAGCGACCACAGCCGCAGTCTCCGGCAATCCTAGCGTGTCAAGGGCCTCCTGCACGGGCTGGATCCCGAGTGTGGGCGACAGGAACGTGAGCTGGGACTGAGTGCGCAGCTTAGTGCTGAGGTAGGTCAAGTGACGGGAGACGAGGGCCGAGTCATTAGGCATCTCGCCTCTGAGGTTAACCCAGGACGACAGGAGCGACCTGAACGTGTCCATTCGAGTGATACAGTGTGTCAGAGTAGACGGGTGGCCTGTCTGGATGAGTCTGAGTACGACCGTAAGCACCTTGGTAGCCACGGTCGGGTTGAGGACGGGTCGCTTCATGAGGGCGTTGAACACCTCGTGGAAGGACTTGTGGTCCCACGTGTGTACAGCGAGGGCGCGGATGTGCTTCGTTTTGACTGGGTCCCCCTTTGTGCTCGTGGCCTTGAGGACCTCCGTCTGTACGGGGGTGCGGCTCAGAGAAGACATGGCGACTGTCTCGCGAAGGGTGATGCTACCCCTGGTGATCGTTGGCAGGATTCGGGGCATTTTAAGGCCAGTGATAGGCTGACTCCCGCCGCCCGAGCGGGCAATGTACGGGCTGGCAGAGGCGCCGTGGATGGTGGCAGCGTGCATGGACGGTGTGTTTGAATTACTCATAGGATGGTGTCTTGGTTTCATCGACATGGTGGGGGAGACGGGCTCAGAGCGAGACGAAGGCGAGCGTGTTTCGTTGAAAAATGCAGACTCTGACACGACCGGGATGCTGGAGTGGGTGTCAGTGGTCGGGGTCGAGGGAATATTAACTGCTGTGGCATCCTTGTCCAGCATATCCCACAGGGTCGACCCGACACCCGCGGGTTGGGCCGAGAGCGATGACTTGTGCGTCGGCTGGTGCGGCTCGGGCTTGGACTCGGGCTGGGGGCTGTTGACTGGCTTGGATGCTGTCGGGGCTGGTGAGTTGAAGAACTCATCGAACAAGTCGCTAGACTGGGGGACATGCTTGGGTGCTGGAGCCTTGGCGGGGGCTGGGCTGTTGAAGAACTCCTCGAAAAGGTCAGATTGGGTGCTGGGGGCAGTCTGGTTCGACTGGGCCGAGGCGGGGGTCGATGCGAAGTCGACGAGTTGCTCGTTCACGGGATGAGCGGCGCAGTGGGCCGCGCAGTGCCGGACGACGGGGTGGGAGGCTGGGAGGAGCGCTTGGGCGATCGCGTAGACTTGGTTAATCAATTGATGAATGTCTGGGCGTTTGGCCGGGTCGACCACCAGACAGTATTTGATTAGCTCAATTATGGTGTCAGAGAAGGGGTGGACCTTGGGGAAGGTGTAGCGGCCCCCTACGATGGCCAGGGGCGAGGGGTTGTCGTCAAAGGGCGTCTTGAAGAAGCACAGCTTGTAAAGGAGCACGCCGAGCGACCAGATGTCAGTCTTCTCAGTGATGGGCCAGCCTCTGTAGAGATCGGCGAGCTCTGGGGCGAGGTAGACCATGGTTGTCTCTCTGGATACCTCGTCCTCGATGGCCGCGCGCAGGGGGGCGTCGTGGGAAACGTCTCCGTACCGCTCGAAGCAAGCAGAGCCAAAGTCGGTTAGGAACATCTTCCCACCATGCACGAGGATGTTCTCTGCCTTGATGTCCCGGTGTGCGGCGGGGGGGTCAAGGGTGTGCATCGCCGCGATGCCGAGGACGACGGAAGCAAAGATTTCGATGACTTTCTGCTCGGAGAAATGCTTCATGCCTGCAGATAGACGGTTGTTCATCACATCAACGACGGATCCGTTCTCACTGAACTCCATGAGGATGTTTCTGATCTCATTCGAACCTTCGCGCTCAGAGGAATACGAAACCATCTTCACGACATAGTTGCAGTCCTTCAGGCGCTTCAGAAGGTCGATTTCCTTCTCAGCAACGTAGATATTGCGCGGGTTGGAGCAGATCATGCGCTTCAGGGCATATTGTTGGCCTGTAGCAACATCCTTGACCAGGAAGACGAAAGAAAAGCCCCCCTCACCAATCTGCTTCAAGATCTTGTACGTACCGGTGGCTAAGACGATTTTCTTCGCCATCGTGAGCGAATTGGTGATGATATGTGCTAAAACTGCACATTGCTCAATCTATTGATGAAGGCTCAGCTCAGGCACCAAACTCCGCGGACATGCTCTTTACTCCTCATAGATCCCAATGCAACGCTCAGGTTGGAGTTCTATTCCTGGCAGTCACAGGCGTTGTGGTGACAAGTGGCAGTCGACCGCTGGTCGCAGGTATGATTTGGGTGATACTGGATCAGAGAGAGATCGGCGTGCGTGGCACTCTGCTGTCATGCCGATCAAATGGCGATGAAAAGAGGGTAACTCTGTTCGAGTCGGGGTCGGCAATGCAGCCGCAACTGACTATACTGTGCACACGATGAACGAGAACTTGCCGTATGGTCCCACAAGAAGCGCACGAATTGCTGAGAATGAGAATGAGCCAAGAAGTCAAGCAGTGATTGAGCAGCGCAAAAAATTTGTCGAATTATGCACATGCATGCCAAGGGAGTGGCGCGAGCTTCCCGGCGATGTTCCAACTCTCCTTCGCCGTGCATTTGATCTTGAGTTTGCACATGAGGAGGCTCTTAACAGCTTACACGACATCCGGCGCGAAATGCACCGCGAAGATGCCAGAGTAATCATGAAGCAGATCCTCGCTTCCGTCGCCCCGGTCTAGCAGGAAGACGTAGAGCTACACGCCACGACCCCTCCTGCCATACCGCCCGAAACACCCTCTGAGGACCTCCCCGACCAACCGGATGATGTCGATGGCCGGCGGGGAGACACCGTGAACCCTCCTCGCATACGGCCCGAAGCATCCCCGCAGGGTCTCTACACCCTGCCTCCCGGCGTGCTGTGGAGCTGCTTGATGGGGGCGCGGGCGAATCCTGACATAGACGACTCGGTTTATGATGATGCAGAGGCGTGCGACTGTGCTCCTAGCTTGCTCCGCGCTATTCAGGAGACACTCACACCCGAGGCCAAATGTCTCTGGTTTCTCTGTAAGAAGTTCAAAGTGGTTCGAGAAGACGAGGAGAGAAGATGCGAGACGAGAATCTACAAGTTGTCCAGGTCCAGATGTTATGTCGACCGCATGCATATGGGTCGACTCTTCATGCTCGTTATTCAGAGTTCCGGATCCCGCGCTTTCACTCGAGCCAGGATGCCCATAGCGCTTGAGCTTTACGAAAGTGCTAAAAATGCAACATTCATCGCCAAAACGCACAAAGGTCTGTGGGGCTGGGGAGACACTTCAGACACGGCCATCTGGGGTTCAAATATTGAGGTGTTTTGACTCAACCCAGGCGCCTCACCTTCCCCAATTGCCCTGAGGTCACCCAGCACGAGGCCAGCCTGCCCGCCTGGAAGAAGGACAGCATGATTGTTGATATCCTTGTCGATTACCTCAATACTGTTGAATTTACAAATGTCGGTGCAGTTATCTCTGGAACTAGACCTATGTGGCGCAAGGAGAGCTCCAAGGCCGTCGACTTCCGTCCTATCACACTGCCACCCGGCTTTGTTGCTGACCGCATCTTTGTTGGCTGGGAGACCATCATCCTGTCCATGAAGCAAGGAGAAGCAGGCGATCGGCAGCTGGTCAGCGGCGGTAACAGGAGTGGCCAGCTGGGGCTCGGGCACGGGAGAATGGTGACTGAATTTGTCGACCTGCCCTTCAAGGTCGACGAAGTCATATCTTCGACCGGAACGTTCAACGTCTTCCTCAGTGGCCACCAGCTGCTTTTGGCTGGCCCTCCCATATCGCCGAGTCGGGCCTGCTACCAGGATTCGGTGAGCGCGACAAGTGCCTCACAGCCACCCCTCTCCGGTTCCCTACGCGGGTCAAGGGGTTTTACTGTTCTGAGGTTTGCCTTGTATGGGTTAGGGAGGAGGCGACTCAGGCCCATGCAGATTCTATCGCTGTGCAACTCGATGGAATGAAGGTTGTGGCATTGGCAACCAAGCCAGAATACAAGGTCCAAGCCGCGTCGGGCAAGTGGTTTAATGTGATTAGCAGCGTGACTTTGCCGGTCGAATGCGAGGCACCGAAGGACTGGGATGAGGTTACACAAGTTGATGTCGACCCGTGGGTCGAGCCAAGCCTGCGATAAAGGAGTAAACCGCCTAAAAGATGTCGAGCAGTCACAGCATGGATCGAAGTATGTCTTGGCACTACAGGCCCCTATCGTGAGTCGAGGCGGGTGGCCACTACGCCTTGATAGTATCATGAACACAGGGGTTACTGACAGCCCAACAAATTTCCATCACGGCCATGACCCACCGGCTCAAAGACACGTGTGGCCAATGTCGTCAATGCCATGTTAATGACGACGCACAGGCAACTTAACACGTCAGTACCACTATACTGTCGTGCTATGTTGTTTCAAAGTGGCGTTGTGCGACAGAGCTCTTTTCTTGTGGTAAATTGACGCTGGCCCGAATGTTGCAAGCATTCGGTGGTCTTCAAGCTTGTTCTTCCGCACAGCAGATTATATCATAGACATAGAACATTCTTTCGTGCTTCAATGCCGTCAGAGAGGCGACACAGGTCTTTTACAACAATCTAGGCTGATTAGAAGCTACCGATGGAGGAAAGGAAGCCATCAGTGGATACATCAGCTTCCTGAATCTCGCACACGGGAGTAACAGGCATCGTGGTGAACATTTGAACCATTTTGCGTCGATATGAGTTCGTGGTTTTTGTGGTGATAAGCTGATGGATTCATGATCGAGGATCGAATCTTTTAGATCTAGACCATTCTTGACCACGTATAAAATGATGAGGGACCCGGGACCGGCCACTACTCGAGACTCATACTGGTCTTGGACACGCCCACGAGACAAAGCAGAGATGAGTTGTCTTAAAGTGCGGTGGCCATGGTGGAGACACAGTGCCGTTGGGGTAGAAGTAGTTCTGCCGTTGAGGTGCTGATTGTAAACATCCGTGTTGCTGGGCTTGGAACTTCAGAGTCGATGCATCAATCAATTGATTATTGTCAATTGTGATCAACAGCCAACCAGCATAGTCACCAATCGTAACAATCGAGAGGATTGCCCCGATGCCCACAACCCCAGGAATGGCATGCTTTACTGAGTCCTCGGTCAAGTTCTCACTGCTCGACGCCCGTCACCACCTGCCGCTCGACCCCGTCCGGGGTAATAACAGCCAGCCTGATCAGCCCACCCGAGCTGCCGTCCCTAGACATGGCGAGGGCGACGCAGCTCTTGGCGAACTCGATGCACTCCTCCTTGCTCATCCCGGGCCTGTAGTGGGCGTCACAGTAGCCGTAGATGTATGTGGAGCCAGACCCACCGATAGAGAACGGCTGCTCGACGACTGAGCCACCCAGGGGGATGGAATAGACGTGCGGGCCTGTGGAGTCTACGCCGCCGACAATGATGCCGGCCGAGAGCTGGTCGCGGTATTTGTAGCACATGGAGCGGAATACCTTGGCAGCTGTGTTCACAGCAGGAGGCTGCCCGAGCTCGAGCGAGTGGACGGTGAGATTTGCCTTCACAATGTCGGAAATGGCCTGGGTGTCGGCCGCAGAGCCCGAGCGGCAGCAGTATATGTTGTCTGTAACCTTATAGATCTTGTCTGTTACACGGTTAGCGATGAATGAACCGGTTGTTGTCCGGGAATCGGCCGCCATGACGACGCCATGGTCAAAGCGGATGGCCATGATGGTAGTCTACGTAAGAAGCGGAGAAACGACACATACACCTAAGCTAACCTCTCCATTGGCCTTTGGGTTCTCATTGAAGCTCTCGTCGTGTCCTTCGAGCATCATTGCTGGAAATGACCAATCCGTCAAAGTGCGGGAGAACGACGCTCCATGGAGCAGGGACCAGGGGGTAGGGTGTCTCGCGTCCCATAGCTTGGTCCAGACGTACTATTATAACCATCTAATCAAATGATTTCCCTCCCTGCCGAGAAAAACAGCAGCACCCTCCAATAGTAGTACTTTACAACTCTCCCCCGCACACAGGACAGCTCTGCCCGCCCATCCTCTCAAGCGCATCCTCCTCCATGAAGGCGCAACACCCTGGACAGTGCACGAGGTCGGCATCCGGCTCCGTCTGGATAAACACCTGAGGCGGGATCAGCGCATCCTTAATCTGCGAAGGCTCTGCCCACGGTGAATATACGTAAATTTGGGCCGGATCTACTGATTGAAGATCAGATTTCGATAAGATGATCTCCGCATCCGAGTTCGCGATCAGCCCCATCACGCCATCACCGATCATCAGTGAGTCTTGCCCGGCAGCGTTGAGGCCGATAGAGTAGGCGATGTCCTCCACTTCCTCCCTCGTAGCATCGTCCACAACGACTCTGACTACAGGCAACACGCGACGCGTCAGAGAAGAGCGGACCGTCTCGTGTGAACACGCGGGACAGGTCTCCGGGACTGGGGCAAAGAGCGGTTGGACTGCCGCACATCTGGGACAATGGCCGGTGACTTCATTCGAGTCGGGTCGACCCACCACCTGCTGGTAAATAGCCTCGGCCTGGCAGGAGTACTGGCGAGGCAGCCTGAGCATTCTGAGCCGAGTGAGCGCGTCCATGGCTATGGCGTGGGACCCAACCTTCGCCGCGCTCGAGGCCAGGCCGAGGGTGGTAATGGCGACGGAGACGCCCTCGGGCAGGGTTCCTGACCGGTTGAGGACGTACAAGGCGTGGTGCATCGCGTCCTCAGGGCGGATATCGGTCACGGGCTGGGTGACTGCCTCATGGACGACGGCGTAGGAGGCGTAGACGTCGGCAACGGCGGCGTGGTCCTGGGCTTCGGCCACGTGAGCAGCGTCCTCCTCGATGGTGTGCTCGAGGCCCCGGACAGAGTTAAGCTCCTCCTTGAACAGGGCTTGAAGCATGGTGCCGGCGAGTGTAAAGCGGTTTGTCCGCACCGCCGAGGAAATGAGCGACCTTAAAATGCCCGTTGCCTTGTCTACCATGCCGCACTCGACAAAGAGACGCCGGGCCCTCTCGTAGTCACCGTGGACCGCCAGGTAGTCGCCATACGCACTCTTCACGGTCTGAGCGAGGTCCGGCGCCTTATTGACGAGTTCAAGTGCCTCTTCGTACTGGCTATGGCGGGTGAGGAAGCCCACGCTCGTCCGGACATCCCCCAGCCGCGTGAGGGCGCTCTTGGCGAGGTCAATGGACCCCATGTCTTCGAGAAGACCGGCTACACGGGTCAGCGCGTCCTTCTCGGATGCGGGAATCTCCTTGCAGATGGCCTCGAGCTCCGCGTTCTTACCATGTCTCGCGAGGAGGTTGACCAGCCTTGCCCACTGGCCCAACGAGTGTAGAATCTGAGACGCGGCTTCAGCGTCCCCAATGCTCTCGAGGAAATCCGCCTGGTGCGACATGAGGCCGCTAAGCTGCGAAATATCAGCAGTCTCATGGAGCCGAGCAATGTCCTCGCTGGAGCAGAAGAGGAGGGAGTCCTGGGCCCGCGTGAGGTCCCCCGCCTTGAGGAATGCCTCCGCAGCCAGACCGAACTGACCCTTGCGGATGGCGAGCTCCGCGTTGATGAGCTCCACTACCTCTTCGGGCTGGCGATCGACCACACGGCTTATAAGATCGACTGCGGGCATATCTCTGAGCCTGATGAAGCACTTGCGGGCGACGTCCCAGTCTGTGGCGCGTAGGGCTTGTGTGCCGAGGTAGTACCAGTCCTTGTCGGGCACGCCAACGCACGCGATGCTGTAGGCCTTGGCAAAGTCCTTACGGCGGGTGAAATAGACCAGAGCGTTGGCCAGTGGGATATCGACCACACGGACCGAATTTTTCTTAAAATAAAAGATCTTGGTCCCACTAAACCCGATTACTGGCCCCTGAACGGGTTGCTGGTAGATTACCTCCTTGCCGATCTTCACAGACAGGATGCGGTTGGACGAAACAACGTATAGATCGGCGAGCACGCTGTTCCAAGCAAGTGCGCTGGCCCCGTTATCGGATATGACCGCTTCCCTGGTGACAAGATTGTACACGCGATACTTACCCGTCTGATCCGCGACAATGATGTGCTCCTTGGTGGTCTGGACGTCGAGACAGCGAACAAAGCCCGTGTGCCTCAGGATGTTCACACTCTCGGTCTGATTGGCGAATACGCAGTGGACGGAGCCGTCGCTCAGGCCGAGGTAGACGCATTCGCCGCCTGGTGGACCGCCAATGATCTTCATGTATCCGATATCCGCGTCGAAAGCCCAGGACTGGGAGATATCACCGTTGAAATCGAGCAAATCAATGGTACGACCGTTACACAAAAAGATATGCTTCTTAGCGACTACGAGCAGTGAGCACTGAGGCGACTTGTTGACGGTGTGCTTGACCCTGTAGTCCAGCTGATCGGCCGTGTGGTAAATGACGATGCTGCTGGGCGTTTGGATAGCCAGATGGTCGTCATAAAGTGCGAGTTTCCTAACGTACTTCCGGACGGCCAGCTTGACCCTGGTTCCCTTGAGGAGGTCCTGCACTACCACGTCAGTGAGCCCGTCTCTAAATGCGTATGTGTCCTTATAAAGCGCGTGCACCATAAGGTTGGTGATGTTCAGCGCCGCCACCTGGCCGTCGCCCGAGCCCAGTACGACTGTGCTTGACCCAGGTCTGGGTGATACAGACCAGAGCCAGGTATCGCCCAGGGTGGCAGGGGCATTGAGGTAAGTACCGTCCTTAAAGAAGTGGACCTGGCCGTCTGTCCCACCGATGAGGAGGTTAGACTCACGCCAGGCCATGCAGAGGGGCAGGAACTCCAGGGATGTGTGCTTGACCCGTCGGCCCGAGAGTTGGTAGGCCGAGAGGGTTCCCGCCCATGAGGAGACGTAGAGGAGGTGCTCGTCGCCCGCGGTGATGTTGGGGGAGAAGGAGAGAGCCCACACGGGCCCGTCGGCGAATATCGTCTCGTGATGGATTGACTCACCAGTGGAGTCACGGATGACGACGTTACCCTTCTCGTCGCCCGTAGCGAAGTAGCGGGCGTCGGGGGACCAGGCGACAGAGAGGACGCGGGAGGTAATCTTCTTTTGCTTGAGGCGGGACTCCATGCCGGCGCAGACGATGATCTCTTCGCTCGAGCAGGAGATGAGGACGGGATTCTCGCTGTTGGAGTAGGCGAGGCACTGGACCATGCCCTTGTGCTGGTAGCGGTAGAGAGCACTGCCGTTGGATTGGAAGATTACCACTTCGCCCGTTGTGCTCTTGTCTTTGGGATCTCCGACACCGCCTCCGACAGCGAATTGCTTGCCATCGGGGGAGTAAGAGACGCAGTAGACGTGGTTCTGACGCTCAATCTGCTTTTGAAGCTCGCCTTTGGATGTGTATTGCAGAATTCGGTTGTCGACGGCGACAAGAAGCTTGGATCCGTCTGGAGACCAGGCAGTGGAGTACACGGGACCAATAGCAGAGCCTCCCTTTCTAGTAAGGATCCGCTCGGCCCAGCTTGTGGTGTGCCGCATCGCCGAGTTTTGTATGCCTAAACTGCACCGAAGAAACTCGTTCATTCCGGCACTTTATGAATACAACAGGTAGTATACGTCGCATCATGTTCCATCTTCTTGCCGTTTGCGCGCTGAGCTGAGCTCTTAGACACTTCGCAGTTTAGCCTAGGCCAGCCGGGTCGACAACCCCAAATACCACGAATGGAGGGTTACCAAGGCCAATGGAACAGTACCAATACAGACTTTGACGAACCTGCTTCTGCGCTACTTTCTATTCTCTCTGTAGAGAACAAGAACAGCGGATCCCAGCTCACGGCGCAGAAGTTCAAAGCAGTGCACTCCTGGTGGTCCATCATGGTTCAAATCATCTTCGGTTTTGTATATTTCGTGTACCTGATGTTCCCACTAGCTGACAGCGACAAGCATTCGTCCATGAAGGATCATTTCGCCTTCCGAGGCCTCCTCCATGTCGTCTATTTCTACCTCACCTTCGCCTTCTCCCGCCTCCAGCTCCAGCAGGTGAAGAAGGTCCGCAACGCCGGCTTTCTAGACTTCTACCGTGCCGTTCGCTGGCCCCGCAAGGCGCCCGTTTCCATCCTCACGCAAGGTTCGGTGTTCATACTCGTATTGAGCATCATATCGCCCTACTTCTCCGGTGTACAGACTATTCGCATTGTTCTGCTTCGTGTGGTGATTGGGTTGGAGATTATCGTCGTGCTGTGCTTCAACTTGTCCCATCTATTCTTAATCGTCCGGCATAATTTCTCACGATCCGCCCCGGACGCAACAAAGATGCTCTCCAGCGTTGATGTCCGTACTTTCGTGACGGGATCGAGTGAATCGTCCATTATCTCCAAGCAGAGCGAGCTAATCCGCTTCTTCAAGCAACACGAGCTCGCCCTGTCGAAGAGGATCGAGGAGCTGGAAGATAAGGTCAACTACGCCGGCGGTAAGCAGTCGGTAGTCTCGCTGAAGACCACGATTGCCACGCAGCAGAGGGATATGAATGCTCTGCGTCTGGAGATCCGGGACTTGGAGGAGACGGTAGAAATGATGCGGATTGAGATGTTGAAGAAGGATACGATGATCAGAAGCCTTAATAGGTGAGATTGTTCCGCTTTTTGTTCTTTTTTATCATCGTAAAACTCGTCGCTGCAGATTGGCTAGATTGTGACAAGTATCTGGATTCTCACCCGAAGTTGAGCCTGTTTTAGAGCCTGACAACACTCTATAAGCAACCGTGAGTCTTTTAGGTCGATTTCATTTTTTGGCCGAATCTGATCACAGATTCGGGTCACGTTCTGATGATTGAGGATTTACGCACGCGCAAAAAGGAGCAACGAGCGAACTCTACGGACGCTGTCCGACCCGATGGGAGCTCACTACACCGTTTGGCGCACCCAAGGGTCCGACTCGGAACCGACTGTGGTGGTCTTTATGATTCGCAAGGGCAATCTTGGCTCAAAGTATGGACTTTGAGCTATTAGATGACCGTGTCTTTCAAAGTGAAGCAATGTTCTTTGGATCAGCGTTTGAAGTTCGCGACGAAAAGTCACAAAAAGGGAAAATTCCCTCAAATTGTGCTCCTGGCTTTGCCGATCAACCAACAAGCGCTTTCAACAACAATGTTTTGCCTCCACCAAGCGTGGAACAAAGGCCTTCATTTACCGCCACCGGCCCCATCAGCTTTTGCCCCGCTCCAGTGATTACCCCAGTGAACCCGTCGTCCGTCTCTCCCATCGCATTCACCACTCCCGCAACCGTGCCCCAGCAGGTTCAAGTCATAGAAATCCCCAGGCTGGTCCCATTAGACACTGATAACATGGTTTGCATCCCGGACGACGGTGCCGTTCAGAGGGTAACCAAGGTGCAGACAAAAGAGGGGAAGAACGAACATGCCATATACATACCGGTATATAACACTCGCCTGGCGCCAGTAACAACGTCGCAGCCCCTCTATATTCCCCGGCAGATGCCCGTGCAAGTCAAGTTTGAGTCGACACCTGCCAAGCCCGCCGCCCCCGCCGCTGCACAGCCCGCGGCACCCAAAAAGGCGGCCAAGCCCGTCTCTCGTTCATCTTCTTTCCTCCAGACCCAGCGCATGGCCCCCAAGTTCCCCCGCATGGATCGCTCTGCCTTTGTTGCCCACCAGGACGACGCGTACGCGAGCAGACCAGAGGGAAAGGTCGGGAAGGACGGCCGCAGACGTCTGGTGTGGACCCCTGAGCTCCACAACCGCTTTGTCACCGCTGTCCGGGTGCTCGGCATCAAGTCTTCTGTGCCTAAGAACGTGCTGCAGCTGATGAACGTCGAGGGAATTACAAGAGAGAACGTCGCCTCTCGTCTCCAGAAGTTCCGTCTCTTCGTGCGTCGAATGCATGCCGGCTTGGGCGATCTCGCGGATGATGTGCCTCTGGAGGATAGCCACCTGACAGCAGAGATTGAGCAGGCCGCACTGAATAGTTCTAAGCTTTGTACCTGAGGATTGGGGGTTGACCTGAGTGGCCGCGTCGTCAGATGACGTTTCATATCGATAAATGCGCTTTTTGATTTCCTTAAATTCCTTAAATTAAATTCTCCCCTTAAATTTTCCAAACGACTTGTCGCTGAAAGCATGGGGATGCGATCATGACTTTTGAGGAGTTTTGATGAACCACTGTCAAAGAAAACACCGTCAAAAGGCAGAGCAAGCCGTTCTTAATGGCGATTACAGCACCGCCTCCATGCACTATCACAACGCCGCAGAACTTTCCATCCGCCGACTTGTGGAGGCTCTTGTCTGTGTTATTGATGACGATGATTATGCAACCAACTTATTAGAGCACAGAGATGCATCAATCACTTCTCTTTGTTCTCTCATATTCAACGACGAGCGTTCCCCTCTCCTGAAGGTCGCCGACAGCACCCAGGCCACCACAATTCTCACTACATTCAACGATGCTGCACTGCTTAACGAGAAAGCGTGCCACCCGGAGCGGTTTTTAGAGCAGATGAATGATGATGGCAACCTGAAGCCCGCCTTGACCAATATCAGATTCAACGACCTCTTTGGAGATATTGATGCAATCATACTCCACTGCCAGGAGTTCAAGAGTACCCAGAACATCGAGCAAGGCCCTCTTAACGGGACCCGGGTCAAGCAGACCGCAGTCACTCCAGAGCTTGGGAGAAGGCCGAACGATAGTCCAAGGCCCGTGTCTGGTGGTAGATCCCGCCGAGACAACCAGACCCCTGAACCACCGCGGCAACAAAGCCCCCGACGCTCGTTCATCACACGTTGCCTTGCGAAACTAGCGTCACTCATTCTCGTCGCTGTTTATGCAACGCTTGGGCTTGCGGCAAAGCTGCTGCTAAGAACTGTGGCTTTCCTCTGGCCATTGGTCAGTCACTTGCCCTCTGGATGGTGGGCTCTGAGCGGGTCGGCGAGCGGCAATACGCCAGCCGGGTGCAGGGCGGTAAGAGAGTCGAGAGAGATTAAAGTGAGGCTCGATCTCGTTCTTTCATGAATGGGAGGGTGAGAGGTTTGTCGATGAAGTTTCTCCGGTTGCCTGAGAGGGTCAATGGGTTTTCATGCCGCTCTCCGATGGCCTGGGCGACAGAGGGCGCCACCCATTGCTACGAAAATGGAATCGTACCAGGATATATGTGAGGCGACAGCGTTCATCGATTGCTCCAACCACTTCCGCAACTCTGCCGGCCAGTGCTGCAGAGTGGGAAGAGTGTCAGTTGGGACAGCTGAGATGGCCGAGTGCGAGACGCCCAGATGGTGGAAAGGCATCATTCGTGGGAGGAGTTCTGCGACAGTGCAGGCACCACGGGGCGGGAATGGCGCTTAGTGCTGCTCTCTGCCGCAGTTCTCGGATACTCGCCATGCTGCACTAAACTGCCATTTAGCGAGCGACACTGTGACGTGCCATTGTGACAGATGTGCAGGGTAAGGACGGCAATGTGCAGTTTAGCATAACTGGGCGTGTGGCGGTAGGGCATCGGTGACAACTACTGATTACGATGACGATGTGATTCGAGGCTGTCGATGGGCATGCGTGGCCGTCGGCAAGAGTTGGGCCTGACATGTCACACGACGCCCGACCAAGCACGCGAGCCACTAGAACATGGATACATACCGCAATGAACCATAAATGGCGTCATTGCTGCAGACTCGGCCGATAAATGTGGCGTGCAGGTTATGTCAAGATACAAACGACAAAATGTCGCTGGCAGTCTCTATCGGTCCTACAGTCTCATGACTCATCCACAGAATACAGAATAGGTGTGTTATGGCCAAACTCTTGTCAAACCGCATTTTCCAATCCACAATCACTGGAACGCGCGTTGCACTCTTCTTCCTCGCCCTCATTCCGCTTATCGGCATGGCTCTCAGCTACTCCGATAGAAGTATCGCCAATAACACTGGCAATGCGCATGAAACTCAGCCTATCGTCAGGCCCCGCATCTTCTCGGATCCCGTCGTTTTCAAGCGCAGTGATCCTGAAGCCAAAATCATTGAGCCCATGGAGCCTGTCCCCGTCCTAGAGCTCGTTGAGCCCAAGAAGAACGCGGCTGTGAGCTTGTTGGGCCCATGGAAGCTACCCCCGTCCCAGAGCCCATTGAGGGTGTCCCTGCAACAAAGATCACTCATCGGATCGTGGACGAGGTTTACGTTGCTTCTAGTATCCCTGTGGCTGGTTCAAAATCTGCCTTTCTCACACGGGTGGGTTGTGATCTCTGCCTTTTGAGTAAGATCGCACAGAGGGAATACGTAAATTACATAACCACATGTAGCACACCCTTCTCGAGGAGAGGGACTCGAGTGGCCGGTCGATGTCACCCGAGCTTTGGCCAGCAGAGGCGCAGACCTGTGTATCATGCCTCATCGCTCGCAAGGTGATGGCTGAAGGGTGAAACGTTCGTTTCACACCATGCTCGAATAGACACTTCATCCGCGGTGCGAGGAGTTCTGCGACAGTGCAGGCACCACGGGGCGGGAATGGCGCTTAGTGCTGCTCTCTGCCGCAGTTCTCGGATACTCGCCATGCTGCACTAAACTGCCATTTAGCGAGCGACACTGTGACGTGCCATTGTGACATATGTGCAGGCTAAGGAATCTATCCGTACCAAACATGTTTAAGCTGGCCATTTTCGTTGCATTTGCACTCTTTATCACTCAGGTTCTTGCTGAAGACGGTTCTTCATCCGATGGCGCGTTGGAGCTCGTGGCAGCACAGATTATCACCCGGCACGGCGCCCGGAGCCCTGCTTGGGCTCTTCCTGCCTCTGTTCTTGACTACAAGAACCCTTCGTGGCATTGCGATGCGCATACGCTCACATGGTACGATGACGGCAGTGTTATCCCCAACTCGCCTCTGTTTAAGCTGTCGTACGATGCGGGCAACGGCACTGGCCACCACAACGACATCCCCGGCAACTGCCAGGAGAGCCAGCTCACCGTTGAGGGCGGGAAGATGCACTACGACCTCGGCGTCCGTGTCCGGGAGCGGTACGTCTCCACCCTCGGCCTCCTGCCCGCCACACTCACGCCAGAGCTCATGTACCTCCGCACGACGGACACCCAGCGGACCAAGGCCAGTCTGGAGCACCAGATCTCTGGCATGTACCCTAATTCCCGGGGCACCGTCCTCGACGTCCACACAATAGACTTCCGCGGCGAGTACCTCTGGTCACCAGACGGCACGTGCCCCAGGTTAGAGAAGCTCGAGGCTGACATCACCAGCTCGCTCGAGTGGGACAAGTACTTTGCCGCGATCGAGCCCGTGCGGGTCCAGCTGTGCGAGGCTTGGTCTGCTGAGGACTGCGCACAGGTCACGTGGATGATGATATTCGACAACGTGGCGACCCGGCAGGCCCACGGGATCCCCTTGCCCCCGGGGGTCGACTCCAAGATCGCCCAAATCGCCACAAACGCGGCCGAGTTCAACTGGGGGTTGAAGAACTCCAACGGCGAGCTCCGGTCTCTCTACATCGGTGAGTTCCTCGCCGAGCTTGTCCACAACTTTGTCGCCGTCTCCCGCGGCGCTACGCCCGTGAAGTGGTTCGCGTACAGCGGCCACGATGCGACGGTCGGACCTCTCGTGCAGGTCCTGAACGGCAACGCCCAGCCTTTCATCTGGCCGCCGTATGCCGCTGACGTCATCCTCGAGCTCTGGACCAAGGGCCCCAGCTCCTGGTTCATTAGGGCGACGTACCAGGGCGAGCTTCTTCGTATGCCGGCCTGTGGCAACCAGGAGTACTGCCCCATGGACGATTTTTATCACCAAGGTGGCCGCCCCTGTGGTTCCGCCGAACATGGCGTGGCAGTGCGCCCATCCGGACGACACCATGTGGCCTTATACTGCGTAGACATTGGATCGGGTTGGTGTGGATATAAATCGGAGTGATGCGGGGGTGGGTGTTGTAGAGGAGTACCGGCGCTGCCGTGGCACTGAGCCGTCGAGTCCGGGTGCGGGTCATGGACGGGACCAAGGCTGATATACCGGCAGACTTGAAGCCGGGGTCGTTCGAAGAGCTGGTTGCGTGCATGTCCCTGAGCAATGTGGGAGGTGTTTGCTTTCTTTGTCCCCATCGTTCATATATCGTTCATATATCCGTCGTGCGAGGAGTTCTGCGACAGTGCAGGCACCACGGGGCGGGAATGGCGCTTAGTGCTGCTCTCTGCCGCAGTTCTCGGATACTCGCCATGCTGCACTAAACTGCCATTTAGCGAGCGACACTGTGACGTGCCATTGTGACAGATGTGCAGGGTAAGGACGGCAATGTGCAGTTTAGCATAACTGGGCGTGGGGCGGTAGGGCATCGGTGACAACTACTGATTACGATGACGATGTGATTCGAGGCTGTCGATGGGCATGCGTGGCCGTCGGCAAGAGTTGGGCCTGACATGTCACACGACGCCCGACCAAGCACGCGAGCCACTAGAACATGGATACATACCGCAATGAACCATAAATGGCGTCATTGCTGCAGACTCGGCCGATAAATGTGGCGTGCAGGTTATGTCAAGATACAAACGACAAAATGTCGCTGGCAGTCTCTATCGGTCCTACAGTCTCATGACTCATCCACAGAATACAGAATAGGTGTGTTATGGCCAAACTCTTGTCAAACCGCATTTTCCAATCCACAATCACTGGAACGCGCGTTGCACTCTTCTTCCTCGCCCTCATTCCGCTTATCGGCATGGCTTTCAGCTGCTCCGATGGAAATGCACTTCCTCTTGCCCACCGTGCCAATCTCCAGCCTGAGGTTACGCCCGATCACTCTGACAACCTCGAGCAGCTTGACTTCGATTCCTACCTTGAGGCCATCAAAGCCATCGCCGACGCTTTTGGTGACTTAATCGAGCAGCTTGACCTTGACGTGCTCTCCGAGTTGCTCGAACCGCTTGACCTCGATACTTACTTTGTTGAGATCATGTTGGTCACCGTCGACGCCCTCGATGTCTTGCTTGAACCACTTGCCCCCGACGCGCTCGACAAGTTGCTCGAGCCGCTTGACTTCGATACGTTCTTTGAGCAGGTCGAGTCGGCCTTTAACGACGCCTACAAAACCTTGATCGAGCCGCTTGATTACCAGTTGCTGTTTAAGTTGATCGAACCGATCGGCTCCCTTGAGCATGTGAACTTGATCAGCAACGTCGTTGATGAGTTGAGTGAGTCGATCGAGCAGCTTGACTTCAGGGCCTACTTTGAGCAGACCGTGTCGCTTATTCACGCTTTTGTGGACTTGATTGAGCAGGTTGACCTTGACGTGCTCGACGAGCTCCTCGAGCCGCTTGACTTCGATACTTTCTTTGATGAGATTGTGCCGGCCATCGACGACGCCCTCGATGACTTGCTTGAACCGCTTGCCCCCGACGCGCTCGACAAGTTGCTCGAGCCGCTTGACTTCGACGCGCTTGACGAGATCCTCGTGTCGCTTGACTTCGATTCCTACTTTGAGCAGATCATATTGGTCGCCGAAGACGCTCTTGATGTCTTGCTTGAGCCGCTTATCGAAGCCACGGAAACCCATTAAGCCCGTAAAGATCTGCAGACTGGGCATTGACCGCTGCCCGGCCTCGCCATGTGAACGAGCACGTGCCAGGCTATCGCCAAGGTCACCGCTCGTCCCAGCCCTCTTGATGGAACAGCTAATACGAAATCTCTCCCCGTACCATCGTACATACCTCAATGGCGCTCGACGTGGCCATAAAGTAACAAAACATAAATTTAACATCACTCAGTCATAATAATATCGTCTAAAGACCGAGCCCACCGTCAGCCCTGCTTCGAGCCACCTCCCGGTGCACTCTTCTTAAGTACTTCATCACTGTCCTATCCTGCTCGCCAGAAGAGCTCGAGTACATCTCATCCAGACCGGAAAGAACCTTCATCACGCCGGGCTCAAAGTATCGAATCGACTCATGATGCCTCGCAAAGTTGCCGATGGAAAGAAGAAGCACGCCGGCGTACTGGGCTTTGGGGTTCTCGACGAGGAGGCGAAGCATCGTGGTGAGAGCACCCGCCCGCATGAGAGGTTCAATCAAATCCCCGGTAGATCGAGCCAAGTTGCCGAGGGCACCGGCCGCGTTGCCAATGATGCGGCCGTCTGAATCATTCAAAAGATCAATCAATGGAGCAATGGCCGGCTGAAGCTTCTGATAGAGCGTCGCATTGTGGAAAGCTGCGTTACCAAGCGCAAAGCACGCGAAGTTACGAGTTTGCGAATCCTCGTCGTCTAGCGCAGCAGTGAGCGTGGCCAGAAGCCCGCTCTCTTTCAAACTAGCGTAGAATCTGTCATTATGCCGACACATGTTCCCAATAACATTGCATGCCTTAGCCCGCACCGCCGCACTATCATGTGTACAGAGCCTGTCGAGCAAGTCGGGCGGCAACGCGTCCACAAGATAGGGATAGTTGGCCTCAGAGAGGCGGGCAAGCTGGGAAAGCACGAGGAGAGCATCAATGGCGATCGAGTCGGCTGTGTCGGGAGCGAGTAGACTCTGGATCAATGGGGGTGATGCGAATCCTGCGAGAACCAGGCCCTTGGCGAAAGAGGACCCGTGGTTGAGAGTCAGGCGAGCTAGGAGACCAACTGCTACCTCTGATAACGGCTCGGCGATGTATTTGAGGATGTTACATACCCTCTCATGTAACCCAGCCCTGTATAGTAAAGTAAACCACGGGGTCGCTCCAGAACATATAGCAGACTCGACCACGAGGTAAAACACCTGAATAATTGGGGTAAGAAGCTGGTGCACGGCGCCTGCCCCACCACCAGCAGCCACAGGCCAGGCCGTGAGAGACTGGATGTGGTCATCTTGGAGTAGGGAGACAAGGGCGTCGGCGAGGGTGACTGTTCTTGCAGGGAAGGGGCAGTGCTCTCTCGCCCAGACCGCCTTGGGCACAGCCTGTGAGTGGTCGCTAAATATTCCCGTAAATCCGGCAAGTGCGGTTGCGGGGAAGTCGTCGCTGAGTGATAGGTCGTTGAGGACCTTGAGGAACGCTTGGATGCCGAGTGGACCGAATGTGTAGCCTGTGGTGCTGGCCCACTGCTGCTGGGCCTGTCTGGCGTACTCGTCGTACGTCTCAGATGCCCCGATGATGTCCAAACCTGCACGGGCGTGGGATGATAACGGTGGTCTGTTCGTATACACAGTAATAACAGCTACAGCGAGCTGTGTGACTACCCCGCTTGACATGGCCATCCTCATCACCTCGGTCGGCCCGAATTGAATCATTCTTTGAACCAACCAAGTGGGCCCGTCAAGGAAACCAATATCAAAGTGTGAGCATGGCGTAGAGAGCGTTAGTGACATGCACTGGCTGAGTGTGGCGAACTTGGTGGTCGGGATCTTCAGATTCGTGGCTCGGGCGGCGGCTGCCCAGGGCTCGGGGTCAGAGACAATGGGCTGGTGGCCCTTGCTGGACGCACGGCGGATGTTAACCATGGTGAGGAGCTTGCGGATGCCGGGGGAGGGCTGGCCGTCCATGATGGCCGCGGTAACTACACCGTCCTCGTCGAAGTCGCACAGTTGTGCTAAAAACGCGCAGGTTAACGACGCCAAGGCGGATGCGAAAAGATACGGCGAACCACCCGAGATCTTCACGCCGACCGTGTTGATAAGGGTGACGAGGCCGGAAGGGTCGAATGCATCACAAGCTTTAAGCTGCGCGGCAACTTCATGAGCGCACTCGTCGACGAGCTTCAGCATGGTCCTCATGGCCATTGCGTTTGCCCAGCCGCTATCCTCTGGGTCTGGTTGCTGGAGTGCTGCCTGGAGTAGCACGCTTGTGGCGTTCTTAGCCACAAACAGGGCTGCGTCCTGGTTTGCTGAGGCTAGCGTGTGGAGACAGGCCATGGCCGGCCGGCGTATGGCCTGTCCGACCTCATCGCTGGCTACCACATCGATCAGCGCCTGCCAGTCACCCGGGGATGTCGTATGGGCCATGATCTGACCAAGCTTGTGGTGTCTGAACCTCTGCTGCTTCTTGACAAGCACGGCGCGCTCTCTCTCGGGCGAGTCTGACTGGTGCAGGGCCGCTCCTAGGGCTGGGAGTGAGACAGGCTTGGTCTGCTTCGCCTCACGATAATCATAGTATAAATACGGCCTCACCGCGGCAACTGGGGGCGGGCTTACAAAGATGGGGAACAGGTCAGGGCAGACTGTGAGTAGAGGGGGCTGGACCATAGAGCTGATGAGGAGAATACTGCTCTCCTGAAGTGAGGCAAACATTGCCCCGGCTCTGCCCTGCGGTGACGGGACTTGGAAAGCAAGGGCGGGCATAACCGACTCGATGAAAGTGACGGGTAGGGGAAGAGGGGGCGCGTTCTTGGCGAAAGACCGTAGCTCGTGGCCTGTGGTCTCAGCAATGAGGGAGAACGCAGTGTGATAGATGGAATCAGACGTGTATTGGCGCGCATTGAACAACACGGGCTTGTCCGAGACATAGTCAAGGGGCCGCACTCTTTGCTGCAAATGCCGGGCCAGGAAGATGGTGAGAACGTCGTAGACACCAAGGAGGGTCTCGGCGCAGGCGAGACGGAGGTCTACCGCGGTGAAGCCGAGGCGAGAGGCAGGTGGGATCATCATGGGTGAGCAAGAATCAGATACACCGAATCTAGGGCCGAATAGATTGCCCAGAGTCGCCCCGAGCACCTCTACCACCTTGCCCACGAGAGCCGTTGTCCGCTGGAAGAGGCCGGCTTCGAGCAGGCTGCACATCCAGCCATCGACGTCCTTGACGAAGGGGAGGATGTCGAGGGGCATACCGTCGGCGGTTTCTCCGGCGTCTCTAGTGAATGTTGTGGTTCTATGGGACCTAGCGATCGTCATGCGGGCCGTCTGCCGTTGTTTGAGCGCATCAGTTGATGGGAGTGTGATTGAAGGCATATGTGACCTCACCAGTGGTACTAGAAGCTGCACAACAGTCATTAGGCTGGCCATAGCGTTCGTCAGGGAGGTAACGGCGGCCAACGCCATCGCCACCGAGTTCTTGTCGTCATACCGAGGAACCACCACAAGAATGGTCTCGATGGCAGTGATGAGGATGTTCATGCTCTCTACTGGCGACACCGCCTTCAATGTGTGCAACAGGCATGTGATTGTGGGGCTGAACACCAGCTGGTCGATGTTACTAGCAGGGATGGTGACTGGGCAGACGATCGTGATACGGTCGCATGGGAATGAGCCCAATCCTTCATCCGCGATGCACCCGAATAGCACTGCGACCGCGCGACAGAGCTTGACCGCGGAGGGGAGGCCCATGTCGTTCACGGCCGACAGCTCGGCCAGGAGCTGCGGGACGTCGCCCTTCTTCGCAAACTCATCAGCTGCTTTGGCTACGGTCTCGAACAGGCTGTCTTCGGCCTCGAATGCGGCGAACACGCTGTCTGGGTCGGGGCGGGTGTCCTCAGGCTCGGGCTCAGGGTCAGGAGAGGCGAGGTCCTCGGGCGTCTGGGACGAGGCCTTGTGGTCCTCCTGGAGGGCCGTGTACCAGTCTCTCGGGGGCAGGACGCGGGTGGGGGGGACGTCTACGTTGATGAAGGGGTGAGCTAGGATATCGGGCCACACCATGCGTTTGTCCGACTTCTTCTGGAGTAGACCGCGTAGGAAAGACGTGAAGACAGGCGAGGCGTCAGCAGGGAAGGCGACGGAGGAGTTCATGACCTTCTGTGTTAAGGTGACGAGGTTTGTTGAGAAGAACGGCGGCTTGCCCTGGAATAATTCGTATAAAAGAATGCCCAGGCCCCACAGATCGCTCTTGTAGTCGTATCTTTGACCCAGAATGACCTCTGGCGCCATGTACAGCGGTGTCCCTTTGATTGAGGAGAGTGTGACGGTCGAATCAGACATGGAGCGTGCAAAGCCAAAGTCACACAGCTTGACACACTGATTCTCGCATATCAGGACGTTCTGGGGCTTGAGGTCGCGGTGTACTATCCTGTTTGAGTGCAAATGGTAGAGCGCGCCGGTGAGCTGGATGGCAATGGAGCGCACCTGCTCTTCTGGGAGACGGTGGTCATAGCCTATGATGTAGTAGAGGTCGCCCATGGCATATTCGGTGACGACGCAGATATCCGACTCAGTTTCGAAGGAATCCAGCAGGCACACGATGGACGGATGCCGAACCTTGGTGAGGATCTCGATCTCTGAGCGAAGATTGCGGAGATCGCGGCGTTGTTTGCCCTTCTGTGTAACAAATTTGCGTGAAACATGCCTTGGGGATGAATTTGATGGCAACGATCTGCCCTGTGCCTCGTAGGCGGCCCTAGGTAACAAATGACAGCGCAACGAGTACTAACCTTCCATACTTTCCCGAATGAACCCTCTCCTATCAACCGAACGAGCAAATAGCGGTCCATTGGTCAGGTTCTGAAGCGGGAGCGCGCGGGTTAAGGTCAAGGCGAACTACGGTCGTTAGAGGCCGTGGTATCACGCAGGGCCGCCCCTGGACTTTGCCTAGCAATCTGTTTTTCTGGGTAAAACGGCGCGAGTTGGAGAGGCGATTGCGAAACCCTTGGCTGGACTGCCAGACAAAAGTCACGTCCATCCAACCCAATCAACACAAGCCCTGCCACTAATAACATTTACAGATCCGAATAAACAGCTCCTCGCCACGCTCACAGCGCGGCAACAGCGTTTGACACAAGAATGGACAGAATCCAGCCGATGGCCATCAACCCCGCCATGATCCACACCCTTTCAAGCATAGTGGTGTGCGCCTCGGGCTGGGTATTGGCAGTTGTGTTAGATACAGAGGTCAGGCCCATTCCTGCGATCGATGGGAAGTCGGGAACGGAAACCCGCGATACACGACGGGTGAGCTGGGAAAGATTGGCTGACCCATCCTTGATTGATTGGATCGCATCTTCGAGAATCTTTTTCTGAATCTCGAAATTCTCCTTCGTCTCATCGTGCTCGTACTCAAGAACCTCGAGCGTCCTGGTCGCAGTCCGGCATTCCTTCTCAAGCTTGGTGCACGCGACAATCTTGGCCTCACGCTCCCTGGTCACAGTCTCGAGCTCAGAATTCTTGAGCTCGATCTCCTCCTTCAGACTGATGATCTCAGCCTGCTTCATATCTATTTCCTTCTCCTTGGTGGCGATAATATCCTGATTTGACTCACTCACCGTCCTTTCAGTCACGAGCTGGGCAGCCTTCGCGTCCCTGTCCCGCGTCATCGTCTTGAGTTCTGCGGTGCGAGTTTTCCGCTCAGCCTTAAGCTGCGAAATTTCTTCCAGGAGCGAGGCAGAGCTTGCGTGTGCGTGGCTGTGGAGGTCGTCCAGCTCGGCGTCCTTGGCGGCGAGGGTCTGCGTGAGTCTGGCGATCTCGGCTTCAGTGGTCTCTGTTTGCTTGGAAAGCTCCTCGAGCTCGAGCTGCTTGGCGTTACGTTCTTCAGCAACAGCGGTAAGTTCATTCGAGGCTGTCTCCACCTCCTGCTTGAGCACTGCCACCTCTCCTTGCTTCGCCTCGAGGTCATCCTTGAGCCCGCCGATCTCTTCCTGGTGTGCAGCAGCTGCGTCGGTCAGGCGGGAAATCTCGGCCTCCTTCTCGGCGAGCTCGGCCTTCAGTGACTCAACTGCTTCAGTGAGCGCAGCAACCTCGGTTTGGGCGTTCTCGAGCTGTGCAGCGAGATTCTCAGCGTTCGTCTGCCCTGCACTTGCCTGCTCGTTGACTGTGGCGAGCTGTTCGACGAAACTGCGGCCCTCCTCTTCGAGCTCCTCGACTCTGGTGGTAAGCTGTGCGATGGTCTCCTGTTTGTCGTCCAGCTCAGCCTGCTTAGCCTCAAGCTCGGCCACTCTCACGTCTGCTCCCTCCCTCAGCGCCTGCAGCTCGGCCTCGGCAGCAGCAGCGGCAGCAACGGCCTCCTCATCAACCTCAGCCTCCACGCCACTGGCCTCGGCGATCTCACCCGCCTCTGCAGTAACACCCTTGTCCTCCTGCTCATGTGCCATTGTCTGGGAGTCCTGGGTCTCGGTCTCGGGCCTTGCCTCCACCTCGGCCTCGGCCTGCTCCACTGGCTCCTGCTCTGCGGTGACCCCCTTGTCCTCCTGGCTCTGGGCGTCGGTCTGGGACTCGTTAACGTCCGTAAGTGGTCTGGCATCAACCTCAACCTCATTGGTAGCGGCAGGCTCGACTTCGATGGTAGTGGAAGGCTCGAGAACCTCGCTGCCCTCCTCACCGGCAGCAGCCTCACCCTCACCCTCGACCTCCCCCTCCCCCTCGCCAGTCTCGGCCTCAGCTTCGCTATCAGCAGCCTCCTTGTCCTTCTCGACTGTGGCAGACAGTGCGGCGACCTTCTCCACGAGCTGGGCGATCCTTGCTTCAGCCTCCTCGACCCGCCCGTTCGCCTCGAGCAGCTGGCTTGTCGCCTCTTCAGCCTGCTCGTTGAGGCAGTCAATGAGGCTCTGCCTCTCCTTGATTGTCTCCTGCAGTGACTCAAGCGACTCGGGCTCAGCAGCCGCCTCGCCCTCAAGCTCTGACCCAGACTCGGACCCAGCCTCTGCTACTGTCTCGCCCAGCTCAGACGTATCGTGGTCGGACTCGCCTTGGCCGTGGTCGGAGCCGTCCGGGGCGTCCCCGGCCAGAGTGTCGTCTGGCCCGTCCTGGTCGGCCTGGTCGGCATGTTCAGAAGGCTCGTCGTCTGAGCCAGCTGCTTCCTCTTTGGTCTCGGCGGTAGCGGTGGTGACGTCTTCTTCCACGGCTTCGGTTTCGACAGTACCAGAATCATCGTTGACGGCCTCATCTTCCACAGTATCGCTATACACAACATCAGTGTCCACGACCTCACCATCCTTGGCCTCGCCATCCACCTCGCGCGACTGGCATGCCTCTCTCAGCTGCTTGATCTCCTCAGCGTTGGCCTCCACCACCGCTTCATACTGACGGAGCACGGACATGTCGTACTGGCTTGCAGCCACAGTCTTGGTGAGATGTGTAATCTCTGCCTCCTTTGCCTCGACCACATTCTTGAGCTCCACGACAGTGTCTGAAAGCTCAGCGATCTCGGCCTGTGCCTGCTCTACCTCTACGGCCAGGCCCTCTACCTCTTCCTTGCGAGCAG
Source organism: Carpediemonas membranifera (assembly GCA_019828565.1). NCBI lineage: Eukaryota > Fornicata > Carpediemonas > Carpediemonas membranifera. The sequence continues at coordinate 123,747 of JAHDYR010000001.1, forward strand.
CTGCCTCCTTATTGGCGGCCTCGAGCTGCTCGGCAGACTCCCGCGCTTCTTCTGTCAGCCTGCTAATCTCAGCCTCATAGTTATCAATAGTGCCCCGGAGCGTGGCAATATCAGTAATACTGTGCTTCGCGGCGTCCGCGAGGACGGTTATCTCCGTGTTCTTCGCCTCGAGCTCGCGGGACAGCGCGCGGATCTCGTCGGTAAGCTCGTGAATCTCGCCTTCAAGCGTGCTGGTGACCTGGTTTGTGATCTCTGCCTCGATTTGGGCGCGGAACTCGTCGAAGACTGCAGTGGACCTTTGAAGCTCCTTTGCGGCCTTGATGACGGTGAAGGCGATCTTGTTTTGTAAATTGTCGGCAGCCACCTCCTTGCGTGGAAGAGTGCTTTCCAACTCGATTAGGGCGTCGCCAAGAGCGTAGTGGGCGGCCTCGAAGCGCTCCTCGACGTTGACCTCGGTCTTCTGGCGATGGAGGGCCTCAAGAAGGGCCTGGTTCTGGCGCTTGAGCTGAGCTATGAGTGCCATCTGCGTGTCTTTCTCGTTTTTGACGCTCATGACGAATCTCGGCGTGGCAGGGCGCTGGGCAGGCGATGGAGCTTGCGCTTCGTGCGCCATGTCGGTCGAAAGTTCCTTGACGAGAAACGCAGTCGTTGTTTGAATGGGAGTGGATCCAATACTGGCTCTTCGGCCGCTTCTACGTGGTGTAGAGGTCGGGGATGTCCTATTTGCACTCAATCGGCTGAAATCGAGCGGGAGTGTCGCGTTAGCGTGGCTATTACTGCGATTTCGGCCATCTGTGCTGTATCTTGGCGTTGATGGTCGATGCATAGTGTTCTTTGTGTTACTGAATGTGAGCAGGTGGTTGTGAAATTTTGGATACCCGAGAAAGTCCAAATTTGACTTTCCTGCTGCTGATTGCTGGCCAGGGTGGTGCTTCCTAGGTGCAGAAGGACAGACGCAACTTTTTATCTCCAAATTTCAGTGGCCTAAAACTGCTTTCAATCAACATGGTACGTTTCATCCTATATAGCTAACATAGGGCTGCGGCGCTAGCAAAAACGTCATTGCAGAGGGGGATTTGCCTCTTCCGTCAGCAAATGAGCAGCCTACCATGCATGAGCAGATCGAAGAAATTCCGAAGCCAGATGCGGACGACAGCGTGGTTATTCCATCCGAACCGATCCCTTCTGAAGAACATGAAGAAAAGCCAGACAAGATTCCGGAAGCCGTTCCCCAATCGCACGCCCCCGAGCCTGTGATCAGCCAGACATCAGACGAGCCCGAGGACGAGGAGGTGCCTGAGGAGCCCGTCGCCGTCGCCATCATGGAGCCGGCTGACAGAGTAGAAAAGAAGCCCGAGCCCGTGCCTGCTTCGCCAACAGAAGAGCCGGCCGAAGCAGTGCTGGCCAAGACTGCCCCCACTACCTCCGCCGCAGGTCTCGTAGAGGAGCCCGCAAACCCCACCGAACCTGCCCAGCCAGTCGATGCGAGTCCCGAGGCCCCAAACACCACCGTAGCCCCGATCAAGACTGTGCCCTCACCCTCACCCTCGACCTCTGAGCCCGCCCACGAGCCAGAGACCGTATCCTCTCCCGAGTCTGTGAGCAAGTCCCCTGTGGTCCCCTCCGTCAAGTCGCCCTCCGAGGCTCCACTCAGCCCACAAGCCGAGGAAGCTGGGTCTATCGCCCCCGAGCCCAGCATGAGCGAGGTTTCCCCCGCCCCGGTCTCTGAGGCCCACATCTCCCCTGCTCCTATCTCCCCGGAGAGCGCGGCTTCATCTGTGAGAGTCATATCACCCACCACCACCCTCTCTGAACCCGAACCCGCCGTTGAGCCCGAGCCTCTGCCCAAGCACATGCAGGAGCGCCAGGCCATGGCTGAGGCCGAAGCTGTGGCCGAGCAGTACGAGGAGGAGCACGCCCCCGCCACTCTTGCCGATCTGAGTGAAGAGAAGGCAGCCGCCCAAGCTCGCGTCGACGAGGAGCAGGCCCGTCGGATCGAAGAGGACGCTGAGCTCATCTCTCGCGGAGACGTCCTCTCCGTCGCTGTGTACATCCAGGATCGCCCAGACACGTTCTTCTATGCTCATATGGAGGATGAGGCTAACACCGTCATGGACCTCAAACTCGCCATCGGAAGGGCCACTGGCGTGCTGTTCTCGAAGCAGAAGCTCTTCAGAGTGGACTACGCGCCTCTGGCGAACGACAAGACGGTGCTTAGAGAGCTTGTCGGGTTTGAAGCAAGACCTATCATCCGTCTCTTCGGAGCCTCGCCCATGCCTATCAGGGCCCTCGTGGAGCACACCGTCGAGACCCCTAAGCGTTCAGCAGAGAGGAATTGGCTCATCGAGTTCGAGCAGATTTGGGACCTCATCGACGGCTCCGGATCAATCCAACACCTCGACGCGGAGAAGGCGCTCATCGGGCTCAACAAGGAGTTCGAACAGGCCGCTACTAACACTATTCGTAGCATCTCGGCGGGCACCCTCGACCGGACTCCGTGTGACCTCTGGACCGGCGAGACGTACGCTGCTTCTGGCCTCATGGTCATCAAGGCCGGCCACTGGAGCGTGGCAGGCCAGGACACGGGCGTTGGCGACGTCGCCTTCCACCTGGCAGGCCATGAGCAGCGCATGATCGACCAGGTCAGGGCCCTGCATATCCCCCGCCTCCTTGTCCCGCCCTGTCTCACGATTGATTATCTCGGAAACAGATATTTAGTCACCCCCACCCTGCCCGTATCTAGCCGGGATCTGGCGTACGGATCAGACTCTGGGACTCTGCTCGTTACAACTGACGACGAGGACGCGCTGAGAGTGGCGCATGCTCTCAAGGACGCGCTCAACCTGGCGGATCACACGGTGGTCCAGACCCTCCCCGGCCAGTTCGACTCGCGGTACACCGATCGCCCGGGCGAGATCAGGGCCGACGGGTCTGTTGCCCACATCTGCCCCATCAGCGCCGAGACCCGCCTTTACAAGACCAAGGACGGCGCTTTCATCCCGGTTAACCTGGCTGCGAACCTTGTGGCTGATCTCACCGCCGTTCCTGCCTCTGGCGACGTTGAGGAGATCACACTCGCCCGCCTGAGCTCAGTGCTTCGCCCAGATCACGTTGCCCGGTTCACTTATGAAGACCAGCTTCAGCCCGGCTTTGAATTATTCAAATCACTCGACCCCCGTGTCTGTGACATTTGCGGTCAGGTCATCAACGAATACGAGTTCCTCACCGACGGCCGCGACTACGACGTGCACACTTACTGCGCCGACTCTGAGCTCAGCGACGAGATCCTCACCGCTCTCCGCCGCACCTATGTCCCAGAGGACCAGCGCGCGACTTACTGGAAGAACGCCGAGGGCGAGGTGACCGAAGTGAAGCCAACCCGACTCACGCCAGTCAACCCTGATCTCGCACAGCCCAGGTCGGCCGAGGTGATCAGAGAGGAGACCGGCGACGCCCTCGAGAGCGAGGAAGACCTCGCCTTAGCATGCGCACAGGAGGTGTTGACTTCTCTTGACCAGCTGATTGATGCAATCAATTCTCAGGCTGTGATTCCCCTCACCCCGCAAGATGTGGTCACCGAGATGCACGCGAGGGGCATCAACGTCCGCCTGCTCGGACTCATGCCCGACCGCCTCGAGCATCCGTTTGCTGCTGAGATTGTCGTTCGCGAGATTGTCGTACGCACCGCGAAGGTTCTCCTCCGCGACACCCTGGCCGAGAAGGCTGAGGCAGACGCCAAGGAGGTAGCTGCCGGCTTCCTCAACCTCCTCATCGCTCCAGTTGAGGAGGCTCCAGAGAACGCGGTCACTCTTTGGGCATACATCGCCCAGCTCGCGGCCGAGCAGTTTAAGTGCGAGCTCGACCACAGCGTGAGGGACCGCATCTGGCTCCCAGGCCTCCTCCAGCGCGTGTGCTGGCTCAACGGCATCACCCTCGACATATCCGAAGTGGACCTCAACGACTACGCCCCGATTACCGTCGAGAACATCGTCGAGATCTCCTCCGTGCCTAAGGTCAACACCGTCCTCCAGACGGAGGCCTTGGTCATGCTCGACAGGGCACTGGAGACAGACGCCGCCGGCCGCAGGTCCAAGTGGCATCTTCCTGGCGGCCCCGAGAGAGAGAGTGCCACTGCAATGTTCAGAGACGCGGTCAATCTCTGCGTCCACCTCTACGGCGCTGACCTGGACGATACAAGCGCTGTCGACGTCCTCCTCGCCGCCGCAGAGCACTGCGAGTCCCGCCACTGTGAGGCGGGTCGGCCCGAGAACTCCAGGTGGAACAAGTGCGCGGGGGTCAAGCCGTCGGACCTCAGCGCCGAGGCAATGGGCTTGCTCAACCGCGCGGTCGGCGTGCTCGAGCACGTCAAGTTCCCCTCCTATCTCAATGACAACGTGACACTCAAGATGTGCACGTCTGCTCATGCTCTGGCCAGGCTCATGGCAATGGACGATCTCGATGGTGCGTTGACCAACTTTGACCGCGCGATCGACTGTGCCGAGTCAGTGATCGGTTTCCAGCACCCTGCTACGGCTGCTCTTTATCTTGAGCTCGCGCTCGCGCTCCAGGAGGCTGGTAGGGTCGAGCATGCTTCCTTCAACGTCCGTCGTGCCTTTGTGGGGTATGTGAGGACGGTTGGCCTTGAAAACTCGGCGACTAAGCGGTGCCACAAGATGCTATGCCAGATTGAGACGCAGAACGACAGCGGGTTGCAGGATGTGCCTCTGGAGTTCCTTGCTGATGAGATTGAGAAGCTCGAGCTCGAGCAGATGTAAATTTATCGTTGAGGCGTGATGTGGCTGCGGTTGTTGAGTCTGTGTGATGGCAAGCATGTATGGGGAGTGTAGACTGGGGTGACGGGCGTCGCTTATACGACTATAGACATTGGTTGGGCTCGAAAACTACTGCTGGCGGCATAAAACAACAACAGCGGCATCATCACGAGTTTCACGACTTGTTGGAGTCGGTGCAACTTTTGGCATTGTCCAGCTTGCCAATGGCGCGCACAATGAGGACGTCTCATCCTCGAAGTGAGAGAAGATGCGAGGAGTAAGTTATTCTACACCAATTCTTACACAGATGGTTTGTGCTTGCGGAAGAAATACCATGATGGTCTCTAACACAGCCCAACCCCGGATTATTTCGTCTCTGGAGAAGACCAGTGGTACGTACTGATGCCCTTAATCTCACGCAGTGCCAGCTGCATAACAATTGATAATCATATCCACGCCTCAAGCACCACGCTCCCACGCCAGAATCGCATCGAGATCATTCCCGAAGGTTCCACCCCGATCACCATCAAGGACGCTGACAGGGTCATTCAGTATCTTCTCGCCGAGAAAGCGGTTCCAAAGTTCTTCGAAATGCATCTTACAGACCCCTGGGTCGAAATCACACGAACGACGACACGTCCAAGGCAACCGGTCAAGCAAGAGGGAAAGAAAGAGGACAGAGGCAAAGCAGGCAAGCTAGCCTTCACCCCTCGATTCCGCGGTGATCGCAACAACACGTGGGCGAGACTTGCCGAAGAGGCCTACAACTGGAGCAAGACACGCGGTACGACTACTAAGACTGGACCAAACTCATTGCGCGAGGACCGTTTATTGGTAAGTTGGGAGACCGGTGAAAATTTGATATCAGTTGCACCCGCATTGGAGAAATCAAGATACCTTGTCGCCAACGGGTGGGACGTGGCTGAGTTTATCCGTGATGATGAAGTCGACGAAGAAGTCGACGAAGAAGTCGACGAAGAAGATGACGAAGAAGTCGACGAAGATGATCCAGAGACAATCGTGGAGTGTGGCTCGGACATCGTCTGTATGGCTGTGGCGCCCAACGGGACCATTGCTTGCGGCACCACTGACGGCAACATAGTCCTCTGGGCCTCCACTGGGGGCAAGATTCAGGATTTGTCAAACCGCGCTGAGACAGTGAACTGTCTCGCCTTCTACGGCAATACCACGCTGTTCTCGGCTTCGGATGACAAAATTAAGGTTTGGGACCTGGATTCGCCGAGCGGAACGCCAACGCTGACCCGTCGAGAAAATAACGTCAACTCCATGGCCGTGTCGTGTGACCGTCATATCTTGCTGTCCGGATCGTCGGACGGTACTGTCAGACAATGGGATATATCTGATCTCGACTCCGAGACGATTGTGTGTCTGGACACCGTCAACGTCAAAGGTCGTGAAGAAGAACCAGAATACAACAAGGTTCGTTGCGTTGCCGCGTCAGCCGACGGCCAGAAATTCGCTTACAGCTATTCCGACAAGGTCCAGCTTCGCACTTTAGAGGAAGGAAAGGGAAAGAGACTGGGAACATTGTCCCACAAATATGGCGTGACATGCCTTGCATTCTCCCCAGACGGGAGGGCGCTGGCCACTGGAGATGAAATGGGGAACATTCGAGAGTGGGATATCCGCCACCACACATTAATACAGTCGTTTAAGGGGCAAGGTAAGGAAGTGCGCAGTGTTGCATACGCAGCAGACGGCTCTGAGATCATATCCGGATTGGAAGACAATTCTGTGAAGGTGTGGAAGTCCTACTCGGGCACGCCCAAGTTCCTTGACGAGGTCAGCAGGATTTGTACAAGCAGATCTTCTTCGACAAGAGTCGAACTCAACCCAACCGACTCGGTCGTTCTCCCCCAAGACCTCGCTCGTCTCCTTGTTCACTTTATTGCTGTTGGTCTACCCCGCTCCTTCACGATGACGCTGACCAACCCCGCCGCCAGAGTCTGGCTGGACGAGAACAAGTTCGCCAAGACAGTCTCCAAGGCCGCCGAGCTGGCCAAGCTCATCAAGCTCTTCAACGCGTGGAGATGCGACCAGATTATCGCCGACTTCTGCTCCGAAGAATCCGAGGAATCAGAAGATTTTGCTGATGTTGGCAATATTTCCCTATTCTCCGCGACGATAGCCCAGCTGAACCAGGTTCTTGACTATATTGCGAAGAACGGCTGCGACACCTCCGAAGTCCACATCACCCTGGACGACTCAGCTGCCACTCTTGTCACGCTTGAGCAGGGACTATTCGTGGCCGAACCACACAGCCAGGCGATTGACGAGCTTGTAGTCGACTCGAATTATCAGCTCTTGAGGGCCAAACATGCGAAGGATAAGAGAAGACTGCGCGCGGATGTCGAACATGCGAAGGAGAAAGCCGAGCGTGCTCGCGCTGCAGCGGAGGCGACAGATAGCCTGCATAACGCTGATATTACCCGACTCCTGCAGGGTCGCGAGACCTTGAGAGTTGAGAACGATGATCTCTGCTCTGAACTCGACAGGGCCAAGACGACGATCGACTCGTTCCGGTCGGCCGGTTTCTCGTTCACCGCTGTCTCACGAGCGGAAGAGCTGGGCGATTCGCTCAAGAACCACCCCCTGCTCCAACACGCCCCAACACCGGCGTCAACCCAGCCTGACATACCATCGCCCGATGACCTTAGCAGCCGACTCGGCCAGGCCAGACGCCAGCCAGAGACCCGCATCGCCGAGTACGAGGCGGTCATCGCCCAGGCCGGGGCCGGGGTCGAGGCGCTCGAGGCCAGGATCGCAGATTTCGAGTCTCTCCCCTCGCTCGACGAGATGGCCCGCATGCTCGAGGCCGCTGAAAACGAGGTCGTCGGCTTCCCCACCCTCGCGCCCGAGCTGCAGGCCAGGTACGCCACGCTCAGCGCCTTCCTCGACGGTGTCAAGACGGTCCAGCAGACCCGCAGCGCCATCGAGCGGACTATTCGCCAGTTGACTGGCCTGGCCGCCGAGGCTGAGGTACACCTGGATGATTTCGCCGAGGCCGACGCCATCACTGCGCAGCTCCGGTCACTGGGCGACTACCAGCACCTGAAGAGCTCGATCTCTGAGCTCGAGGAGACGATGGAGTTCTACAGCCGGCCCCGTAAGAACGGCGCTGCGATCTTCAAGAAGGCGAAGGAGGACCTCGAGAAGGCGAACGCCACGCTCGCCAAGATGAACGCCGTCCTGACTCGCCGCACGCCGCAGCTCGTCCGGCTCTGCCCCGAGCTGGAGGCCCTCACCGCGCCGTCGGCCAGCCTCTTCGCCGAGCTGCGCGAGATGGGGCTGGCCCACCTCATGGACCTCCCCGAGATGCGCGCCGACCTGTCGCTGTCCGACTTCGCCGTCGAGTCGACCGTCAGCGAGAACAGAGCGCTGTGCCAGATCGTGACCCGCGACGGCCAGACCTTCTTCGCCAAGACCTTCAAGCTCGACACCGAGCACCAGCGCAAGCTCTGCGACCGCGAGGCGGGCATCCTGTCGCGCATGGCGCACAGCCCCGCTGCGCCCAAGCTGCACTTCGTCCTCGTCGACAGAGCCGAGCAGACCTGCACGATCGTCATGGAGCGCCTCGAGCGCCATCTGCGCGACGCCCCCGTCGACTCGCCCGACAGCCTGCGCAGACTGCTCCACGGCCTGCTCACCGCGATCCACGACCTGCACAGCGCGGGCATCTGCCACCGCGACCTCAAGCCCGAGAACGTCATGCTGCGCGAGGGTCACCCCGTGCTCGTCGACTTCGAGACGGCCTCGAACATGGACGCCGTGAACGCGACCGCGACCGGAGTCAACATCGGCACGCTCGCCTTCAGCGCGCCCGAGGAGATCGCCGCGCGCAAGGCCGAGAAGAAGCTGAGCCACCGCAAGCAGCAGGCCGCCGACGTCTACCACGCGGGCCTGACGATGCTCGGGGCCATGGCGCCGGACTACTTTGACTTTTGCCACAGACTTCTCAGCTTGATCACTGGCGACCTCGCGTCCGCTTCGAGCGCCAACGACGACACTCTCTGCACCGCCTTGCTCGCCGCTGTTGCCGTCCCCGACGCCCTGCGCGACGTGCTCTCCGGCATGCTCGCCACCCACCCCGAGGCCCGCTGGTCCGTCCGCCGCGCCCTGGCCGACGGCCTATTCGCTGCCGCTGCCAACGAGCTGGACCCAGAGGTCGACCTCAACGCGGCGAGCAGCAGGTTCGCGAACGCCCACGCCTTCGTCGACGACATCGACCGCGTGCGCCTGCAGATGTTCCGCGAGGACCCGGTCGACATCGCCCTCGCTGACGACGTTTCGGCGAGCCTGGCCAGCATCGCCGCGTGCGAGGAGGACCTGTTCGCCATCCCCGCGACGCTCTCGGGCGACGACTCCGCGAAGGCCCTGCCCGACCTGGTCGTCGAGCTGCCGCGCGTGGCCGTCCACCGGGCCGTCGGGGGCATGGTGTTCGCTGTGCCCATCTTCCGCGAGGGCACGCTGGTCTTCACGCCCGACGCCCTAGACATGCCGCTCGACGACCTGCGCCCGGTACTGCTGGGGCTCGGCCGCGTGCTGCAGCTCATGCTGCTCGACGGCATCACCCTGCCCGCGGACATGGCCAGCGACGCCTGGCTCGTCGCGCTCACGGGCGGCCGCATCAAACTTCGAGCGCTGATGCCCATCGTCGACCATGCGCTGCAGACATCGCTCGGGGACGCCACCGCCGCGTGCCCGCTCGAGGGCTTCGAGGGCGACCTCAAGGCGTACGGCGACGAGGTGAGACGCCGCTTCGCCGAGCGCATGCAGATCGTCCGCAACGGCATGGCCGCGAAGACGCGCTTCAGCGAGAAGGTCCTCGCGCTGACGGCCGCCCAGCTGCGGGCCCTACTCGTGCGCCCCAACCCGCTCACGGTCGCCGCCGTGCTCGCCCCGCTGCGCTTCCCCGCGGACAGCCAGGGCGTGCAGGACGCCCTCCGCGCCGTGCTCGAGGACGACGAGACGCGCCGCCGCTTCGCCTTCCACGTGTTCGGCGGCCAGCTCCCCCAGCCCGGCTCCGTCGGCGTGACCCTCCACGACCACCACCGCGTGTACGCCGACTGCGCGGGCGCCGCCCGCCTCCCTCGTCTGGAGGACGCCGGCCAGATGCGCCAGGCGGTGCTCGACTCGGCCCCTGCCGCAGCAGGCGCGGCAGCCGACTTCTACGTCATCCCGCGGCGCCAGCAGGCATACTCGCGCGCCGAGATCAGGACGCTCTTCGAGCAGAACGACATCCTGCAGACGTGTCGCCTGGTCACGCTCGGCATGGGCGCTGCTGTGGACGTCCCCGTCATCCGCCGCTGCCCCACATGCGGCGAGCTGGCAACTCGCGAGGGCGACCTGGACAGCTGCAAGATGTCGTACTGTCAGTGCGGCCAGGACTTCTGCCACAAGTGCCTGCTCCGCGTGGCCAACGAGGAAGAGCACATGGCCCACTATGGCGGCGAGTGCGAGATGGCGCCGCGCCAGACAGTCGACCTGCCCGAGGGCGTTACGAGGGAGCGCACTGTCACGTGCCCCCGCTGCAATCTGTCAGCCACGGTCAGCGTGAACCAGAGCGAGGTCAGGTGCCGCGGGTGCAGCAGGAAGATTTATGTGAGAGCAGAGTAAAGTAGTTCAGTCATCCCATGCGGTGTCGCATGATCTTTGAGTATCCGCCGCTCGACACCACGCTGTGCCTATGAGCTTGACTTCCATGCCAAGCCCGTCCAGGGTTTGGCGGGTTGGGCTGGGACAGAATCGCTGTTCGTCGCTAGTTTATCGCTTGGGGTGTGGAAATAGGACTTGTTCTCCTCATTCGGTCGTCCCGCAGAGATTCAGACAATTTATTAGCGTCCATCCCTCGAGCACGACAACCACCCAGGCTGACCATAGTGTTCCATCGCCCCCTTTCCTGACTCACAGCGAGACGTTGGACAATGGGTGTCGCTATTGTTCACAGGCTGGTCCCATTCACGGTTGGGATTTCCCAGTATATATTCGCTCTGTCGGGTGTTAGACCACGAAGCACAACCATCAGCATTGTTTCCATTACAATATTATCACCCAGTATATTATAAACAATCCGACCTATTTATCTTAAATACATCGAGCGGCACCATGACACGCCCATGGAACGACACGCCCCGCCTCAACCTCGGCACACAAATGTGCGAGGACTGTGGAATCCGATCCACCGCTACAATCCTGTCATCCGCGAGTTTTGAATCAGTCAAAATAGCCTGGTCGAAGCGGCACCAGTACACAACCGCACCTGGTCCAAAGAGATTGCAATAGGACTGGAGTTGTTCAAAGTTGGACAGATGCTTTGAAACAGTGCTGCTTCGTTTCTGGCAAGTCACTCGACTTCCTCAAGGAGATCGCGGCTATGGCGGGCTCCAAGTCTCGCCACGACCCGCAGTCCCCGAGTCGCTGGGACATTCACCGGCTCAAGTTTGACATCGCCGTCGCCCTTGCTGAGGGCAACTGCCGGGTCTGCAACGCCTCAGCAGGCGCGGGTGACCGCTCCTACTAATATCCCCCCTCCCGCTGACACCGCGGTCGCCCCAGACCGTGGACCCGAGTCAGTGTGTGATGTATCGTCTCCTCTTCCCGGTGACGCAGTGGTGTCGCTCTGGCTGTGGACTTGAGTCAGTCGGACGTGCCGGCCTACATGCTTCCTTGCGGGCGGGGTAGCCTTCATTTTCTTTGTGAGGGCTGGGTCGCCGCGCACACACCCGGGTCCAGGGGAGACCTGGGGTCACCTGTGGCGCGGCTGCCCACCATCTCCCGATAAATCTCCCCGAGCAATCTGAAGTCATGAAATGTGGGGTGGTGTTGGAAAACCGAATTATTGGCTATATGGGATGAACTTGCGATGATATGTCTTGATGCATTCGATACCTCCTGGAAATCACTTGTATCAAGAGATATAACGACAAACCCTAAAACTGCACATGACTTGCTGAGCTTGTGCGGCCATTTTTCTCCTTCAGGGATGTCCTCCAGGAGCAAACTAGCCTTAAGCACGAAGACAAAGAGCTATGGAATGAGTTCCAAAACGAAAAGTTACGGATCCGGTTATACAGCTCGCAGACGAACAGCAGTACGTATTCCATCCGTATACACGGTCGTTCGTGATGAAGCTGATCTTTCTGACGAGGAGGACATTGAATGGGAGCCGATCTTGCAGAAGATTTCCCAGCAACTGGACAAAGACGGTGCGACTGAGATGGTGGATGAAGAAAAGGAGGAATTCCTACTGATGTGCCGCATGCGAGGCGGCGACATCCCTCTCCCCGAAGTCACTGTTGTCCGTGAGCCACCTAGGAACCCATTCACGATGCCGCTCGCGTACGTGCGGCGGGTCGAGTCGCCTCCAGTGGAGTACGATGCCGACACCACCGACATGGCCTTCTTAGAGTCAACCAAGGCTTCCCTTGGGCCTGCAGCAGAGGCAGTGCTCACCGTAGACATATTTGAACACATGATATTTTTATTAGACTCTTATTTCAAGGAACTGGACTTTTTTAATCGGAGAATCACTTTTGACGCAGAAATATTGGCCAAGCTTGGTGAATGGAAGGACCGGTACGCCCTCAGCGACCTGGACGGCTCCAGGGCGCGGCACTGGATCCATAGAAAGCTGAGAAGCGACCTGACAGCCTCATACGGGCCTCAAAAGACCATGGATATCCTGAATATGGTGACAGATCCCATATTCAATCACTGGGTCCATCGTAGAGACGACTTGGGCTATCCCTTGGTCCGAGCCCATCGCCCAGACGCCCCTGATGACAAGCGGTGCTGCGAGAAGTCCAACGCCGCGCTGTTGGCCAGCCAGGGCCGTGTAGCCATCTTCAGACCCAGCGGGATGTTCAAGAAGTACTCGGACAAGCAGCCTAAGAAGCTAAGGGAGGCGTTGGACCGGTGTCGTTCCATGCGTGGTCTAGTCAGCCTCATCCAGGACCGTGAGCGCATCCTCCTTGAGAAGCTGCGGCTGGAGCGGGACGTGTGGGTCAGACAAGTGGGGGGCACGATTTCTAAGGCCTCTAGCGACCTCTACGGCACCCACCGGCCCGGCCCCAGCGCCGAGAGTGATTTCTGCGGCCTCGACGCTTCAAAGCAGGTCTATGGCAGACTGGACTTCCCCGCGAAGTTTACTAAGGCGTACGGCGAGTCAACCTCCCTTGTCAGGTCGGGCAGGGGTGGCAGGCTCTTCGTTTATCTCTTTGATGAGAGCGGGGGGTCGGTGGCGGGACGGGTGTTGAGGGACGCTGGGATGAAGACCGTGCCCATGTAGGGCGTGTTAGATAGATCGGACATGCTATTAGCTTAAACGGACCATCGTTTGAGGGGCTTGGAGTGTGCAGTTTGTGTCGTGTTGTGGTGCGGCGTTGGGCTGGGTATTGTGGGCTTATTGGACCCAGCGCATGACTGTCTTGGAATGGCAGAGGTTGAGGGTGTCTCAATCAACTGATTGCTCGATATCGCAGTTTAAGGGACATCGTCTAAAATCTGTTCATTCGCCGTCAAATGCAGGGGATAGACGGTGACTCGCTTGCACAGCTGGGTAAAAACGCGTGGGAGTACTCCATGGCGTTCATTTCGCACGTCAAGTACGTAACTCTTGACGAAACCGAGCTCGACATCCTAAAGAACAGCAGCAAGCCTATTGTGGAGAAGCACTACCCCAGTCTTGTCAGCTGGCGGTTTTTTCTCCCTCTCATGCTTCACAAGATCATCAGTGCCCTGAAGCACTTTTTCCTCGACGTCTTTGTCGCTGTCACGGTGGCCGTGCTTGCCATTGCACTATCCATAGCAGTGGACCTACTCACCACCCTGCATCACAACATCTCGTTCCAGCTGACATATGTACAGAGCGGCAAGATCTCGACGCTCTTTTCGCTCATCGCCTATATTAACTATGGCATGCTCCTTTCCTTCTTCGCTGGTGTACTTGTCCAGCTATTTGGCAAGACTACCATTGGCAACTGCGGCTTTGTGCGCCTCAAGGCTCACATGGCAGGCTTCCGTCACCTGGCGTTCGTCCCCCGAATGTTCTCCATCCCCCGCTCCACGGCCAGACTCATTGCATGTGCACTGTCGGTCGGAGCGGGCGTCTCCGTTGACAAGGAATCCGTTATTGTCATCACAGGCGTTGCGGTCATGTATAATGTCGGCCGTATCCCTCTCTTACGTCGCGCAGTTGACTGGGAGATTTGTTCAGCGATCGGTCTTGTATCAGGATTTACAGCAGCTTTCGGGTCACCCATTACCGCGCTCCTCGTCTGCCTTGAAGACATGCCGCGGACGATGAAGTCCGCTAAGGCCATCACTCGCTCAATCCCGGTCGCCGTGTGGACTGTCGCGTGTGTATATCTACTTAACACCCATATCCGATCGAATCTTTCAGATAGCATATTCCGCGGCTCCCAGAGTGCGGCTATGCCGGTCCTCAGCGCCGTAGCCGAGCATTACAACGTCCGAATCCTCCTCACCCTCCCTCTACTCGGTGTAGTACTGGGTTTAGTCGGTCTGACGATGACGTGCACCATGCGTCTGGCCGCATCCCTCCGTCGTTTCGCCATGGAGCGGTCCTCTGCTTGGTTTACTCTCACAATCATTGGCGGTATCTGTTCGATCGCATACTTCACCCCAACCCTGATGGGCCGGGCTGACTGGCATTTGATCTCGTCATTATACGAGGCCGGGGTCGTTCACGAGGCTGACGAGCTCTCTGCCAAGGAGCTGGTCGGCATACTCATCTTCAAGGCCCTATTCACATGCGTCTCTTACGGTGCCCCAAGTGCAGGGGGTCTGCTCGTCCCAGTAGCCGCGGTGGGCGGCGTGGTTGGCTCCTTGTTCGCAGGCGTGCTCTCGATCCTCCCCTTCTCCTGGGGCACCATCGTCTACTTCCCCAAGAGTGGCGGTGCCAACTACAGTGCTCCTGCCATGATACAGCGCGGGTTCTTTGCTATGGCAGGCTCGGCTGGCTTGCTCGCGGCCTCTTTCCTCTCACCATACACATCGGCAACCTTAATCTGCGAAATGACTCAATCAATTTCCATGCTTCCCGCGCTACTCCTCACGACGGCTGTGGCACACTGGACAATGAGCGTCTTCGGCAAGCCCATCCAAGACAGGCTCGATTATGTCATTGACGAGGTTCCCGTGGCTGTATCTGAACCGCCCGTGATCGCCCAAGAGTTGACTGTTGCCGCAGTCATGTCTGGGCCGGTCAACATGGCGCCTAGATCAGTGACAGCGGCGTCGATACCAGAGTTCTTGTACGGTAACTATTTCTCTTTTTTCCCAGTCGAGGGAGACTTGAAGAATGTCCCAATCGCCATGATTAGGAGAGATTCACTCGTTGAACTCGAGAAGACTTTGACCGCAGAGGACGGGGAAGAGGCTGACATCACTATCGCGTGTCCCACTGAACCGCTCGTGATTGTCCCAGCTTCTACACCCCTCAGCGTTGCTTACGACATGATTGACCGCGGAGTGTCAACCCTTTGTGTTTGTGACCCCCTAGACGGCATGAAATGCGTAGGAATAGTCACCCGGCGAGACCTGACAGCCACACTGACCCTGGAACCCGAGCAGGAGTCCGAGCCCGAAGACATGGTGGAGGTCGACCGGTGTGAGGTACCAGACACACCTGTGGCCCAGCACGCCGACTCCACAGCAAGTCTAGATGTCCTTGGAGACAGCATGAGGTCCAACGCTGGTACAGGGAGTCGTCGCAGTCAGCGGGCTCATGGGCGGGGGAACGTGGGGTACAGCCGGCTCGTCGACATGCTCGACATGTATCAGGGCGCTGACTTCTGAGTGAGTCGGAGAGGAGTGTTATATTATCAGCTACGGTATTTATATGAATGATAAATCAGTTTTTGGGGTGGGTCTTTTGAGGTCAGGTGGAGTCACGATGGCAGTGATTGGGAAAACGAAAAGAGGCGGCCAAGGCATACGGTGGTGGCATTGCCACGACATGACCATGTCGCGTGTCACTGATTTAGTGACCAACGAGCCGTGTCAAGATTTAGCGAAGCCTGCTCTCGATAAATCGGGATCACCGACACAGCACTTACAAAAGTATAGCAAATGCAGCAATCTTCCCCTTCTTTCAACTCCGAGCATCGTCATGATCCTTTTGCTCCTTCATTCCCGCTTATGAAGGAGAAGCAGCAATCTCCGGTCACGTTTGGTTCGCCGATCCCCCTGCAAAAGAAGAGCGGTCTCGATCTCTTCAAACCTACCCCCAAGCAACAGAATATGACTGCTAAGGACATGTTTTCCAAGCCTTCAGCTCCAAAGGAGACAATTTCCTTGTTCAAGAACAGCGTGGTCCCCGAGAAACAAAAACAGTCGACATCTCACGACAGCAGCAAGTGCGCTACATGCGGCAAGTCCACTGTACTCGGCTTCACTTGCAAGTGCGGCCACACGTACTGCACAAAGCACCGCATGCCTGAGCATCACGCGTGCACGTTTGACCATGCCGCCGCTGCTAGGAGTCAGATCGCAAAGGCCAACCCTGTCGTGGCGAAGAGTCAGGTCAGCACCATGTGGTGACGGGTCGACCGGCGCACCCTTTCTTGCAATGGTCGTAGGGTAAACTGGTTATCTGGATTATTATGTCTTGCTTGGTTTGAACACCGCTGCGCGTGCGAATCATCGTCCAAACAAGCTCATTCGTCACGTTCTTTGATTTTCCTCAACTTTTTTTCATGCAAAAAGTTAGTGCAAGCAATGTCTGCTGAAGAAGTCGCTGCTGTCCCCGAGCTCCCCCCTCGCCAGATCTCACGCCACGAGGCCAAGGCCCGTGCCAATTTCGAGAAGGTTCCCGGCCTTGAGAAGATCGAGAACCGCATGGTGAAGTTGAAGCGCGCTGGCGCCACGTTCAACATGGCACAGGCTGAGGTGTACTTCCACAAGGCCTCCAAGACCTATATCATCTTCGGTGAGCCCGTCTTCGAGGATCCCACTCAGCGTTTCGCTCAGCAGGCCGCTGCCGGGCAGGAGGAGGCCAAGGCTGCCGCTGATGCCGCCGCTGCCGGTGAGACCAAGGACACCGAGGCCGCTGAGGAGCTCGAGGCCGAGCCCGTTGATGCCACCGGCGTCGACGACAGCGATCTCCAGCTTGTCATGAGCCAAGCTGACTGCACTCGCGAAGCTGCCATCAAGGCGATTAAGGAGAACAACAATGATGTAGTGGCCGCCATCATGGCGTTGTCAGAGTAAACACGAGGGTGTTTTTTATGAGGTCAAGGCCGGACATCAGTCAATGATGTTGGCTGGACCTAGACTACCGCTGACGTCAAGGAAAATTCAAAAGTCATGTGGGAATGTTCTGCTATAGTCTGGCAAACCCACCTAGCTTCATATAACACTCACGTTGCACCAGATTTTTCTGGGACGTCGTCTCCATTATTGGGCACAGCTTGATGAGCAACGAAGAGTTCCGCTCTAGCACCCAAGGCCCAGTTGAAGAGGTGCTGAGTTCTCTAGAGCTCACGGTGAAGGATTTAGAGGCCGCCATCGTCCGCACCGTGAACAGTGCGGAGAAGAGCAAGCTATACGCCTCCATGAGCTTTGTCCAGGACGCAATGAAGCTACTCGCAGGAAATCTAGACGAGGATGTAACATCTCCCAAGGGAAACCAGCGTCAAGCTATCACGGCAATGCTTGCACTCCAAACAGCCACAGACCACATCGCGCAGCACCCCAAGCTCATGAATCGGAGCCAGGTGAAGGACATCATGGAGCAGATGGAAGAGGCGCTTGATTCCCCCACTGATCACTTCACGTTTGAGCAGTGGATCGAGGAAAACAACGACTCTGACGACGAAGTGCAGAGCATGAGCCGCGAACTCAACGGACTGAGCCACTCAGTGCTCTGGGCGATCTTCCTCACCGCGGGAATTGACCCTGAGGACATACACACAGCCGAGGAGCTCGAGCAGGGCGTCATGTCCGACGGATCCACCCCCGTCCCGGATAAGCTGCTCGCCAACTGGTTCCTGTCGAAGCACATCAACGCCACACTCCCCAGTGCCAAGAAGGAGGGCAAGAAGTACGACTTCGGCGCCCGGTTCTGGCTGAACGCGGGCCGACTCTTCGGCAAGGGATCGAACTGGTGGGGCCGCACCGGTACGGGTCTGCCCGACATGCGGGTCGACGCCTTCACCAGGGTAGCCCTGCCACCCACCGTGGAGATGCAGCATGCGGACTACGACTCGCTGTACGCCGTGACCAGGCGGGGGCTGTACGGGTTCGGGGACAACGCGTTCGGCAAGCTCGGCGTGGGGTCGAAGCAGGAGCACATCAGCGTGCCCATGCGGATCTCCTTCGCGGATGCCCCCGATGTGGCCCGCTTCGAGGCCCGCATGAAGCCAGGCGAGTACATGAAGGTCCGCGTGAGCGAGGGCATCGACAGCATTTTCATAGAGACCCCCGCCGGCCTGGTTGCCGCGGGTCAGAACACGGAGGGCCAGCTGGCAGCCGGGTCCGACAGGGACATGGTGCTTTCGTTCAGACAGGTCTACCTGCCGCCCGGATTTATATTCGCCAATCTCCAGATCCACGAGTATAATCTAGTAGCCAAGCGACGGGACAAGGTGTATGTGGCGGGGTGGAACTCAGCTGGCCAGCTCGGGCTTGGCCACTGTAACCGGGTCAGCGCGCTCACGAGGGCAAGGATCCCTGTGGACGATCTTTGGATACATTTTGACTTTATTTTATGGAAGTCGTGCGGGCTGATTTACTTTACGGGCAACGCCAAGTACTTTAAGGCCTACCTACCCGGCGGGGAAGACCGATACTCCTTGGCCACGGAGCTCGGCTTCCCCTTCCCGGTGGGCACGTTTGCGACTGACGGCCATGCCTCTTTCTTCGCCAATAACTCTATAACTGGCCAGTGGTTTGCCCTCGGGGCCAACGATAAGGCCCAGCTCGGCGTCAAGACGGCGAAGGCTGAAGTAACAAGGTGGACCAAGATGGTCAATGCCGCGCCCGACGAGGAGGTGACGCTGGGCGGGGGTCTATTTACGATGCCCAAGAGCATGCTGCCCGGTAACATGCTGAGCTTCAAGTCGAAGATGCCCTCGGGCGAGCCACAGGCACTTGAGTCAATCACGAAGAAGTGGCGGTTTGTGTGAGACTTGGGCTTGTTGTTGTGGGTTGTAAATCTAGAACGGACGATGCAATGTTGTAAGTGAGCGGTCTTGCCCAGCGGGCTGAGCACGTTGGTAGATCAACATGGGCTTATGTCCGGTGATCTCGCGCCAGGGCGGGGCAATACAAGTTGGACAAGCCCGGTACGCCCAAGTCAACGCGAGTCAAGACGCAATATCGGAGTTTCGCTCTGTGGAGCCATGCTCTTCTTTTTTCTTTCACACAACACCAACCAGCCGTTCAAGCTTCCTACGAACTAATGAAGCTCTTTGTTGCTATTGTGTTGTTTGCACTCTGTCTACAGATGCTGTTCATAGTTGCGCACGGTGCTGCTCTCTCCTGCGTCAGCGATGACGGCGAAAGAGTCGATTGGTGGACTGGCATCAAGATGCCCAAGATCTCGGGCAGTATGGAAGAGTCTTTCCAGGATGGTGAGCGCTACATGTATATTGATGGCGACACCTTCGATTGGGAGCTCTCGGCTTATTTGCTTACGGACACGTCTGGTGGTGCAATCCAAAAGACGTTGGATGCCATCGTATACCACCACGAGACGGGCTACGTCATGTACAACGACCAGCCACCGGAGACGTCATCCGCCTACAGCAACTATGCCCACGCTAAGGGCGTCGTCGCCTGGGACGAGGCGTCTCAGACAGGCGTCTGGCTCGTCCACTCCGTCCCCCGCTTCCCCCACAAGCGAGAGAACGAGAGCTACAGCTTCCCCGACCCTCAACTCACTTATGGCCAGTCCTTCCTCTGCATGAATCTGAACTGGGATGCACTCTCCACTGTGGGCAGCGCCCTCCGTCATAACAAGGTCAAGGTCTACGCTAGCTTCCTCCAGGCATCCAACCCCGACAACTTTGCCGCTCTCATTGACAAGGATTACCAGGAAGACACGCAAGTTCGCGTGGACAAGATCAAGACCCGCGGCGGCAAGGCTATGGACGTATTCTCCAAGTCAGACGACTGGGACGGCGACCTGTACGAGGCGGGGGTCGCCCCGCACTACGATACCGACCTCATCGCTGAGACGTGGATGAGACCATACCGCGGGTCCTTCTGCAAGGGTGTGAACGCCACTGAAGGCTACACTGTCGAGAACGCTGAGTACGTCTACCCACCCTTCGTCGAAGAGTACCACTACACCAAGGATCACTCGAAGCTCGCCTTGACGTCGGCCCCGGGCCAGCTGCGGGTCTGTGTGGGCGATATCAACAGGAACGAGAGCCAGAGACGGCGCGGAGGAGGGACTGTGTGCTTTAGGGACGCGACGGTGTGGAACGCATTTTACAGCGTTTACGGGAGCAACCGCCCCCGCTGTTAAATATCTATCAAGTTGTCACTTTTTTATTCAAGCGTGGGAAGTGCTTATAGCACATGTAAGGTAAGTTAGACCTTACCTGATAGCCCATGCACGCTCTGCTCGACATTTATGTACAATATCGCATGGCTCAACGACGCCAGCCCAAGCCTCAGCCCTGGCCTGCCGTCTGGATCTCCAGCTGCCGCTGCCTGTCACACACGGCCCTCGCTGCCTCCAGGTAAGCAGCCCTGAGTCCGTCGCCGTCCATCTCGCCGTTAGTGGGCACAACCAGCGGGACCCAGACGACATGCGAGCCGGGTATGGCAGAGATCAGGATCGGGCGACCTTCTGCGTCCTCGCCGTGGATTATGGGCTCGGTGATCCCGGTAACCCTGTAGCGGGCGGACTCCGGCTCTGGCGCGGGCTCGGCCGGGGGTTGGTCTTGCTGCTCCTGGTGCCCCTCCCTTGTCTCCTCCTCCCGTTGCTCTTGCTCAATATCCCGCTGCATTGTCGCAGCCCTCGGCTGCCCCCCGCTCTCGGCCGACACGTGGGAGAAGTCCGCCCTGCACACGGGACACGCCGCGGACCTGGCTGCCCACGACCGGAGGCACCCACCGTGCAGGATATGGCCGCACGGGAGTTGGATCGGGGTCGAGTCTCCCATGGCGCCGTGGATGACGGAATCGTAGCATATGGTGCATGTGGCGTCCTCCAGGGCCTCCGGGGTCGGGGGAGGGAAGGAGGAGAAGAGGCGCATGATGCGGCGGAAGCGACGGAATTCGCTGAACGAGCGTATGAGGCCAGCCAGGATGGAATAGAGGCGTGGGGCGACGAAGTAGAGGACGAAAGGGGCGCTGAGGTCGATGAAGCCGCACTTATGCATCAAATAAGGCTGGACAAGTATAACACAAAGCTGCATGAACAGAGAGACTGTCGATGTGAGTAACCCGACCTGCAGGAGGGCCTCGCTCCTCACAGACTTCATCCTCAGCAGCGTCCAGAGTCCAAGTCGGCATACTGAAAGCATCATTACCACGGCCGACCCGACCGTCTCAATGGCGACGTAGCTGAACATGAGGTCGGCCGAGCCCATGGTGTTGAATGCGCGGGCTGCAAAGAGGGCAAGGACAATAAAGGTGAAGAGGTTCAAGGCGCAGTGGAGCACGTACTGGGCGTTCGGCCGAGCTGTGTTGAGGTATAAATCGTTCACTCGACGGACGACGATTGTTTGATAGGCGAAGGTGATGTCTTTGACAATGATGGCTAGAGCTAGGGCGAAAGGCTGTGGCATCGTGATATTTCCAAAGATCATGACCGCTTGGTTGTCAACGTAGTATTTCACCAAGGACGGCACGAAATGAGAGTATATCGCTTCAGCACGCTCGGGTGACTCGATGGGACCGATGAGAGCCATGGATAGGAGCTCGTAAAAGAACTCAACGATGCCGCCAAGAACTATTGGGATCAGTATGAGGGAGACCTCATCTTCAGTAACAAGCTCGCGGGCAATCATGAACGGTTGAGGCCCATGGAGCTCTAAAGCCTTAATGGCAGCTATTGCAATGTATCCACAAGCAGAAAGCAGTATTACTAACATCCATACGCTTGTACGCCACGATTCCCGCAGCCCGAAGAGCGAAGCTAGAGAGGACATGAGACAAAAATGGTTCCGACTTTAAAGTGCACGCCACGCCAAGTGTCAGAATGCAGAAATCTGCGCAATCAGACCACATCTACGGCTTGAAGCGGTACTAGACTGCCACCCCGCCACGTAAATTTACATACTGCTGCATAATTACAACCACTGCTGTGGCGACTCGGCACGAGTCTCAAACCAAGTAAGGCCTCACCCCAGGATCTCAGCCTCTCGATGCTTAGCCAGCACCTGGCTCATATCAGCCACGAAGAACCCTCTGTCCGTCACCGCCACGACGCGGCACCCCTCCAAGACAGACACTGCGGTGACCTCACCCATCCCTTCGTCCAGAGCCGCGAGAGCCATGAGTCCTTTCGAAGGATGGACTGCGGCAATGGTGCTGTCAGCCAGGCCGGCGACGATGACATCCCCGACTGCCGTGATGGAAGTGATCGCAGCCGTCGTCCCAAGCCACGGTACAACGGTCTTAACAGTGTTCGTAGCCGACGCGATGAGTCGGGTCGAGTCGGTCGTCGCCACCGCAAGGCAGGGCGACCCCTCAAAGACGACCTCAGCCGCCCCGACCAGGGCCTGGACCTCCTCCAGCCTGGGTGTGTCCTTGGCAGAGCCAGGCACGCTGTCGTCGACTACGACACCGAGCGGGCCGGCCGAGCTCGAGTTCTGGCGTTCACGGCGCACGGGTGGATCGAAAGATGGGATAGCAATTGCAGACAGCTCGCGTATCATCCTCTTTCGATAATTCGAGGCGGCCGAGGACCTTGACATCGCCTTGGTCGGCGCCTTTCTGGTATACCTGGACATTTTGGACATGACACTCATCGCCATCGGTGTACTCTTCGTGCTGTCATCAGTATCTGGGACAACCATGTCTCCGCTGAGCAGGGGCTGGGCTGGGGGCGGGCAGGAAAGGTCGGATCGCCCAGAGGTCGGAACGGAGACGCTGTGGATGATCGGCTGGACGATCTCGACAGTAACTGGGGCCGCTTTCGAGGGCCAGACCGTCTCCTTGTCTGCCGGTAGTTCCAGTGCGCGGGGCAGACCAGATCTGGGTGCGAAGGACCGAAGCTTGAGTGCGGCTCTCCACCATGCGCACGGTAGGACAGGCTCCGGGGGCGGGGCGGTTGGTGTCTCGCCTTCAGCTGTCACCAACGGATCTGCCCTCCTCGGCGACTGGGCAGGTGAGTTGAACGCGGGTCTAGCCTGCCTTGTCCCTGAGGGTGCATGGCCATCGCCGGAGGAGGGTGTTACTGCGGCCAGTGCGGCGCCCAGCATCAGGAGGTAGACCCTTGTGTTCGTGGTGGCGTTAACTGGGATTACTATGCCTGGCAGGTCAGCCTCGTCGAGCTGGGCGAACTTTGAGTAGAGGTTCTTCACCTCTGACAAGTCTGTGACAAAACGGTCACGGGCAAGAGACGAGAACCCCTCAACCGCGTCCATCTCCAAGGCATGTGTCAGTTCCAGCAGTCTGGTTGTCTCCCCACTGGACCGAATGATTGCTACCCTCCCACTAATGGTCGACGCGCACACGAACCCAGGCCCCACACCGCAGAGGAACAGCGGTGTGTCAGTAGCCGGGAATATGTCCACAGACTTGACTACGGTGGCTCTGATCTCGACTGCGGGGGCAGGTTCACCGATGTCGTCGAGTTCTCCGTCGCCGTCGATGATCTGGTTCGGGTCCAAGACTAGTGATCCCGCAGTGGTATAGGGTGTCATGCCGTCAGCAACTGGAGTCAAGTCGAAGTCGACTGCAATTAATGATCCATTGGCTTGGAGTAGGATGAGTCGCGCCGTCGGGAGCTCAGTGAGGGTGTCGCGGACTGCTCCAACGATGGATGTTGTGCGTAGCTCGGGAAGAGCTGAGACGCTGAGAAGGGAATACCCGTTCCAGATCTCGATTTTCCTTTCAAAAACGACGAGTTTGATTTGGTTCGAGAGGAAGACGGCGACGATCGAGTCAGCGATCGATAGGTTCGTGTGAACGTCGGTAATCGCCATGCTAGCATGCCTGAGCGACTTGACAGATTCGAAGTGCTTGTTGAGCTCATCTACGTCCTTGTTGTACGCGTCCTCGATCATTCGAACGGACTGGGCCAGGATACGCGCTTCAGACTCTTTAAGCTCGTCGAACTGTCGAAAGTCGTCGCGTCCGCTCTCTATTTGTGCTATAAGATCGAGAGAGAATGCCATTTTCTCGCCGGCAACGACACAGCCTTCGATTTCGTGCAGCAAGGTCAAAAGGGAGGCGTCGGTTGGCCCTTCAGTCTCTTCTTCGACGGGAACCTCAATTTCTTCACGAACTTCCCTTGGCTTAGAATAATTCAACGTCGGTATGTGCAGTTCAGGCATAATTGTGTTCGTTGTTCATGTGCCGCGCAGGATTAGACTTGTTGAGTCCAAAACACACAGTGATCCAAGCAGCATCAGGATCGCAGTGTGGTTCATCATACTCTATCAATCGTGCGCAGCATATCACGCGCGCTGCAGCGCGTGCTTGCTCAACTTAGCAAGTTAATGATAGCGAGGAAGAGCACCTCTCTGGGAGTCGTAGTGGAAAGGAGATTGCTCTATCTGATCTGAAGTTGCATCTAAGGTGCACCAAAGGATGTTCTCGCTGGCGCTCTTATCTCGGTGAGAGAGATTGAGAAGTATGTCAGACTGCTCGGGATGCCGACGTAGCCGTTCAACGCGCCATGGAGCTCCCTCGCACGCGGGATTCTGGCAGAGCATGGTGCGGTGTGTGTGCACCACACGTCTGAAGTGTGCTTTGCAGTATGGGCACACGATGAAAGTGCGGAATTCCGAGACCATCGTGACACTCACGACGACGTTGTGCCGGAGCATGATGCCAGGGAGAGCTCGAGCAAAGTGGCGGTACGGAGCACAGGAGGGAGTGCCGGCGGAACCGAACAGTGCAGCCCCATACGCGACTTCGAGATGAATGGGCTCCGGGGGGCGCCCGCCGAGATCATCCAGGAGTTGACGTCCAGCCCGGGCGAAGTGCTTCAGGCGCAGACAGTGATTGGCAAAAGTCGCCCGGCGGAAACACTTTCTCGTCCCCTCGTTGATGATCTGAACGATGTTCTCATGGACAAACCTAATCGACTGTTTGAGAGCCTCTAGACTTGTCGTTTTGAACGATGCTGCGCTCATATTCACGCGGAAAGAGGGGGTGGCAGTGTAGCCACACTTAGCGAGTACGCCAGATACACTATGCCCGTCTGGGCGGCGGATCGTGTAGCCGCCCAGCGACCGAGCACCAGGGTCGAAGCCCATGAGAGCTTGAATGTCCGGGGCAGGAGTAGCCTCGGCGTCATCCTGACCGAGCCGAGCCCGCTTGTTGCTGCTACCCTTTTTGTACGTGGGCCGGTCAGCCACCCGACCGCCACGGTATTTCTCGCGACCCACCCAAACCGTCACAGCAACAGAGACCCCGTCTGTCTTCACAGAGAGCACTCTGCGGAGCTTGGTGATGTCACCGTGATCACGCTCGTATCTATCAACCTGCTCAGTGGTCTAGTTCTTAGTTGCTGACCAATTCACGTGCACACGCAGGCGCCTCTTCATCGCTGGGGTGAGCGCTGTTACTCCGCGCTCGAGGGTCATGAACTCTTCCCAACTATAACCCCAATACACCAATTACGTACGGCTAACCAGCCGCTAGTCTTCGCCTCCGGGCAAGCTAATTGAAGTGGAGAGACGCACTGCTTGCACTGTGCACTCTATGATACTTCAACAAGAAGCGCATATATACGACCCATTCAGAAGGTTTCTCTCCTCACACCTTAGTCTACACTCATCCCATACAACCAACAGCAACCCTCTCCAACGCCCCATCCAAGTCTGCAATAATTTATCTCACCCTGAGATCCTCTTCCTCGCGATAACGACGGCAGCTACCGTCTGGTCAAGCCCGTTTTCCGCCTTGACCTCCACGAACTCCCTCTGACCACTCTCGTACCGGTAAAAGTTGGATATCCGCTCAGCAGGAAGAAGCTCGGGGCCGGAACCGTCGAGACGGATCAAACCATCGGCGTTCACTGCATAGACCGCCTTGTATGCGCACTTTGTCACACCGGCAAGGAGAACTGCGAATTGGCTACGACCGGACTTGGACGCCCCGTTGAGAGCTTCCAGGGCACGGGTTCGAGCCCCTTCGTCACCAGAGTTTGCAAGCAGGCTACGAATAGCCGCGGAGACAATCCTAGCGTTCCCCGTCCGACCAGCAGTCTTCGGCCGCACAGGAGAGACCCTCTGGCCCCTACCCTGGGCCTGGTTCTGCACGACTTCGCCGCCTCGGGGTCCGGCGGACGCTGGCGTGCCAGAGGCCCGGAGCCTTGCTTCGAGCTGAGCAGTGTAAGCGTGTCTCGAACCACTGAGTGACCCATCGTCACTTTCCTCCTCGCTTGGCCGTGATGCGATCTGCGGTGACAAAGCCATGACAAGATTCTTACTCAGGTGCTCTGTAATCGTATCCAGTGTGCGAAGTCCAGTAGTCCTCGACGACACGGGCGCCATGGCGGCCACGGACTCGTCCTCGCCAGCCTGGGCGATCGAGGGCAGGGGCGACCTTGGATCCTGCTCGGACACAGCAAATGATTCGCCGCCGGTGATGAGGTCGTTGAGCGCAGTAGAAGCGGCCAGACGCCGCTGGAGCTCCTCATTGTCGGCGGTGAGCGCGGAGATCTTGTTGTGAAGCGCCGTCTCACCGCCAGGGACGGAGCGGGCGGTGGCCAGCTCCTCCCTGAGCGATGCAATGACTGCCTGCAGCGCCTCTTTGTCTGCTGTAGCTCTGGCTAGAGCTTCTGCATGCGCCGACCGCTCCATGGCCATTGATTCCATCATTTTCATAGCATCAGATTTCATTCGACCGCTGCCCCGCTCTGACTGGGCTAGCTCCTCAGTTCTCATGTGGAGCGCGGTCTCGGCCTGGGTCGCGCGTTCCCTCTCCGCATCAAGCCTTGAGCTCAGCGTGCCCTGGTCGGTTTGGAGGGCAAGGACCTGCTCTTGGAGGGCCTCACAGTCGGACAAGAGTTCAGCATTGGTCTTCTGTAGCTTCAGCATGGCGTCGGCGAGAGAGTTATGCTTCTTGGTTGCCTCATCCAGGTCGGCCTTGAGCTCTCGTGCCCGGATCCGGGCCTCGTCTCGTTCGACCGTCGCAGCTCTTACCTCGGCTCTTGCTTCCGCAGTTTTGACCTCTGCAGCTGCCAGCGCGTTCTCAAGCTCGATTATTTGCTCGAGTGCGTGCTTCTTCGCCATTGTCACGTCCGTATCTAGAGATTCAGAAGCGGTCTGAAGTTCATTCTCAAGAATCATGCAGTGTGACTCGAGATCACTGTTTTGGGCCTGCAGCCGGGATATCTCCTGCTGCTGTTTGTCCACGGTCTCGAGCAGAACCTGGCGCTGGGCCGAGGCCATCGTAATCTCAGTCTTGATGCATTCACGCATCGAGGAAATTTCTGCCATGACATTTGGAGAGGAGATAGATGCATCAGCGGTCTCGTTGAATCTGGATTCGTGCTTGGCAATGGCTTGTTGGGCAAGGCGAAGTTCGGCACGAAGGGCTTCAATACCATCGACAGCGGCATCTACGGTATTATCCATAGACGTATTAGTGTTTGGAGTGCTTACCAGGGGTGGAATGGCGTCCGCGAACTTCTCTTCGGGCGGGGAGACGACTTCCTCGCCGTCTCTACTCAAGGACGCCGCCACAGATTGCTGTTCGTCCTCGAGATTCTCATATGAAGCAATGACATCATCATGGATCTCACAGAAGCAAGACTCTGGCAGATCCTCTTCCGTCATGATTTTGCAGCGTTGTGCATAAACTGCGAAATATTGATTCTGGAACTACTGCAGCTGGACAAGTCCTCGCACTGCTCGTATTCCACTCAAGTCCGCTACAAATCCAGCCAAGCCAGGTTTTTAGCCAGCATTTCCCGGCAACAGTTCATTACAGCTTCTTCACCGTCTATTCCCGGCCGTTTGAACCACAGCCCGTGTATTGGCGTGTTAGAGTGCCGACGAGGTCAGTCATGCCTTTTCAATCACTGACTCGCTACAGTCGATCGCCCACTATCGTAACCATGTCGAAGGAAACTGTACTACGAGACCGATATCGACAGCTGAATTGCTGAAATGAATGCAAAACCAGCTCTGCTGGCGTCATTTGGCGTTTCACGCACCGCCACGTCCGCCATACCAGGGGACATCCCTTCCCTTCTCGCCCACGCCTATGCAACGCACGTTGGCGAGAAAATGCCGTCAATTAAGGACGCACATATTGCTTCACCGCCAACAAACAACACTTCAACGACGCTTCTGCTCGCCCTCATTGCCGACATCCCCCCTCTCGCCCCAGCTGCTCAAGCCCTCATTGACCGCGCCCGCTCGATCCTCATCGACGGTCCCCCGCTCTCCATGAACATCGAGCTCGAGAACGAGGAGGAGCTCCCGGTCGCCATGTACACCCTGCTCCAGGGTACCATCTGGGCATGTTTGCTGGCCGCTGGGGCCAACCCGGACCTCGAAGCCAAGCTCCCCAGCCGCCTTCGCGCAGTGTTAGACCAAGAAAGTAGGGCGCTCTGGTTCCTCTGCCGCAAGTTCTTCTTCTCCTACCAGGTTGCCGAGAAGGACGGCGAGTGCAGTATCAACAAGTGTCACAGCACATCCGACATGATCTGGCATCACCACCACCTATACAACGGCCGGCTCTTCATGCTCCAAAGCGGTGTTCCCGGCTTCGCCAGGGCCCAGATGCCCCCAGTGATCGAGGTCCACAGCGACGGGCCCTCCCACATTGCCATGACGCCCAAGGGCCTGTGGGGCTGGGGTGAGAACTCAGACGGCCAGCTCGGGATCCCGATAGCCCAAGTATCTGTTCCCACCCGGATCTCATTCAAGTCTTGCCGCCGAGTCGCACGATACGAAGCAAAGCTCCCCAGCTGGCGAAAGCAAGACCTTGTCCTCTGGATGGCTCGACTCGTCAGTCGGACGTGGATTCTGACACCAGCCGGGCTGATCATGGCCGGGTTCGAGGGGTGGCTATTCTTCCAGAAGAAGGTGAAGACCAAGGTTGCCTCGTTCCACCCTGTTTCGCTGCCGACTGGCTTTGTACCAGATCATGTCTCGTACACCATGAGTGTGGTTGTCGTATCCACGGGCGATCGGCAAGTCATCGGTGGCAGAAACCACCATGGTCAGCTGGGACTCGGGCACCGTCACAGAGTTCACGGTCTTGCCGAGCTTCCCTTCCATGCTGACAAGACGTTCGAGAGCCCATCCGCCACGGTATTTCTCAGCGGCCAGCAGCTTCTTTTCGCAGGCCGGGTGCCCCTCTCAATCGCCCAGTCGGGCCTGCTACCTGGGTTCGCCGGGAACACTAGCTGTCTCACGGCAACGCCCCTTCGCTTCTCCCAGCGTATCAAGGGCTTCCTGCTCACCACGACTGTTGCATGCTGGGTGACTGCCGGCCAGACCTACTATAGCGCCTGTGATGGGCGTTGGTTCATCGTATCTTTTGAGGCGACCTCATATGTCGAGGGCTACTGCTTCAAGAACCGCTCGGGCCAGTGGTACACGATGAGAAGCGTTGGGCAGGGCGGTGTCGCAGGCATGGTGCAGTGCGCCAAGCCGAAGAGGTCCGCGATGCGTTGGCCAATCAGCTCGGTGGATGTGGAGGCGTGGGAGGCGCGTTCATAAAGATTCTGTCCATGAATTAACTTGACTGTTTCACAGGAAAAGTGTGCCGCGGCTTTGTATTTACATTGGATAAGATATAGCATGTATCACACTCAATCCCCGAGCTCGCTGATCCACCGCCTGATGGACGCATACCGCCAGGTCCCCAGTCCGAGCGCACTCGACCCGACGCTCAGACTCAGCAACAGGACCACGGGCCAAGGCACGAGCTCCCCAAGCACGAGTACAGTGAGCAGCGCGAGCAGGCCCACGAACGCCCAGTACAATGGGATACCTCCGTCAGTGTATAAATGCTTCAGCTCAGAGTACCGAACCCGGGGTCTGACTGGCAGAGTCGGCAGGAGGGGGAGAACTGAAAGCGGTGAGAGCGGCAGGAGCATGGCGCTGGCCACGATGGCGATGGTGTCGACCAGCGCGGGCATGGGGAAGCGGCTGGGTTCCGGGGCGGCTGGGTCGGAAGGTGGTGCCCTTGGAGACGATGGTTCCGCGGGGGCTGCGGGTTGGGGCTGTTCTGGACCATCGGCCTGGACGGCTGAGAAGTCAGTGGGCGTGTCACATGCGATGGGCGTGCATGCCGCGCCCATACCGCCAAATGGAGAGGCAACTGAGGTCGACAGCACCATCTCCAGCTCGCCGGGGCGATCGCCCAAGCCGTCTTCGCGGGTCGGGTCGGGGCTCCTCTGGTGGAGCCGGCGCATGGGGAGCACGTAGTCGTCCTCCAGCTCAGTGTCTCGGTCAGCGCCCGCGAACAGCCTGGTACGCACCCTCGCGCCACCTCTGCGGCTGGCAGGCTCGACTGGGGGGGCACCACGGGTTGACTCCTCCACTGGCTGGAAGACTCGGGCGGGGCGGGTTCGGGTCAATCGCCTAAGCTCCTCGGACATGTTTTCGAGGAAGGGGGTGGCCATACGTCTCCGTACGGAGCAAAACAGGCGAGGGCTACGGAACAAGGCCGGACGTAGTCGAGCTCTGCACTCAACTGGATTGAGCATTGAGCGTATCAGATTTTCCAGAGCAGGGCTTGGGCGATCGCCGGGCCAGTCGAACCCAGGCGACCTCAGATAGTGCCACATCACACCGCTTTCAGGCACATCCAGGCCTGTCTGGAGCTCGAGCAGGGTCAGACCAAGAGAGAAGGTGTCTGCGCTCGGTTGGACCGGTAGGCCCTGCATGACCTCGAGGGCGATGTATCCAGCGTCGCTGACGACTGGAGCCGACCCAATAGTGACAGATTGGCCGAAATCGCCCAGGACGTAGGTGGAGCCGAGTCTTAGGATGTTGTCTGGCTTAACGTCGAGGTGTACAATGCCATAGCGGTGTAGATGGGTGAGTCCGGCCTTGATTTCCTTGTAAACCTTCCAAATCTCCTGCTCTGGCATGGCCACTTGGTGGCGGACGAAAGCTTCGCACAGATCGTACTGAAGATACGCGTAGTCGTCCTCCACCCACGCCTGCTTCAAGGAAAGAAGGCATTTGTGGGAGTGGGGCAGGCTAGATGCGCGGATCTCCGAGATGAAGCGCTCAAGCATAGTATGGTCCGAGCTGATCTTGTACCTGGTCCGTTTGATGGAGTAACGCTTGCCGTCAAGCGTCCAGACAGCCGAATAGAGCTTGGAAAAAGTACCTTCGCCAATGTCGCTCGCATCTGAGAATTGGGTGAAGAATATGGACTGACGGGTCCCGAGATTGATTGTTGGATGATCCTTGTTGTCGAAAAACGGCAGAAACATGTCGCAGTGATGCAAAAACGACGTATATGCGACTTGTGTTGCCGAGGGCAACAATGAATCCATTAAAGCTTCCGCGCGAAGAGGAGAGTTATGTACTGCATGACTTGGTGCTCGTGCGCGCCTTGGTTGTGTTCTTACTGCTTCCATCGTTCCCAATGGGAAAATCGACTCGTTGTCGCTTCGTTGAACTCGTCAAAGGTTCAGGGTCAGCAGTTATCCACAACGTTACGAACGCCACATAGAAGACATATCTAGGTCTAACCAACGGCTCTTTGTCCCCATCATGTTCTGGGCCGATTGATGGAGGCATTGGGAGCCGGTCGACAACAGGCTGCGAGTACAGCAGTGTGTGGAAGTATACAGATCTATACGCGTCATCCGCCGTTCTTTCATTGCCTGTAGGGACTAGAAAACGGTTTCGCAGGTTAAGAATCCGCGAGCGCGCGATGACGTCCTCAGCGTCACCGAAGAATCTACCCACATTACAAGAGCTGAATAGTACTATTCCACTAGAAGCTTACCAAACAGTTGTCATTCAGCGCGATACACTTGAGCAGCAGCTGCATACGACGAAAGACCGCTATATCCGCTTCATGCGAGAAATGGAAGAGCGGTGGGAGGATGATCTGCACTTCAAAGATCAATACGAACGCATGCGGCGCATGGTAGAGGAAAAGGAGCAGGCCATCACGGACCAGACCTGTCGCATGGCCGAGCTCGCCCGCCATTCGGACGAGATCGAGCGCAAGCTTTCCAAAGCCCGTGCTGATCTCGAGACTGTCCAAGAGGAGCGGCAAGACCGCGAGCTTGAGTTCAAGCGGCGTTTCCGGGAAGCGCAGAGTCAACACCAAGCGATGATTCAAGACTTCGGCGACAAGGCCACGCGAGAGCTCAGGGCGAAGGATGCCGAGGTTGAGGAGGCTAGGCGGGCAGCCGAGCTTGCGGAGAGGAGTCTGGCCAAGGTCCAGGCCGAGCTTTCAGTCGAGCGGCAGGCTGCTTCCGAGAAAACTGTCCGAATGGCCAGTCAAATGAGCCAGAAGGAAGCCGACCTCGATGATCTCAAGCACCAGCTCCAGGCCAGGTCTGCCGAGCTCCAGCAGCTGTCGACCCGGCTCGACAGGGCCTCTTCCTTCGAAACGCAGGCCAACCTCCTCACCGATGAGCTTCGACGCGTCAAGTCCGCATCCGAGGAACGGGTCGAGCGTGCTGTTCGTGACGCCAGGAATGACTTGGAAGTGAGTCATCTCAAGGAGGTGAGTCAGCTGAAGATCGAGATCGCCCAGCTCAAACACGAGCAGTCGACAGTCGAGTCGATTATCAGCAATAAGACGCTCATCAGGTCTATTGAGACTGCGGTGGGCTCGCATATGCAGCGCTTGTCCGATGATACCGGGTCGGCCGCGAGTCAGCTCAAGTCAGCGACGGATGAGATCATCAAGGCCACGCTGGCGGGGGTGAAGGAGCGGGAGCAGGAGGCGACGACGCAGGCGATGTATACGGTCGAGGCCCAGGCGCGACTGCAGCATGAGCGCCAGGTGCAAGATTTACGTGAGAAATTTAGTGAAGAATTAAGGACAGCCGTCACTCAAGCGCGAGAAGAGTGCGAGCGCCGCTCTCAGGGCCGCGAGGCTCAGCTCAGTGCCGAGGTCAAGCGCCTTGCTGAAGTTGCCGAAGCAGCCCAACAACGGTACATCGACGCCACAAACCAGGTCCACGAGCTCGAGTCACGACTCCAGCTGGCGAGTCAGGAGCACAGTCGCCTCCAGTTAGAGTTGACTGCGGCTCGGGCTGACCTTGCGGACCGGCAGCGGACAGTGGGCGAGTTGAATAGCAAGCTTAGGGACGCTGAGGGACGGCTGCAGGAGTTGGGGGCAGAGCTTGAAGGGAAGAGGCGGCAGCTGGAGGAGGCGCGGGCGAGGGAGCGAGGGAATGGCTGAGCTTGTGGCTTGTGGCTACTGGGCTTGTTTTTTGTATCGTGGTAAATGCGACGTCGGGGGCATGAGCGGTGGCCTTGCCGCAGCAGGCGACCTTGGTTGGAGGGGTTAGGGCCCAGCTAAGTCAAGAGGGCTAGGTCGAGCGGTGACCTTGGCGATAGCCTGGCACGTGCTCGTTCACATGGCCAGGCCGGGCAGCGGTCAATGCTCAGTCTGCAGATCTTTACGGGCTTAATGGGTTTCCGTGGCTTCGATAAGCGGCTCAAGCAAGACATCAAGAGCGTCTTCGGCGACCAATATGATCTGCTCAAAGTAGGAATCGAAGTCAAGCGACACGAGGATCTCGTCAAGCGCGTCGAAGTCAAGCGGCTCGAGCAACTTGTCGAGCGCGTCGGGGGCAAGCGGTTCAAGCAAGTCATCGAGGGCGTCGTCGATGGCCGGCACAATCTCATCAAAGAAAGTATCGAAGTCAAGCGGCTCGAGGAGCTCGTCGAGCACGTCAAGGTCAACCTGCTCAATCAAGTCCACAAAAGCGTGAATAAGCGACACGGTCTGCTCAAAGTAGGCCCTGAAGTCAAGCTGCTCGATCGACTCACTCAACTCATCAACGACGTTGCTGATCAAGTTCACATGCTCAAGGGAGCCGATCGGTTCGATCAACTTAAACAGCAACTGGTAATCAAGCGGCTCGATCAAGGTTTTGTAGGCGTCGTTAAAGGCCGACTCGACCTGCTCAAAGAACGTATCGAAGTCAAGCGGCTCGAGCAACTTGTCGAGCGCGTCGGGGGCAAGTGGTTCAAGCAAGACATCGAGGGCGTCGACGGTGACCAACATGATCTCAACAAAGTAAGTATCGAGGTCAAGCGGTTCGAGCAACTCGGAGAGCACGTCAAGGTCAAGCTGCTCGATTAAGTCACCAAAAGCGTCGGCGATGGCTTTGATGGCCTCAAGGTAGGAATCGAAGTCAAGCTGCTCGAGGTTGTCAGAGTGATCGGGCGTAACCTCAGGCTGGAGATTGGCACGGTGGGCAAGAGGAAGTGCATTTCTATCGGAGCAGCTGAAAGCCATGCCGATAAGCGGAATGAGGGCGAGGAAGAAGAGTGCAACGCGCGTTCCAGTGGTTGTGGATTGGAAAATGCGGTTTGACAAGAGTTTGGCCATAACACACCTATTCTGTATTCTGTGGATGAGTCATGAGACTGTAGGACCGATAGAGACTGCCAGCGACATTTTGTCGTTTGTATCTTGACATAAACTGCACGCCACATTTATCGGCCGAGTCTGCAGCAATGACGCCATTTATGGTTCATTGCGGTATGTATCCATGTTCTAGTGGCTCGCGTGCTTGGTCGGGCGTCGTGTGACATGTCAGGCCCAACTCTTGCCGACGGCCACGCATGCCCATCGACAGCCTCGAATCACATCGTCATCGTTATCAGTAGTTGTCACCGATGCCCTACCGCCACACGCCCAGTTATGCTAAACTGCACATTGCCGTCCTTACCCTGCACATCTGTCACAATGGCACGTCACAGTGTCGCTCGCTAAATGGCAGTTTAGTGCAGCATGGCGAGTATCCGAAAACTGCGGCAGAGAGCAGCACTAAGCGCCATTCCCGCCCCGTGGTGCCTGCACTGTCGCAGAACTCCTCGCACCGCGGATGAAGTGTCTATTCGAGCATGGTGTGAAACGAACGTTTCATCCTTCAGCCATCACCTTGCGAGCGATGAGGCATGATACACAGGTCTGCGCCTCTGCTGGCCAAAGCTCGGGTGACATCGACCGGCCACTCGAGTCCCTCTCCTCGAGAAGGGTGTGCTACATGTGGTTATGTAATTTACGTATTCCCTCTGTGCGATCTTACTCAAAAGGCAGAGATCACAACCCACCCGTGTGAGAAAGGCAGATTTTGAACCAGCCACAGGGATACTAGAAGCAACGTAAACCTCGTCCACGATCCGATGAGTGATCTTTGTTGCAGGGACACCCTCAATGGGCTCTGGGACGGGGGTAGCTTCCATGGGCCCAACAAGCTCACAGCCGCGTTCTTCTTGGGCTCAACGAGCTCTAGGACGGGGACAGGCTCCATGGGCTCAATGATTTTGGCTTCAGGATCACTGCGCTTGAAAACGACGGGATCCGAGAAGATGCGGGGCCTGACGATAGGCTGAGTTTCATGCGCATTGCCAGTGTTATTGGCGATACTTCTATCGGAGTAGCTGAGAGCCATGCCGATAAGCGGAATGAGGGCGAGGAAGAAGAGTGCAACGCGCGTTCCAGTGATTGTGGATTGGAAAATGCGGTTTGACAAGAGTTTGGCCATAACACACCTATTCTGTATTCTGTGGATGAGTCATGAGACTGTAGGACCGATAGAGACTGCCAGCGACATTTTGTCGTTTGTATCTTGACATAACCTGCACGCCACATTTATCGGCCGAGGTCTGCAGCAATGACGCCATTTATGGTTCATTGCGGTATGTATCCATGTTCTAGTGGCTCGCGTGCTTGGTCGGGCGTCGTGTGACATGTCAGGCCCAACTCTTGCCGACGGCCACGCATGCCCATCGACAGCCTCGAATCACATCGTCATCGTAATCAGTAGTTGTCACCGATGCCCTACCGCCACACGCCCAGTTATGCTAAACTGCACATTGCCGTCCTTACCCTGCACATCTGTCACAATGGCACGTCACAGTGTCGCTCGCTAAATGGCAGTTTAGTGCAGCATGGCGAGTATCCGAAAACTGCGGCAGAGAGCAGCACTAAGCGCCATTCCCGCCCCGTGGTGCCTGCACTGTCGCAGAACTCCTCGCACCGCGGATGAAGTGTCTATTCGAGCATGGTGTGAAACGAACGTTTCATCCTTCAGCCATCACCTTGCGAGCGATGAGGCATGATACACAGGTCTGCGCCTCTGCTGGCCAAAGCTCGGGTGACATCGACCGGCCACTCGAGTCCCTCTCCTCGAGAAGGGTATGCTACATGTGGTTATGTAATTTACGTATTCCCTCTGTGCGATCTTACTCAAAAGGCAGAGATCACAACCCACCCGTGTGAGAAAGGCAGATTTTGAACCAGCCACAGGGATACTAGAAGCAACGTAAACCTCGTCCACGATCCGATGAGTGATCTTTGTTGCAGGGACACCCTCAATGGGCTCTGGGACGGGGGTAGCTTCCATGGGCCCAACAAGCTCACAGCCGCGTTCTTCTTGGGCTCAACGAGCTCTAGGACGGGGACAGGCTCCATGGGCTCAATGATTTTGGCTTCAGGATCACTGCGCTTGAAAACGACGGGATCCGAGAAGATGCGGGGCCTGACGATAGGCTGAGTTTCATGCGCATTGCCAGTGTTATTGGCGATACTTCTATCGGAGTAGCTGAGAGCCATGCCGATAAGCGGAATGAGGGCGAGGAAGAAGAGTGCAACGCGCGTTCCAGTGATTGTGGATTGGAAAATGCGGTTTGACAAGAGTTTGGCCATAACACACCTATTCTGTATTCTGTGGATGAGTCATGAGACTGTAGGACCGATAGAGACTGCCAGCGACATTTTGTCGTTTGTATCTTGACATAACCTGCACGCCACATTTATCGGCCGAGTCTGCAGCAATGACGCCATTTATGGTTCATTGCGGTATGTATCCATGTTCTAGTGGCTCGCGTGCTTGGTCGGGCGTCGTGTGACATGTCAGGCCCAACTCTTGCCGACGGCCACGCATGCCCATCGACAGCCTCGAATCACATCGTCATCGTAATCAGTAGTTGTCACCGATGCCCTACCGCCACACGCCCAGTTATGCTAAACTGCACATTGCCGTCCTTACCCTGCACATCTGTCACAATGGCACGTCACAGTGTCGCTCGCTAAATGGCAGTTTAGTGCAGCATGGCGAGTATCCGAAAACTGCGGCAGAGAGCAGCACTAAGCGCCATTCCCGCCCCGTGGTGCCTGCACTGTCGCAGAACTCCTCGCACCGCGGATGAAGTGTCTATTCGAGCATGGTGTGAAACGAACGTTTCATCCTTCAGCCATCACCTTGCGAGCGATGAGGCATGATACACAGGTCTGCGCCTCTGCTGGCCAAAGCTCGGGTGACATCGACCGGCCACTCGAGTCCCTCTCCTCGAGAAGGGTGTGCTACATGTGGTTATGTAATTTACGTATTCCCTCTGTGCGATCTTACTCAAAAAGGCAGAGATCACAACCCACCCGTGTGAGAAAGGCAGATTTTGAACCAGCCACAGGGATACTAGAAGCAACGTAAACCTCGTCCACGATCCGATGAGTGATCTTTGTTGCAGGGACACCCTCAATGGGCTCTGGGACGGGGGTAGCTTCCATGGGCCCAACAAGCTCACAGCCGCGTTCTTCTTGGGCTCAACGAGCTCTAGGACGGGGACAGGCTCCATGGGCTCAATGATTTTGGCTTCAGGATCACTGCGCTTGAAAACGACGGGATCCGAGAAGATGCGGGGCCTGACGATAGGCTGAGTTTCATGCCCATTGCCAGTGTTATTGGCGATACTTCTATCGGAGTAGCTGAGAGCCATGCCGATAAGCGGAATGAGGGCGAGGAAGAAGAGTGCAACGCGCGTTCCAGTGATTGTGGATTGGAAAATGCGGTTTGACAAGAGTTTGGCCATAACACACCTATTCTGTATTCTGTGGATGAGTCATGAGACTGTAGGACCGATAGAGACTGCCAGCGACATTTTGTCGTTTGTATCTTGACATAACCTGCACGCCACATTTATCGGCCGAGTCTGCAGCAATGACGCCATTTATGGTTCATTGCGGTATGTATCCATGTTCTAGTGGCTCGCGTGCTTGGTCGGGCGTCGTGTGACATGTCAGGCCCAACTCTTGCCGACGGCCACGCATGCCCATCGACAGCCTCGAATCACATCGTCATCGTAATCAGTAGTTGTCACCGATGCCCTACCGCCACACGCCCAGTTATGCTAAACTGCACATTGCCGTCCTTACCCTGCACATCTGTCACAATGGCACGTCACAGTGTCGCTCGCTAAATGGCAGTTTAGTGCAGCATGGCGAGTATCCGAGAACTGCGGCAGAGAGCAGCACTAAGCGCCATTCCCGCCCCGTGGTGCCTGCACTGTCGCAGAACTCCTCGCACCGCGGATGAAGTGTCTATTCGAGCATGGTGTGAAACGAACGTTTCATCCTTCAGCCATCACCTTGCGAGCGATGAGGCATGATACACAGGTCTGCGCCTCTGCTGGCCAAAGCTCGGGTGACATCGACCGGCCACTCGAGTCCCTCTCCTCGAGAAGGGTGTGCTACATGTGGTTATGTAATTTACGTATTCCCTCTGTGCGATCTTACTCAAAAGGCAGAGATCACAACCCACCCGTGTGAGAAAGGCAGATTTTGAACCAGCCACAGGGATACTAGAAGCAACGTAAACCTCGTCCACGATCCGATGAGTGATCTTTGTTGCAGGGACACCCTCAATGGGCTCTGGGACGGGGGTAGCTTCCATGGGCCCAACAAGCTCACAGCCGCGTTCTTCTTGGGCTCAACGAGCTCTAGGACGGGGACAGGCTCCATGGGCTCAATGATTTTGGCTTCAGGATCACTGCGCTTGAAAACGACGGGATCCGAGAAGATGCGGGGCCTGACGATAGGCTGAGTTTCATGCGCATTGCCAGTGTTATTGGCGATACTTCTATCGGAGTAGCTGAGAGCCATGCCGATAAGCGGAATGAGGGCGAGGAAGAAGAGTGCAACGCGCGTTCCAGTGATTGTGGATTGGAAAATGCGGTTTGACAAGAGTTTGGCCATAACACACCTATTCTGTATTCTGTGGATGAGTCATGAGACTGTAGGACCGATAGAGACTGCCAGCGACATTTTTGTCGTTTGTATCTTGACATAACCTGCACGCCACATTTATCGGCCGAGTCTGCAGCAATGACGCCATTTATGGTTCATTGCGGTATGTATCCATGTTCTAGTGGCTCGCGTGCTTGGTCGGGCGTCGTGTGACATGTCAGGCCCAACTCTTGCCGACGGCCACGCATGCCCATCGACAGCCTCGAATCACATCGTCATCGTAATCAGTAGTTGTCACCGATGCCCTACCGCCACACGCCCAGTTATGCTAAACTGCACATTGCCGTCCTTACCCTGCACATCTGTCACAATGGCACGTCACAGTGTCGCTCGCTAAATGGCAGTTTAGTGCAGCATGGCGAGTATCCGAGAACTGCGGCAGAGAGCAGCACTAAGCGCCATTCCCGCCCCGTGGTGCCTGCACTGTCGCAGAACTCCTCGCACCGCGGATGAAGTGTCTATTCGAGCATGGTGTGAAACGAACGTTTCATCCTTCAGCCATCACCTTGCGAGCGATGAGGCATGATACACAGGTCTGCGCCTCTGCTGGCCAAAGCTCGGGTGACATCGACCGGCCACTCGAGTCCCTCTCCTCGAGAAGGGTGTGCTACATGTGGTTATGTAATTTACGTATTCCCTCTGTGCGATCTTACTCAAAAGGCAGAGATCACAACCCACCCGTGTGAGAAAGGCAGATTTTGAACCAGCCACAGGGATACTAGAAGCAACGTAAACCTCGTCCACGATCCGATGAGTGATCTTTGTTGCAGGGACACCCTCAATGGGCTCTGGGACGGGGGTAGCTTCCATGGGCCCAACAAGCTCACAGCCGCGTTCTTCTTGGGCTCAACGAGCTCTAGGACGGGGACAGGCTCCATGGGCTCAATGATTTTGGCTTCAGGATCACTGCGCTTGAAAACGACGGGATCCGAGAAGATGCGGGGCCTGACGATAGGCTGAGTTTCATGCGCATTGCCAGTGTTATTGGCGATACTTCTATCGGAGTAGCTGAGAGCCATGCCGATAAGCGGAATGAGGGCGAGGAAGAAGAGTGCAACGCGCGTTCCAGTGATTGTGGAT
Organism: Carpediemonas membranifera; assembly: GCA_019828565.1. NCBI lineage: Eukaryota > Fornicata > Carpediemonas > Carpediemonas membranifera. The sequence continues at coordinate 163,976 of JAHDYR010000001.1, forward strand.
TGGAAAATGCGGTTTGACAAGAGTTTGGCCATAACACACCTATTCTGTATTCTGTGGATGAGTCATGAGACTGTAGGACCGATAGAGACTGCCAGCGACATTTTGTCGTTTGTATCTTGACATAACCTGCACGCCACATTTATCGGCCGAGTCTGCAGCAATGACGCCATTTATGGTTCATTGCGGTATGTATCCATGTTCTAGTGGCTCGCGTGCTTGGTCGGGCGTCGTGTGACATGTCAGGCCCAACTCTTGCCGACGGCCACGCATGCCCATCGACAGCCTCGAATCACATCGTCATCGTAATCAGTAGTTGTCACCGATGCCCTACCGCCACACGCCCAGTTATGCTAAACTGCACATTGCCGTCCTTACCCTGCACATCTGTCACAATGGCACGTCACAGTGTCGCTCGCTAAATGGCAGTTTAGTGCAGCATGGCGAGTATCCGAAAACTGCGGCAGAGAGCAGCACTAAGCGCCATTCCCGCCCCGTGGTGCCTGCACTGTCGCAGAACTCCTCGCACCGCGGATGAAGTGTCTATTCGAGCATGGTGTGAAACGAACGTTTCACCCTTCAGCCATCACCTTGCGAGCGATGAGGCATGATACACAGGTCTGCGCCTCTGCTGGCCAAAGCTCGGGTGACATCGACCGGCCACTCGAGTCCCTCTCCTCGAGAAGGGTGTGCTACATGTGGTTATGTAATTTACGTATTCCCTCTGTGCGATCTTACTCAAAAGGCAGAGATCACAACCCACCCGTGTGAGAAAGGCAGATTTTGAACCAGCCACAGGGATACTAGAAGCAACGTAAACCTCGTCCACGATCCGATGAGTGATCTTTGTTGCAGGGACACCCTCAATGGGCTCTGGGACGGGGGTAGCTTCCATGGGCCCAACAAGCTCACAGCCGCGTTCTTCTTGGGCTCAACGAGCTCTAGGACGGGGACAGGCTCCATGGGCTCAATGATTTTGGCTTCAGGATCACTGCGCTTGAAAACGACGGGATCCGAGAAGATGCGGGGCCTGACGATAGGCTGAGTTTCATGCGCATTGCCAGTGTTATTGGCGATACTTCTATCGGAGTAGCTGAGAGCCATGCCGATAAGCGGAATGAGGGCGAGGAAGAAGAGTGCAACGCGCGTTCCAGTGATTGTGGATTGGAAAATGCGGTTTGACAAGAGTTTGGCCATAACACACCTATTCTGTATTCTGTGGATGAGTCATGAGACTGTAGGACCGATAGAGACTGCCAGCGACATTTTGTCGTTTGTATCTTGACATAACCTGCACGCCACATTTATCGGCCGAGTCTGCAGCAATGACGCCATTTATGGTTCATTGCGGTATGTATCCATGTTCTAGTGGCTCGCGTGCTTGGTCGGGCGTCGTGTGACATGTCAGGCCCAACTCTTGCCGACGGCCACGCATGCCCATCGACAGCCTCGAATCACATCGTCATCGTAATCAGTAGTTGTCACCGATGCCCTACCGCCACACGCCCAGTTATGCTAAACTGCACATTGCCGTCCTTACCCTGCACATCTGTCACAATGGCACGTCACAGTGTCGCTCGCTAAATGGCAGTTTAGTGCAGCATGGCGAGTATCCGAAAACTGCGGCAGAGAGCAGCACTAAGCGCCATTCCCGCCCCGTGGTGCCTGCACTGTCGCAGAACTCCTCGCACCGCGGATGAAGTGTCTATTCGAGCATGGTGTGAAACGAACGTTTCATCCTTCAGCCATCACCTTGCGAGCGATGAGGCATGATACACAGGTCTGCGCCTCTGCTGGCCAAAGCTCGGGTGACATCGACCGGCCACTCGAGTCCCTCTCCTCGAGAAGGGTGTGCTACATGTGGTTATGTAATTTACGTATTCCCTCTGTGCGATCTTACTCAAAAGGCAGAGATCACAACCCACCCGTGTGAGAAAGGCAGATTTTGAACCAGCCACAGGGATACTAGAAGCAACGTAAACCTCGTCCACGATCCGATGAGTGATCTTTGTTGCAGGGACACCCTCAATGGGCTCTGGGACGGGGGTAGCTTCCATGGGCCCAACAAGCTCACAGCCGCGTTCTTCTTGGGCTCAACGAGCTCTAGGACGGGGACAGGCTCCATGGGCTCAATGATTTTGGCTTCAGGATCACTGCGCTTGAAAACGACGGGATCCGAGAAGATGCGGGGCCTGACGATAGGCTGAGTTTCATGCGCATTGCCAGTGTTATTGGCGATACTTCTATCGGAGTAGCTGAGAGCCATGCCGATAAGCGGAATGAGGGCGAGGAAGAAGAGTGCAACGCGCGTTCCAGTGATTGTGGATTGGAAAATGCGGTTTGACAAGAGTTTGGCCATAACACACCTATTCTGTATTCTGTGGATGAGTCATGAGACTGTAGGACCGATAGAGACTGCCAGCGACATTTTGTCGTTTGTATCTTGACATAACCTGCACGCCACATTTATCGGCCGAGTCTGCAGCAATGACGCCATTTATGGTTCATTGCGGTATGTATCCATGTTCTAGTGGCTCGCGTGCTTGGTCGGGCGTCGTGTGACATGTCAGGCCCAACTCTTGCCGACGGCCACGCATGCCCATCGACAGCCTCGAATCACATCGTCATCGTAATCAGTAGTTGTCACCGATGCCCTACCGCCACACGCCCAGTTATGCTAAACTGCACATTGCCGTCCTTACCCTGCACATCTGTCACAATGGCACGTCACAGTGTCGCTCGCTAAATGGCAGTTTAGTGCAGCATGGCGAGTATCCGAAAACTGCGGCAGAGAGCAGCACTAAGCGCCATTCCCGCCCCGTGGTGCCTGCACTGTCGCAGAACTCCTCGCACCGCGGATGAAGTGTCTATTCGAGCATGGTGTGAAACGAACGTTTCACCCTTCAGCCATCACCTTGCGAGCGATGAGGCATGATACACAGGTCTGCGCCTCTGCTGGCCAAAGCTCGGGTGACATCGACCGGCCACTCGAGTCCCTCTCCTCGAGAAGGGTGTGCTACATGTGGTTATGTAATTTACGTATTCCCTCTGTGCGATCTTACTCAAAAGGCAGAGATCACAACCCACCCGTGTGAGAAAGGCAGATTTTGAACCAGCCACAGGGATACTAGAAGCAACGTAAACCTCGTCCACGATCCGATGAGTGATCTTTGTTGCAGGGACACCCTCAATGGGCTCTGGGACGGGGGTAGCTTCCATGGGCCCAACAAGCTCACAGCCGCGTTCTTCTTGGGCTCAACGAGCTCTAGGACGGGGACAGGCTCCATGGGCTCAATGATTTTGGCTTCAGGATCACTGCGCTTGAAAACGACGGGATCCGAGAAGATGCGGGGCCTGACGATAGGCTGAGTTTCATGCGCATTGCCAGTGTTATTGGCGATACTTCTATCGGAGTAGCTGAGAGCCATGCCGATAAGCGGAATGAGGGCGAGGAAGAAGAGTGCAACGCGCGTTCCAGTGATTGTGGATTGGAAAATGCGGTTTGACAAGAGTTTGGCCATAACACACCTATTCTGTATTCTGTGGATGAGTCATGAGACTGTAGGACCGATAGAGACTGCCAGCGACATTTTGTCGTTTGTATCTTGACATAACCTGCACGCCACATTTATCGGCCGAGTCTGCAGCAATGACGCCATTTATGGTTCATTGCGGTATGTATCCATGTTCTAGTGGCTCGCGTGCTTGGTCGGGCGTCGTGTGACATGTCAGGCCCAACTCTTGCCGACGGCCACGCATGCCCATCGACAGCCTCGAATCACATCGTCATCGTAATCAGTAGTTGTCACCGATGCCCTACCGCCACACGCCCAGTTATGCTAAACTGCACATTGCCGTCCTTACCCTGCACATCTGTCACAATGGCACGTCACAGTGTCGCTCGCTAAATGGCAGTTTAGTGCAGCATGGCGAGTATCCGAGAACTGCGGCAGAGAGCAGCACTAAGCGCCATTCCCGCCCCGTGGTGCCTGCACTGTCGCAGAACTCCTCGCACGACGGATATATGAACGATATATGAACGATGGGGACAAAGAAAGCAAACACCTCCCACATTGCTCAGGGACATGCACGCAACCAGCTCTTCGAACGACCCCGGCTTCAAGTCTGCCGGTATATCAGCCTTGGTCCCGTCCATGACCCGCACCCGGACTCGACGGCTCAGTGCCACGGCAGCGCCGGTACTCCTCTACAACACCCACCCCCCGCATCACTCCGATTTATATCCACACCAACCCGATCCAATGTCTACGCAGTATAAGGCCACATGGTGTCGTCCGGATGGGCGCACTGCCACGCCATGTTCGGCGGAACCACAGGGGCGGCCACCTTGGTGATAAAATCGTCCATGGGGCAGTACTCCTGGTTGCCACAGGCCGGCATACGAAGAAGCTCGCCCTGGTACGTCGCCCTAATGAACCAGGAGCTGGGGCCCTTGGTCCAGAGCTCGAGGATGACGTCAGCGGCATACGGCGGCCAGATGAAAGGCTGGGCGTTGCCGTTCAGGACCTGCACGAGAGGTCCGACCGTCGCATCGTGGCCGCTGTACGCGAACCACTTCACGGGCGTAGCGCCGCGGGAGACGGCGACAAAGTTGTGGACAAGCTCGGCGAGGAACTCACCGATGTAGAGAGACCGGAGCTCGCCGTTGGAGTTCTTCAACCCCCAGTTGAACTCGGCCGCGTTTGTGGCGATTTGGGCGATCTTGGAGTCGACCCCCGGGGGCAAGGGGATCCCGTGGGCCTGCCGGGTCGCCACGTTGTCGAATATCATCATCCACGTGACCTGTGCGCAGTCCTCAGCAGACCAAGCCTCGCACAGCTGGACCCGCACGGGCTCGATCGCGGCAAAGTACTTGTCCCACTCGAGCGAGCTGGTGATGTCAGCCTCGAGCTTCTCTCGCCTGGGGCACGTGCCGTCTGGGGAGAAGAGGTACTCGCCACTGAGGTCGATAGTGTGGACGTCGAGGACGGTGCCCCGGGAATTAGGGTATATGCCAGAGATCTGGTGCTCCAGACTGGCCTTGGTCCGCTGGATGTCCGTCGTGCGGAGGTACATGAGCTCTGGCGTGAGTGTGGCGGGCAGGAGGCCGAGGGTGGAGACGTACCGCTCCCGGACACGGACGCCGAGGTCGTAGTGCATCTTCCCGCCCTCAACGGTGAGCTGGCCCTGCTGGCAGTTGCCGGGGACGTCGTTGTGGTGGCCAGTGCCGTTGCCCGCATCGTACGACAGCTTAAACAGAGGCGAGTTGGGGATAACACTGCCGTCATCGTACCATGTGAGCGTATGCGCATCGCAATGCCACGAAGGGTTCTTGTAGTCAAGAACAGAGGCAGGAAGAGCCCAAGCAGGGCTCCGGGCGCCGTGCCGGGTGATAATCTGTGCTGCCACGAGCTCCAACGCGCCATCGGATGAAGAACCGTCTTCAGCAAGAACCTGAGTGATAAAGAGTGCAAATGCAACGAAAATGGCCAGCTTAAACATGTTTGGAAACAAGTTTGTGCGGCTGGTCTCGCTTTGACCCGAGTCACTGCGAGTCAGCCTACAGCCCCGGCAAGGGACGGCAGAAGGGCGGAGAGACCCGTAGTCGGCGGGTAACATGCGCCATAGTGTCGTTTTTCCCCCTTCGACCGCTAAAGCGGCCTTGTCATAAAGTGCACCTTCAACAACATCCAACAACGAAAGCATGGCCGAGAATTTGTTCAACATCTTCAGTTCAGAAGGTGATACGTTTGTACGGCGAGAGGAGTTTGAACGTGCAGTAGAAGCATACTCTAAGGCGCTTGATATTCGGTCTGATTCGCGCAACGCACTTCTTAGTCGGTCTCGATGCTACGTCCGTCTCGGACAATATCAGCTAGCGCTTCAAGACGCAGAATCATGTATCGGCGGCGACAAAACCTTCCACACGGGCCTTTGCCAAAAAGCAGAGGCCCTCTACGCCGCTGGCGACTTCGAATACGCCCTCGTCTTCTTCCACCGTGCCCACCGCATCCGCTCAGACATCATGGAGTACCAGCTGGGCATCAGGAAGGCCGAGTCAGCGATCAACAGGGCGATTGGCCTTGGACCAGAATCCTTCTCCCGACCGGGCACCTCTGCCACGTTCTCAGCGGCCATGCCGTCGCCCATGGAGCGGTCACTGAGATCATCGGGTGGGGTATCTATTCCAGCAACCCCCACCTCTGCTGCCGGCTCGGGGGCTACCACGCCTTTGCCTAGGTCTGCTTCCCGCTCGGGTGGGGAGGGGAAAGTGAATCGGAAGCTCCTTGGCGAACTTTACGATGACCAAGAGTTCCTGAAGAAGCTCCTTGCAGAGCCAGGGATGCAACAGAACGAGAGCATGACCAAGGCGATATCCACCGGACTCGACTTCATCGACTCGAGAACGGAGTTCTGGCGACAGCAGCTGTCAACCCCACAGGCATCTCTTAGTAGGACGACGCCCCGCAGCTCCAGGCCCGGGTCGACTCGACCCAGCACGACAAACGGGAGGCTCTTTTCCGGGAGTCCGGCAAAGAAACGCCGGGCATCGCTTGGCGGAACCGCGAAACTTCCGGCAGCTTCCGGTAGTACCAGACCGCGCACGACGGTCCCGTCAGCACGAGCTACTCGCAGTACGCCCACAAGTGCTCGGGGCCAGAAGTCCCAGTCCCAACGTGGTTCTAGGCGATCGTCCCTTACCTCAGTGCTTGGTCGGATCACGCCTATCGACGAGAATCGAGCAGATACAGGCGTCATTGACCGCCTGCCCGAGCTCAGCGTCAATACTGCCTCCGAGGCTACCCCCAGCGTCACATCCTCCCCCGCCAACAGCAAGCAGGTCACCCCACGCCGTAACAGCACGCTCAACTCCACAGAGATGGAAGAACGCCGCCGTTCGATCCGTGCAACCCACTATGTGGCGAAGGTCATGTCCAACATCGAGGAAGCCCTGAAGACAGGGGCACCCGACCTTGCCCTGCAGTTCGGGAAGAGCCTGCTGTCCCGGCTGTCGACGCTAGAGGTGCCTGACCACGGCAAGGTCACGGCAGACGCCCACTCGGTCATGGGGACCATTTACATGGCACTCGACCGGCCCACGCCCGCGGTTATACACCATAAGAAGGATCTGGACATCAGCCTCGAGCACGGGAACGTCGGCGGGCACATGCGCGCGTTGAGACAGCTTGCGAACGCGTATATCCGGCTCGACGACATCGATATGGCCGTGGCGGTGTCAACGAAGCTCATTGACGGAGAGTTGAATCCCCCATCGTATATTCTCGGAGAGGCCATGCTACAGCGTGGCAGGGCGAAGTACGAGCTCAAGAGGTTCTTAGAAGGCGCGCAAGACGCCGAGAAAGCGTTCGAGATTCTCATCCAGCCCGCGGAACCTCGCGAGCCAGGCACGGAGGGCGTAGACACCGTGCTCTTCGGCTTTGACGGGAACCTTGCGTCTACCCGCCCCGAGCTCCTCTTAGACGGCCTTTGTCTCCACGGAAGATGTCTCATGGCACTCGGTAAGGACGCCGAGGCCATAGAGAGACTTCAGCTGTGCGTGCAGATGGCGAAAGAGAACGACGATAAGACTGCGCAGGCGGCCGCATTAACAAACCTCAGCGTGATTGAGCTCAGTCAGGGCAGGACCGAGCAGGGGAAGAAGCTACAGCAGGAGGCAATGCTGGTCAGTCAAGGTAGAGATTAAAATGCTTTGCTGAGTTGCTGGCTTCTGGCGCTAAGCCGGCAGCTGCCGTGGTGGTCTGAAGGAACGATTAAGAAGTGAAACAGGAAACATTGTTTCAAAGCACGCGATTCCACGATTAAATGTCGTATACGGCCAGTCTTCTTTTTTGTTTGGTATACGTTAAATTGACATTAACACGTATCAACATTTTTTCATGCCATTCTTTTTTCCAGCTTTTTTTTTTGCAGCTTCCGTCGAAAGGAACCGTCTGGTATGTTATCACCTGTTGCTCCACAGCTCCACTGGTTGCAGTTCAAGCCATATCTATGGTAGTACTACCCAATTTCTTCTTTTGAGCCTGAGCAGCATTGTCCTTCATCACTAACACAGAAATCATGGACTCTTCTCTCACCGTCAAGATCCCCGAGGGTGTTCGCGTCGAATGCGGCCGCCGCGTTGTTCGTGTTGCCGGTCCCCGTGGCCAGATCGTCAAGAGCTTCAAGCACGCCAACGTTGAGCTCAAGTCCAAGGCGGACGCCATCGTCGTCACCACCTGGTTCAACAACAACGCCCAGCTTGCCCTCCTCCGCACTGTGGCCTCCCACATCCAGAACATGATCACTGGTGTCACCAAGGGCTACCGCTACAAGCTCCGCTGCGCCGCTGCTCATTTCAACATCGTCTCCACCATCAACGAGAAGGACCGCACTGTTGAGCTTCGCCATTTCCTTGGTGAGAAGATGGTCCGCGTTGTCAAGCTCCAGGACGGCGTCACCGCCACCCGTGACCCCAACTCCAAGGACGGTATCGTCCTTGAGGGTAACGACATCGCCGCCGTTTCCCAGACCGCTGCTTCCATCCAGCAGTGCACCCGAGTCCGCAACAAGGATCTCCGTAAGTTCCTTGATGGTGCCTACGTCCAGGAGCGTGGCCCCATCCCCGACGAGGAGTAAAGCCCTGGGCGGCACCATGTATATAATAAAGGCAAGCATTTTATTGCGTATTCACTTTCAAAATGGACCTGAATAAGTAAATAAATAAGCAAATTTACGTATTTATCCAGTTTACATTAGTGATTTGTGAAATGGGCACTTTTTGACCAAGTAGATATTGACTTGACTTGAATTAAAAGAAAGAATATTGACTAATTTATGTAAAGTCCATATTCAGCGCGAATCAGCAATAATTATGGAGAGTCCAATGTCTCTCTAGGGTTGATCCGGCATCACGGCACTCGTCATCCTGGGCGCGGATCGATCAGCGTGGCGAGGAGCCTTCCATCGAATCGAAATGTGAAAACCACCGACACCTCAGGTCCTGCCTCGTCATTACGCTACGACCGCCAGCGCGAGCACGACGGCGAGGATGCCGATGCGTACCCACACGGCACCCGACTCCAACACGTCGTCGAACTGCCACGTGACGATGGTCTTGGACGAAGTGACATTGTCTGTGGTTGTCAGCGTCTTGTTGTTGATCATATAGCTGCCCTTCTCGACCTGGAAGCGTGTGGTCCAGCATTCTCCCGTGGCCACGCAGGGGTAGTCGGCGACAGCGTAGCTGAAGATGGACTCTGTGCCGTCGATCTTGTTGAGGTCGCTATCAGCGAGGAAGGATTCTGAGACAATCTGCTGGTCGGCCCCGGTGCCCTGGCCGTAGGTGTATGTGACCGCAGCCGCACGCCGTCGTCAGAGTTTTTTGGACGGCGGAGAGTCTGGAACGGTAGATATGCCGAGATCTGAGAGCGCAACAACTTCTCAGCGTGATATGTTTACACAAGTTGATCCAAGGCTCTCAGCTCTCCTCAATCTTGCCCTCATCCGACTCGGCCCCAGGGCCCTCTTCCTCGTGCTCGGTGGCCTCCTCCTCATGGTCCGACTCAAACTCTGAGTCAAACTGCGAGTCGTGCTCCTCGCCTTCTCCTTCGTCCTCCTCCTCGATAGCACGGGCCTCGGCATCTTCATTCCCTGACGAGTCGGCACTGTCATCAAGGGCCAGAGGGGCGATGTCTTCGGTGGTCTCCTCCTCGGGCTTGGCCGCGTGATACTTCGACATGAACTCGCATATTCCCGCAATCTTGAGGGCGAAAAGCTTGAGAGAAGGGATGTCTCCGTCGACCTCCACGCCCTCGGGAACCCTGACGTTCCTTACGAGGCCTGCAAGATGGTCCACACCCGCGGAGATATCCACAGAAAGAGCCTTGACCGCCTTGTTCCTGTCGCGCGCAGTGTCAGCTTTCTGCCGAGCTTGGGCGATCCTGGACTCGACCTCTTCGATTGTCCGACGCATCGAGGGCGCCCCAGACTCACCGCTGAACTTGGCGTCCTCGAGCTTGTGCCGGATCTCCTCGCACTGAGAGGAGAGCGCGTCAATATTGCTCTGAGCCTCGCTGGCCATGCGTTCGAGGTCTGCCTTAGTTTGTTCGCGAGTCTGAAGTTTTCTGACAATTTCATCAACTGATTGGACCCCGGTCGCGTCAGCGATACGGGTCATGACGTCCTTGTACATAGAGGACTTGCTCACGGCCTCCAGGTTCTGAGCTGGCCGGGCTGTATTCATCTGGGCTGATTCATTCGCGGCCCGGATGAGATGGGCGTTCTTACGGACCTCTTCGCGGTCCTTGTATACGTCTTCGAGCTCCATGAGCTGCTCTACGTCCCGGCGGCGTTGTTCGAGGGCGCGTTCGCGGCGGATGCGTTCTTGTTCGACGCTCTCCATGGCGTCGCTAAGTTGGATGCGGAGCTGATCCACGGCGAACGTCGCGTTGTCACGGAGAGTTCCCAGTTCATTCAGCTCGCTCTCAGCAGCCTGGCACGAGTTTTCGAGCTCCGCAAGCTGGCTATCGAAGGAAACCCGCTCGCTTCTGAGACACTCTACGATCTGGTTATACGTCTTCTGCATGCTCTTAGCCTCGTTGTAGCGGATCGTCGCCTTGTCCAATCCATCCTCCAGAACCTTCATCTTCTGACCCACACCAGTGTCCGTGTTGCGGGGGTCCGAGGCCTCAATGTCCACGCGCTGCTGCTCTTCTGCGATCTTGGTCATCTCGCTGCGGATGGCCTGTGTGCGGTGCTTCTCGACGTCGATCGACTTACGGAGGCGGCAAACCGTCTCGTCGCTACGGCGGATATCGGCTTCAATAATCAATGCAGGGTTCTTTTGGCCCCTCTCAGCTTGAAGCTGCAGCAGTGCTGTCTTCAGTTGCATGTTCTCTTCCTTCAGATCAGCGATCAGGTCTTTGTTCTGCCGCAATTTCATCTGAGTGGCCTCAAAAAACGCTTTCCGATCACCTTCAAGAAGATCATAGCGCTTTCTGAGTTCTTCTGTCCTCTCTTCGCCTTCCATTAACTATCTATTGGATTAGGTTCGATTACCGAAATTTCGCACTTTAGCCTCTGTCCTTTGTGCTAATGAAGGACAGGAAACGCCATTAAGACTGAACTATGTGCATCAATAGACGCATGCAGTTGTCGGTTGCGTATATTCACCGCTTGATTTGTAATATCTTCTTTGGAGCAGCGAATGAAGGGCGGAGAAGCATTGGTGTCTCAAAAGAAGTCTATAAAGTTGCAGTATAGCTCCAGGCAAGACGTTGCAAATGTGGAGGGGGACAGATCTCAGGTCAATCAGTTTGAATTAATCATTTCCGAGCAGGGCAAGACGAGCGCCATTCTGAGCTTCCTTCTCAGCAGAAAACGGTTCAAACATGTCATCTCTCGTTGAATCTCTCGAACATGCTCTCTCACCACCTGCGATGAATTCAGATCTGCTCAAGAAGTTCAAACTTGGCACTGTGAACCAGCACGCCGGACCTCTCATTATTGGCGTTGCAGGGGGTAGTGCTAGTGGCAAGACATCGGTTTGCAAGGTATGTAGTGCACGGAGGTACCGCTTCCTCTCTTAAGTGCCTCACACAGGTTATCGAAGGAATGATGAACCGTAGCGCCACCGTCGTCGCCCTCGACAGCTTCTATCACGACCTTACCGAGGAGCAGAAGCTCAACCCCAGCGCTGTGAACTACGATCACCCTGAGATGTTCGACTTTGATGCGCTCATCGAGGTTGTTCAGGGCCTCCGCCGCGGTGAGGCAGTGCAGGTCCCTGTCTACGACTACGTGACGTCCTCCCGGGTCGAATACACCACCGTCCCTCCCGCAGACATTGTGCTCATCGAGGGCATCTTTGTGCTCCTCCACGAAGAGCTCCGCGACCTCTTCGACCTCAAGATCTTCGTCGACACGGATTCTGACGAGCGCCTGGCGAGACGTATCGAGAGAGACATCGCTGAGCGCGGCCGCACTGTCCAGAGTGTGCTGACTCAGTACAGGCAGACTGTCAAGCCCGCCCACGATGATTTCATCCAGCCGACTATGCGGAACGCCGACGTCATCGTGCCAAGAGGTGTGGACAACAAGAGCGCGCTTGATATGATTGTGTCCTACCTCCAGTTCGTCGTCCTCCAGCACTCGGGAATGAACTCGCCCGCCGTCTCTCATGCTCAACTGCCTAGCATGAACCATGGCTACAATGGCCATCTTTAATCATTATGTAAACGGCTAACGGTAGGGCAGGGTGGTGCGAGTGTCAAGGATCGTGAGATCGAACTCAATCTCGTGATGCTTTCAACCAAAAGACCAACCAAAACCTGCACTGACAGGCAAAACCGATAAACAAAACCATGGACCTCACGAAGCTATTCTCTGTGGATAAGAAGAGGTATGTGCTTTATATGCTTGAATCTCACTTAGCGCTGAGTATAACCAGATGATCCTCTCCCAACGGGAGCACTTTGGGAACAGGGGCAACCCTGATGGGCCGCTAGGCTCTGCGCTCTCACATTTGTTCACATCTGGTGTTCGTAAGATCCAAGACAAGAAGAACGTCGCCAAGGGAAGCCTCATTGGAGCGACCATCGGCTTCATTTCATACGGCCCCGTTGGCGCCGCCGTAGCCGGCCTCGGCGCAGGCATCGCCAACAACGAGACGAACACATTCAAGAACGACGCGCTAGGCTTCTACAGGCGCCACCCTGAGCTCTTTAATTGCACGAATATCCAACTCGAACTATTCCTGAAGGCCAACCCCCACGAAACATTCTCCCGTTTCTCGAAATACTTCACCAAACTCGAAGTGTCTGCGCTGAAGGAATCTCTCAATTTCACCCGCTCAGAAAGCATCGAGACGCTTACTGACGAGCAGGTGCCGCCACCCCAGGTGCAGCCTACGGACAACGAGCCCAGCGCCCCGACAATCCAGAGCGTGACGTCCCCAGTGGTTGATGATCTGGATTAAGTATAAATAATGAACGGAGGATCGTTTTTTAAAATACTTTTTTAAACCAGTCTTCGGGCAGTATCGCCACGCTAGGGTGAGCCAGATGTCACTCAGGAGGAGATTGCTCCACTTTAGTTGTGGGACGAGGGCGCATGTTGAGGTAGACTGCGCCGACTGATCACGACACATTTGGCTAAAACGATCCATGTCTTCGGGAATCGAGCATCTGCTTGAAGCTGCAAACACAAACTTGATAGAGATGCGTAGAAGAAGAGAGGCCGACACATCAGAGCGTTTCGATGTCAATTTGCTGAATGCCATTGAAACTGAGCTAAGCATGGCTAGAGAACGCATTGAGCAGAGTTCAAGGCAATCATCTGGTTCTCCAACTGATTCTAGCTACAGAAAGTCGCTTGCCCGGCTTATTGAGCTGGAGGATGCATATGCTTCCGCTGCCAACGAAGCCCGCGACGTGCAGACAGGTTCTGCCCAGCCAGACACAGTCGTGGACCGCATGGTTATTGCCGCGATTGCTACGGCCCTGCTGACCTCAGCCTTCCTCGTCATCAAGGGGCACTTCAAGACACTCGGCTTTTTCTGAAAATTTCCTGGCGCTTTTCCCACGTTTGAGGCATGATAAAGCTCAGTTTTAGAAGACATCGCGGCCTCTGAAGCAGGAGGACTCGGCGTCGACCATTATTAGGGTCTACGACAGACTTCATGAAGATCTGTGATTCTGACGATGCCTTTGGCACCTCAAAACGATATCCGGTGATCCACCTCTAGCTATCCGTTGAGCGCGGACAACCCACCTTTATGACGCTTCAAAGTGACGCTGGTACCGATAGTTAGCTAGATGAGGTTCCGAACGAAACACTACAAATCACAACGAGACTCACCGTCCCTGCCACCCACCACGTTGGTGTTAGGACGCCGTCGGCACTCTCTGCACAGTGCCGCCGCGATATGATTGTGATTCAATCATAATTGAGGACCGAGGTTCACGAGTTGCTGCGTTTTGGCCGAATGTCCTCGGATGTCCAGTTCGTGCGTCAAGCAAGGACTTGTTCACGGGATAATTCCCATATGAGCTCGCATGACCTTCAAATCTTGCGTAAGCGCATAGCCACGTTGATTGATGGCGGATATAAGCCCAAACAGGTTGCCAGCATCTTACAACTATCCCCCGAGCTCTCCGAAGCACTAATCAACCCAAAGAAGGCCAAGAAATACATGAAGAAGAGACACACTCTCACGTATCAGTCCTTCACGACGAGTTGCGGGGTCAGAATCGCCTTTGACACGTCCGACATCACCACAGCTGTAGAGGAGATCGTCGACATGGACTCTCGGTCCGTCTCTGAGATGGAAGAAGACAGTCCACGCATGCTCGCCGATGTTTCTTCCGCCGTGCTTCCAAACACACCAATCCACCATACCCCCCTCTCACACCAGGCAAGGACGACTCAGTCGCCAAGAGCGAGCCATATGCGCCAGCACCAATCTCAGAAGGGAAAGCACGGTGCGGGACCATTGACTCTTAATCCCCTAACTGCTGCTCGACAAGCAAAGCGCCGTGTCGAGAGAAAAGTGATGGGCGTTATTGACCATCTATTGGGGCTCGACGATTAGCTAGGTTAGCTCCTGCGGCGGTACGCAGCTTGCAAGTATTCTTATAAATGACATTCACTCAAAGTCAACGTTGATCCAGATCGGCGTAGCGATGTTGCAGAAAATTGCTGCATGGATGTCGCTAGGGAAAAGCAAGCAGCCTGGCGTTGCCCTGACACGATTATGTGCTACAACGCCGGCTTTTGCTTCATTTACATGATTTATATGCCATGTTATTCGACAGGGTGCATTGGAAGATTCCGCAAGTTGGAAGGATTCGCGCAATGGAGCCAGCACAGAGAGGTAGAATCGTTCCGGGATGCATAAGAGCCTTACTGAGTGACGATAACGGCAAGGGGATCGCCGTCATTGACAACTCACCGTTTGCACGCTGCCAGGCGTTCAATTTCCTCCGCATCGACGTTCCGCTCTTCCAGCGCCGCTTCTGCTGGACCTCTGAGATAGTCCGAAACTTCTTCCTCGACGTTTCCGCTCCCGGGCTTGCGAATGATCCCAATGGCCACACGATTGGCAAGATGTGGTTCAAGCCAGAGGACATATACGCCTCAGAGACGGAGGACACGCTCAACAGGGACACATCGACCATGATATGCATTGACGGTCAGCAGCGGATGACGACGATCACTCTTTTACTCGCCGCCCTTCGCGACGGATTCGCCAAACAGAACAACTCCTCCCGAGTATCCCAGATCAACCGCATGCTCTTCAACCCTACCCAAGACCACACTGAACACGCGATGCAGACCAGCAAGGTTCACCCCATGTCGTGGGACCGGGTCGAGGGCAAGTCCAGCGATCGCCCAGGCCTCAGATTCATTCCGACACACTCTGACAGAGTCGCATATACGGACGCCGTGCTGGGTGGGGCTGGTGTACAAGGCTCACTCGTTAGCGCAGCCAAGCGTGTGCTGGATGAATGTGTCAAATCTGCCGAGAATCTGGACGATATCTTGGAGAATCTGCTGGATGGCGTGCGATTCGTGCTTCACGAGGTTGTTGACCAACACAACAAGAAATTCAAAGGAATCCATGTTGTCGGCGAGATTGCGAAGATATACTTTTCAATCAAGCGAGCAGGAATAGATTTGGCCGAATCTGATCTTGTTAGGAACCTGATGTTCACTCCATTCCCCCTCTCCGAGGCGGAAGAGCTCTACTTCCAGCTATGGCTCCCTTTAGAGGACACCCGACCCCCCGCAGCCTTTGACGACTTCCTCGCGCAGTTTTTGAACGCCAAGCTCTCAAGTGAGATGACTCCTAGTGAATACAAAGCGTACCGGGAGCGCCACGACAGTGCCATGCGCGAGTATCTCCGGGCCCCTCTCATTATGCGGCTTCGACTAGTGGGGACCGACTCTATTCCTGGTCTGGCCCGCGAGTGGGTTGAGGCCATTGAGCGGTGGGGTGACACCAAGGAGATGCGGCGCGAGCTGTTCAAGGAGCTGGCCCGGTTTGACTGTGCTGTGCGGGGGGTTGGTGTGGTCAAATGTTGATAGTATAAATGTAGATTTGTTATAGGTCAGTGATATGCGGGAACTTGGTCAGTTGGGCGAGTTGGTGTTGCATGACAACATATGAATGTCTTTCAGTCAATCAATCAGAAAAGTAGGGAGCAAAGGATGGTCCAGGCAGGCACGCCATGCCATTACCGTAGTGAGCTATCAACGGGTTGGCCCGTTATTCCCACGCTCCTTCCCTCTGCACCATAGTGTCAGCCCGTGAAGTCAATGGACTCCAAACCTCCCAGCCGCAGAGGGTTGAGGCGCTGGTCTGTACAGTTTAAGGATAAATGAGCCCTTGCTCTCTTTGTCTCGTCGACCCAACGGCTCGTTTGTACCAGTTGCACAGTTTCGCAACAGTCCCGTTTCCAGACCTCGATCCGAACCACTCCCCGACGCCAGCCCAAATATAGCCGCGCCGGAAATAATCATCCCGGCGACTTGGCGCACATACACGCCCCAGCGGCGTCAGGAGCGGCCGCGGCGCCCTCAGCGAATTGCCGGATTTGCGCAGATCAAAATGAACCATCTCAGAATGAGTCCCCTGCACCGCCACTAACAGCACAGGAGTGAATAGCAATGAACAAGCGCATCCAGAAGTTCCTGGTGGACAACAAGCCCGCCACGCCCTGCCTGGTGATCGATCTCGACGTCGTGCGCCAGAACTACCGTGCCATGCGCCGGTATCTCCCGAAGACTGAGGTTTTCTACGCTGTCAAGGCGAACCCCGCGCCAGAGGTCGTCCGCGTGCTTGTCGAGGAGGGCTCAGGCTTCGACGTCGCGTCGCTGCCCGAGATCCAGCTCTGCCTCGACCTCGGCGCGGCCCCCGAGCGCATGTCGTTCGGCAACACGATCAAGAAGGAGCGCGACATCGCCTACGCATACTCCCGCGGCATCAGGCTCTTCGCGTTCGACTCCGAGGAGGAACTGCTCAAGATCTCCAGCGCGGCCCCCGGCTCCATGGTCTACTGCCGCATCCTCGTCGAGAACGAGGGCGCCCAGTGGCCGCTGTCCCGCAAGTTCGGTTGCGAGCCCGAGATGGCCGCCGACCTCCTCTGCCAGGCCCGCGAGGTCGGCCTCGTGCCCCACGGCGTCTCCTTCCACGTCGGCTCCCAGCAGCTCGACCTCAGCCAGTGGGACGTCGCCATGACCCGCGTCGCCTCGCTCTTCGAGACGCTCCAGGAGCGCGGCGTCGAGCTCCAGGCGATCGACCTCGGCGGCGGTCTCCCCGCGCACTACCAGGAGCAGATCGAGGAGCTCCCGGCCTACGCCGAGGCGGTGATGCGGTCCGTCATCGGCCACTTCGGCATGCGCCACCCGCGCCTCATGATCGAGCCCGGCCGCTCCATGGTCGGCGACTCGGGCGTCCTCCAGGCCGAGGTCGTCCTCGTCTCGCGCAAGTCCAACGACGACTGCAAGCGCTGGGTGTACCTCGACGCCGGCAGGTTCAACGGCCTGAGCGAGACGCTCGGCGAGGCCATCGCGTACAACATCACGACCTCGCGCGACGGCGAGGAGACCGAGCCCGTCATCCTCGCGGGCCCGACGTGCGACAGCGTCGACGTGATCTACGAGAAGAAGGAGTACCGCATGCCCGTCGGCCTCAGGGCAGGCGACCTGGTGTACTTCAACTCCTGCGGCGCCTACGCCGCCAGCGTCTCGAGCGTCAACTTCAACGGCTTCGAGGCCATCAAGCAGTACTGCATCTGAGCGGTGGCCGACTGCGCACCATATCGTCCCCACAAGCCCGTCTCGCGCGAGTCAGCTGTAAAGTTCGCAGAATTGGCGGTAATGCATGGTAAGTCGAAGCCGACCAATGACCATGCACCTCATTGCGCGAAGTCGGGCCTCTAAGACGGCTTCCAGTGTCGATGGGCGATAGACTTGGGTTGAAGCAACATACAGGTCGACCTTGGGTGCGAAACTGCTCGGCATGCCTCCTGCACGCTTCCGATCATTCTGCAATTAGCGCCTCTGTAGCTTTACGGACTGACACTCTAACCAACTATGCCAAAAGGTACCTTTTACTGATTCTAACCTTGAGCGCGATAATGATAGACATACAGCATATACGATGTTACATGATTCCAAGAAGCCTCGAGCCTGCCAGCCACGGCTGCCGTATTTGCAATGCCATTTACACGAAGATCAGCTGATATGTACAGCGCTAGTGCTTGCTATTTTACCGACCCGGCCTTGGCCGAGCGGATTATATTCAAATAAAATATCCGTCGTCTAAAATAGCTCGTCTTCATCCGGATATTGGGCCAAGAACTTCTCAATTAACTCAGCAGGTACGCCCTCACGCGGCACGGCTCGGAACAATAGCCCAAGCTGTCTGTGAGTCCCGCTGATCCCTACGATCGTGCGGTAAAAGCGCGAATAGTAGAATAAACCGAGGAGGATGGCGAAGAAAGCTACAAAGTAGAGCATGTCCGATCGCATTGTGGCCAGCTGGTCGGAGAAGCGCTCTATCAAAAGGTCCCGAACCTTGATCAACCCGCCGTGGACGTCAATATCACTCGTCGAGACCATGAAATAATACGCCGATGAACCCGTCGTTCCCGCAGCAATGTCGTCTTGAAGTGTACTCATCTTACTAAGATAGGTAGAAACGATGTTGATCAAACCCGACTTGGCAGCGGCAGGACGAGATGCACAGTAGCGCGAGTCTAGAGAAAGACACTCCACACTGTAGAGTAGACTCTCGATCTCCTCCTCATAAAGCCCGTCGGACCAAGAACCCTGGTACGCCCAGCGCTGGAAGAACTCCGCGGGGGCGCGATACGATTCGTGGACAGTCGCCCAGGCCTCAGTGATGATCTCAGAATCTGCGGGAGAATCTCCAGCCAAGTGTGCGACGAAGGGTTGGAGGCCGTCGTAAAGTCTGCTGATTCGGTCGACCGCATATGCTGTGTCAACCGGCGATGGGTGAAGGCCTGGCACGTTGACGTTCCAGGAAATCCCAGCGGCAATCGCGTTTCTCAAGCTATTGAGACTTCTGAACTGGTAGTAGATCGACATCGAGGCGTTGGAGACGATGGCCGTGCGATAGAGGATGGTACACGTCATAGTGACAAGCAGAGCGGCAAACACGGACATCCAGACACAAATGGAAGGAAGCTGGCGGGCAGCGAGCTGTATCCTGACAAGCGTGCCCCTGTTCTTGCTGAAGTGCAGGGCAGTGTGCAGTGACACAATGCTGTCGGTCGACGTGGTCGGGGAGCTCGACCCACCCCCAGCGGGTAGGGTAGGGTAGGACTCGTCAGCGATGATCACGCTGGAGGTGGTGGAGGCTATTTGTACCTCATTCGACACCCGGATCGGCTGTGTGTTCGTCCGGAAGAAACGATAGGCCGAGGCGTCAGAGATGGAGCGGGGGCGGACGCTGGTGGTAGTGGGGCCGGACTCGCGCTCGTTCGACTCGGCAGGGCGACCCCGGATCGCCTTTTTGAAAGCGTCAATTTCCGAGATGATTGAGGTCAGAGTCGAGGAGGGAAGCTGATGGAAGAGACGCATCAGCTTCATGGTGTAGCTGTGGTGGCGGGAGGTCGGCAGGATGTACAGCAATAGCGTCACAAGAAGGAATGAAACCATTACCAAGGCGAAAGCGACTGCGAAAATGACTATCTCAAGCAACGGGAAGATCTGGGTGACGATAAATGTTCGACCTGACACCTCATTGAGTGAATCAAGCACCACCTCCAGCAGCGACGCCTCATAGCCCATCAGCCGGTCCTCGTGCCCAGCCAGACATGCCCACGCTTCACCAGTGCCGTAGTTACCAGCCTCAGCCTCGCCCAGTATGCAGTTGGCGAGGACCTCAGTGGTGTGTATCATTTCGGAGACGTATGTCATCATGTTGACCTCCACTGTGCCTGTTAGAGCCAGGTTTTTGTACACGGGCACGGTGATAGTGTTTGAATTAATCAAACTGGGCAGATTATACATGAGGTGGGTGATCCGTCTCTTGACCTTGTCGGCAAACGAAACGAGGCCTTGATCGACGTTCAGTCCGTCGTATGGGTTGATACCAGCGAGGAGGCGGTAGTCATTGTTCATATACGACCACACTGCTTCCAGATAGTGGTCCATCCCGTGCTGCTGGTACTCCTCTGACATATCCTGTACCACGGGAGTCCAAGATGGGCCAGAGAACATGTATGCATTCACTGTGGGTGTGGGCACGTTTCCTCTGAGCGTGGTGAACGCCGAGGCCATGTACTGGAGGCCTGTGGCTACCTGGAGGACGCCCACGGTCTGCCACAGTATGTATCGGAAGAGATAGGATATGCCGATCATGCCCCAAATGCAGAGGGCGAAGAGCGAGCCGATGAGAACGATGCTGACCAAGGCGCGGAGGTGCATCGACGCGAGAGTGTTGCCGGACCAGTAAGCGTTGATACGATGAACACTGAGCCCGCTAATCTTGACTGCGTCAGCATCATCTCCGGGGGCGACCTCAAGCTCGTCAGCAGCCCCAAACAGCTCGGTGCAGTGGCCTTGGACAGCGGGACTTGAGTCAACGAGTTGGAGATATTGTGCATAGATCCTCACCAGATGGGGCGTGGGTGCAACCAGGGCCTTGGAATAAAGCGACTCGACCTGGGTCATCAGACGTCCAATTTTGGAAACCGAGCGCAAGAACGACTTGAATTGCCGAGTCGACATCGTGCCTCTAGAGTTGAGCACGGATGACCAGTGCACGCTGAGCTCATCAGCCAGCTTCTTCTGGCACTTCACCAGTGTGGCCACGTTTCTCTGGGCGTCGAGTCGGGTCAGCATCTTGGGGTCATCCTGCAGTGCACTGCGGTAATGGAAGCAAAGGTACCGGAAGTAGAGGATGTCGAGCTTCCAGACACTCTTCAGGCAGCTGTCGCACGCATAAATGGCCGATTGAAGTGAGTCGATGCGGTAGGCGGCGATCCAGCAGGTGTAGCTCATCGCAACGTATGAACTACGGGGAAAACGGGCTCGGGCGAAGCTGAAGAGACGCATGCCGAACTCGACCTCGAGTTGGATTGACTCCCGAGACTTTTTGATGAGCTCTAAATCTGATTCGTTGAGGGAGTCGTAGCTGAGTGCACCAGATTCGTTAATCATGCCGGAAAACTCAAAAATGGCCATGGGCACGCGGCGACTGATGCCTCGAATAACCCTCCGAGCCTTGCGGATGCGGCGCCGGGAGGTGCGGAGTGCGATCTCAACTTGGAAAGGGAAAAAAATATACGGCTTGACCATCGGGATGTCTTCCGGGCATGATAACTGCAGAACCGACTCCCGATACCGCTTAGTGCAAAGCTCAGTGATGAGAAGCATGCCTATAGGCCATGAAGCAACGACAGGAGTAGCCACGAGCAGCCCAGCGGCGAGTCCAGGGTGGATAGCGGCCGCGCCAAGGGAACCAATAGCCCACTGGCACGCGACAGTAGCCACGGTGGTTGAGAGCCTGTAAAAGGGGGTGAACACTGCGTATAGGGAGAACAGGGCCCAGTTTGAGACCATGATCCAGATTCCGCGGATGAGGCTAGCGTGTTCGGTCGGGATTGCGAAGACGATGGCGAAAGATGCGAGTACCAGGATATTGAGGGGGTCCAAGCGTGCGTGCTGGCGGCCCATGCGGTGTGTAGTCGTGTAGGAGAAGTGGTTCGGGAGGAGCACGATGAGGGCTGTCTGAGCGAGGTAGACAAGGATTGCGAGGACGAAAACTGCGGCCAATGCAATGTCGCCAATGCTCCTTGAGGCATGGTAGTAGGCCTGGGAGGCAAGGATATACACTGTGGGCACGATGAAGACGGTGGTCCGTGCGAGGTTGACTGTCTTCAAGTACCTGACGAGCCAGATGCTCGTGATGGTGCGCCCGTTCATCTGACGAAGGCATATGATGTATACGGCGCATGAAAGGAAAACTAGACCCGCGATGATGATGCCGACGGCATTCATTGCCGCCGAAGTCAGCGTGTCGGGAAGAGGGCCCAGTCGGAGCCAGGAAATGGCGTGCTGGACACTGAAAAGGATCGGCCACTTGTACACGGACTCGTCTAGGCAGAAGACGAGCATGTGCCCGACCATGGCGAGGAGAGTAAGACCGCTTTGAAGGGTTCGCGCCGTCGTCGAGATCGGAGCAGCTAGGTATGCGAGCTCAAATACTGTGTTATTGGCTGAAAGTGAAACAAACATGCAGCTCTCATGCCGCCTGCAGCTCCGGAGCTCGATGTCGAGCTCGATGAGCTTGTGCCAGATACTTCGGAATTCGGCGCGTGGTGAATACCATCGGGAAACGATTCATATACCGAGTCATCCGTCTTGTCAATCAGCATAGCTTGCACGTGTAGCGGTGCGGTCGTTTTGCTGCTCGGGAATCCTTCAGCTTTTTTTTCACGCAAATCTTTCGGAAGATGGTCGGCCCATATCAGGCCTAATTTAGGTGAGATTATGTCGACCACAAAACGGAAAGGACAGCACTTCAGACGGTTCTTTCGGTCAAGACGCATTGCGCAGATTGGATCGTAAAGTGATGATGGAAGTCGACATCAATTCTGCTGAAGACGGTTGAGGACTGCGCAGATTGAACAGAAAATAAGAACTGCCAGCGATGCCATGTACAGAGCCAAAAGGAGCAATGTTTGCACCCAATCCAGACGATCTTGACTGAATCTAAACAAATTCGAAACTAAAGTTTGGTACACTCGAATTGTTTTCACTTTACTTTCATGGTGCTTCAACTCGCAGCAACCCCAAACGAGGCCAGGGTTCGCATCAGTTGCTGAGGGCAGCTGGGATTCACCCTATTCTGCACTACACTTTTACCCCCAGTTTTCACTGTTTTCGCCAAACTCATTCGAGATCCGACTTCGCACGAGGTGGCACATCGCTATTTGTCGATTTTACCCGGTGTTACCCACAATTCTGAGATTGAACGACCTCTCCATGACTTGAAACTTCACAGCTGACTCGCGCGAGACGGGCTTGTGGGGACGATATGGTGCGCAGTCGGCCACCGCTCAGATGCAGTACTGCTTGATGGCCTCGAAGCCGTTGAAGTTGACGCTCGAGACGCTGGCGGCGTAGGCGCCGCAGGAGTTGAAGTACACCAGGTCGCCTGCCCTGAGGCCGACGGGCATGCGGTACTCCTTCTTCTCGTAGATCACGTCGACGCTGTCGCACGTCGGGCCCGCGAGGATGACGGGCTCGGTCTCCTCGCCGTCGCGCGAGGTCGTGATGTTGTACGCGATGGCCTCGCCGAGCGTCTCGCTCAGGCCGTTGAACCTGCCGGCGTCGAGGTACACCCAGCGCTTGCAGTCGTCGTTGGACTTGCGCGAGACGAGGACGACCTCGGCCTGGAGGACGCCCGAGTCGCCGACCATGGAGCGGCCGGGCTCGATCATGAGGCGCGGGTGGCGCATGCCGAAGTGGCCGATGACGGACCGCATCACCGCCTCGGCGTAGGCCGGGAGCTCCTCGATCTGCTCCTGGTAGTGCGCGGGGAGACCGCCGCCGAGGTCGATCGCCTGGAGCTCGACGCCGCGCTCCTGGAGCGTCTCGAAGAGCGAGGCGACGCGGGTCATGGCGACGTCCCACTGGCTGAGGTCGAGCTGCTGGGAGCCGACGTGGAAGGAGACGCCGTGGGGCACGAGGCCGACCTCGCGGGCCTGGCAGAGGAGGTCGGCGGCCATCTCGGGCTCGCAACCGAACTTGCGGGACAGCGGCCACTGGGCGCCCTCGTTCTCGACGAGGATGCGGCAGTAGACCATGGAGCCGGGGGCCGCGCTGGAGATCTTGAGTTCCTCCTCGGAGTCGAACGCGAAGAGCCTGATGCCGCGGGAGTATGCGTAGGCGATGTCGCGCTCCTTCTTGATCGTGTTGCCGAACGACATGCGCTCGGGGGCCGCGCCGAGGTCGAGGCAGAGCTGGATCTCGGGCAGCGACGCGACGTCGAAGCCTGAGCCCTCCTCGACAAGCACGCGGACGACCTCTGGCGCGGGGTTCGCCTTGACAGCGTAGAAAACCTCAGTCTTCGGGAGATACCGGCGCATGGCACGGTAGTTCTGGCGCACGACGTCGAGATCGATCACCAGGCAGGGCGTGGCGGGCTTGTTGTCCACCAGGAACTTCTGGATGCGCTTGTTCATTGCTATTCACTCCTGTGCTGTTAGTGGCGGTGCAGGGGACTCATTCTGAGATGGTTCATTTTGATCTGCGCAAATCCGGCAATTCGCTGAGGGCGCCGCGGCCGCTCCTGACGCCGCTGGGGCGTGTATGTGCGCCAAGTCGCCGGGATGATTATTTCCGGCGCGGCTATATTTGGGCTGGCGTCGGGGAGTGGTTCGGATCGAGGTCTGGAAACGGGACTGTTGCGAAACTGTGCAACTGGTACAAACGAGCCGTTGGGTCGACGAGACAAAGAGAGCAAGGGCTCATTTATCCTTAAACTGTACAGACCAGCGCCTCAACCCTCTGCGGCTAGGAGGGTTTGGAGTCCATTAACCCACTTGTCCAGCACAGCCCTGTCTGGGGCCAGCAGCGTCACCACCCCCTCCCGCTCCTTCGATCCTTTCCTCTCCTTGTCCAGCATGACCACGCGCCCGGTAATATTGAAAGCGAGTGCGGTTGTTGCCTTGTTCTTGGTCACTGTCCGTGCTTCGGAGCTTGAGTAGGGCCCTGCTTCGACTGCGGTGACCTTCAGCTGCTTCCAGTTTCTGTCGTTCTTGCTCTGGCCCCACTGCATGATCAGCTGACCTTGGCCTTGTCCTCCAGGTCTCAAGCGGAAGAACCGGTTGTGTAGCTTTCCCTCGCGCCTCGAGACACATTTCCTCATAAAATCTCCAGCCTCCAACCTGCTTCTAATGTCCCTTGCGAGCAAAAGAGTGGCCCCGTTCACTTCCCCTCTTGTCTTATCCTGCACCGGCCGACGGGGTGGGTAGTCGGGTGGACTATCGCTCGCATCAGACATGGATCTGATCACTCTCGCCACAGTCTCCACGATGGGGTCCCTCTCTGGGAGGAGGGAAGGGGATCTGCTTTGGGGGGTCGGTTCGCCCCGTTCAACAGTGAGGGCACCCTGGCCTGCAGCCGCTGTTGAGGCTGAGGAGTGTGAGGCGGGGCCCTGCCGCTCTGCTGAGGGCCGTGTGGCTGTCGTCTTTGCTCCACTGTCATCGTGAAGAGAGTTCGTTCGCCAAGACATGAGTGAGGTCGGCGGACCGAGCTGACCCTGCATCATTAGAAAATTCGATGGTCCAAGCCGCACCTCGTGGTCACCAAGTGGGAAGTCGACTGCAAGGATACGATTCATGAGATATCTATGCAATTTGACTCGACCAACAAGTGTCGTATGGAGCAAATCCCTGACCGCCTGGGAGATCCGACAAACGTATGCCTCGCCGGACTGGTAGATAATCTTGGTCGAGTTGTCAGCGGGGTTGTAAGTAACGTCATCCACGATGGAGAATTGACGGGTAGCGGGCCCGGCAGCGTGGTAACTTGAGGTTATAATTGTCTGAGACTTGAACGTAATCTTTTGTGGGATGTAAGACTCGCCAGCAACCTCCTCAATGTCGAAAGTTATAGTGTCGTCCGGCAAATTCTCGTCACGCCAGGTCGACATTTCTCGGTGGCTATCAGATGTCCTGGAAGTCTTCTCATAGAGACGCATCTGTCGTATGAAGGCGAGATGGACCATGAAAGTGTCCAGGATGTTGGTTCTCTCGTAAGCAGCGAAGAAAAGCTTTGGAGGGAGATTATCATGCAGTAGGATTCGGAAAAGGAACTTGTTATTGGTATCAATGGACACTGAGCGCACTGTTTCCATGCGGTACAGCATGGTAAGTTCTCCGCTGATGGGGTCCAGCGTGCAGAAGGCGCGTGGCGTGATTATGAGGAGGCGTTGGACCAAAACAGCTTGTGTGAGATATGATAAGACAGGAAAACTCCTGACAAGACTGTGTTAGCTCATGGAGCAAGACTTACTGTCGTTCGCTCATCGCATCCGATTTTTGGGCAAAAATGCGCGGCTGCTATATGTAGCATGAGGTGTGTTTCGCACTCTAGCTACGTATGGCCCGACTTGTTTGCCTTTAATTGGGTCTGATCTCGCTGTGCAAGAAAAAAAGTTGCACAGCAAGCTGACGATGGAGAAGTCCCTCAAAAAGACGAAACTCGTTAATCTCGAGGATGACATCCGCAAGATGTGGAGTGAGACCCGCATTTGGGAATCCGATGCCCGGGACGAGAAGGGAGAGAAGTGGTTCGTCACCTTCCCCTTCCCCTACATGAACGGGAAGCTGCACCTTGGCCATCTGTTCTCTTTCACGAAGGCTGATTACATTATCGGCTACAAGAAGCTCAAGGGTGTCCACACCCTCTTCCCCTTTGGATTCCACGCCACCGGGATGCCCATCAAGGCCTGCGCTGATCGCCTCACCGCCGAATTCAACGCCCCCGCCGACGAGGAGCAGATTGAGGAAGCTGTCCAGGCCACCGAGGTAACCAACGAGCCCAAGACCACCTTCAAGGGCGCCAAGACGAAGCTTAAGTCCAAAACTGGCAATGGCACACAGTACGAGATCATGCAAGCCATGGGCATCCCCGAGGACGAGATCCACAAGTTCCAGGACGCCCACTACTGGGTCAAGTACTTCCCCCCTCTCGCCAAGGAGGACCTCATCCAGTTTGGCGGCAAGATTGACTGGCGCCGCTCCTTTGTGACTACCGACCTCAACCCTTACTACGATTCCTTCATCCGCTGGCAGTTCATCCGCCTCAAGGAGAGCGGCTACGTCAAGTTCGGCACTAGGGCGACGGTATACTCACCCAAGGATGGCCAGGCATGCGCTGACCACGATAGATCCACGGGTGAGGGCCTCGGCCCCCAGGAGTACGTTGTTATCAAGATGCGGGTCAAGGACACCTCTGCCCTGCCCGACCGTGTGGCCTCTGCCCTCGAGGAGCACAAGGACCGCGTCTATCTTGGCGCCGCCACCCTTCGCGCTGAGACAATGTACGGGCAGACCAACTGCTGGGCACTGCCCACAGGCGAGTACGGTGCCTACCTCATGAAGAACGGAGACGTCCTCGTGTCTGGTGCCCGGGCCATCAGGAACATGTTCTTCCAGGGCCTCGTGGCAGAGAAGGACGGCGAACCCCACTGCCTCGTCGACGGAATCCTCGGCAAGGAGCTCTTTGGCGTCGAGCTTGCTGCCCCGCTGACACCCTACACCTCTGTCTTCGTCCTCCCTCTCCTCACTATCAAGCTCGACAAGGGCACTGGTATCGTCACCTCTGTCCCCAGCGACGCCCCCGACGACTGGGCAGCATACCGCGACATGCAGGAGAACCGCAACGGCATCGCTGAGAAGCACGGCGTCAAGTCCGAGTGGTGCGCCAACCCAACCCTTCCCGTCATCAAAATCCCTCAAATGATTGAGAAGGATGGCGAGCTCCACGACACTATTGCCTGTGCCATCGACCTCTGCGAGCAGATGGGCATCAAGTCCCAGCTGGACAAGGCGAAGCTCGCCCAGGCCAAGCAGAAGGCTTACCTCGACGGGTTCTACAAGGGAACCATGTACCTCGAGGAAGTCCGCAAGCTCGGCGCGACCACCCTTATCACCCTCGCCGGCGAGTCCATCGAGCTCGAAGGCATGCCTGTCGCCAAGGCCAAGGAGGTCATGCGCGACGCCCTGTGCGAGTCAGGCGACGCCTTCGTCTACTCCGAACCCGAGGGCACAGTCATCTCACGCTCTGGCGACGAGTGCGTCGTCACCTTGATGGACCAGTGGTACCTCGACTACGGCGCCGAAGAGTGGAAGGCCGCCATCAAACGGTGCCTAGTCGCTATGGACCTCTATAGCGATGAAATCCGCGCCCAGTTCGACAAGGCGGCGGACTGGCTCTCGCAGTGGGCCTGCTCTCGTTCTTTCGGCCTCGGCACCCGTATCCCATGGGATGAGAAGTTCCTCATCGAGTCGCTCTCCGACTCCACCATTTACATGGCGTACTACACCGTTGCCCACTTCCTCCACGAAGGCTCTCTCGACGGGTCGACCCGCGGCTCTGCTATGGTTGAGCCTGAAGCCATGACTCCAGAGATCTGGTCGGCTATCCTGCTCGGCGACTTCAGCGGAGTTACTGACGCCTGCCCCATCCCCCGCGAGACCATTGAGGCCATGCGGAAGGAGTTCGAGTACTGGTATCCAGTCGATCTCCGCGTATCTGGTAAGGATCTGATCCAAAACCACCTCACCATGTTCCTCTATAACCACACCGCCATCTGGCCAGACAAGATCCTTGACAACGTCCGCGGCCAAGAGGGCTGGGCGGAGTCCAAGTGGCCCAAGGGCGTTCGTACCAACGGTCACATCCAGATCGACAATCAAAAGATGTCTAAGTCTACCGGGAACTTCCTCACTGGCACTGAGGCCATGGACACGTACGGTGTGGACGCCCTCCGCTTTGCTCTTGGCGAGGCTGGTGACGGCATGGAGGACGCTAACTTTGTACGCGACGCCGCTGAGCAGGCCGTTCTCAAGCTCGGCAACCAGCTCGAATGGATCGAGACCATGGTATCCAACGCCTCCAACCTCCGTCACGGCGACCTGACCCTCTTTGACCGGGTGTTCCTCGGTCAGATGCACTTTACCCTTGGTGAGGTCGACCGTGCTTACGAACGGATGCTCTTCCGTGGCGCTATCAAGGTCGGCTTCCACGATCTCCAGTCTGTCCGGGACAAGTACCGCACGGCCGTCGGCGGTGATGAGCACATGCACGTCGAGTGCGTCAAGACTTTCGCACGGGTCCAGGCCACGTGCCTCGCCCCCATTTGCTCCTTCTGGGCCGAGCACGTCCACAGCGCCGTCCTCGGCGGCGAGGGGTCCATCTTTGCCGCTGGCTGGCCCGTTGTGCCTGGAACTGTAGAGCAACACGAGCTCGCTATCGTCCAGTCGGCTTACCTCGACAACCTCATCACGGTCACCAAGCGTAAGAACAAGGGCAAGAAGAAGGTCGCCCCGACTAGCTTCACCATCGTCGTCGCCAAGGCGTGGCATGAATGGCAGAAGGTCGCCCTCGCAACCCTGCGCCAGTGTTTTGATGCCGACACCAAGACGTTTACCGAAGACCCCAAGGCTCTCGTCCGGGCAATTGCGCAGGATGACGAGGCGACGAAGGCCGCCCTGAAGGTTAAGATGTTCCTTCCGTTCATGGCCATGAAGCAACGCCAGGCTACCACCCAGGGCGTCTACGCCATCGCGGAGAACCAGCCGTTCGACGAAATGGAGACTCTCAAGATTAACGCTGAATTCCTTGCCGCGCAGTTTAGCGTTGAGAACGTAGAGACTGTGTATTCGGACGATGTGGCTGACGAGAAGCTCAAGACTGTGCTCAAGAAACAGACGCCTTCCCCTGGTGAGCCTGTCGCGGTCCCCAACTGAGATAAATGATCAAACTTGTTGACATGGGTGTCATCGTCAGCCATTCATCAATGGTTGTTTGGCTATTCTTGCAGACGTTTATGACGT
This sequence comes from Carpediemonas membranifera, assembly GCA_019828565.1. Classification (NCBI taxonomy): domain Eukaryota; phylum Fornicata; genus Carpediemonas; species Carpediemonas membranifera. Next base: position 193,576 of record JAHDYR010000001.1, read on the forward strand.
TTATGATTGACCAATCTTGACCAGGCGAGTTCGGCACGACTGCTCCGTGCATTCTGCTACATTGTGGGCTGTGGCTGTTTGCAGGAAGGCCGTCTTTGAGGGTCCCCGCTTCATCGTTTGTACATTGCCAGAGCCACGAGGAAGAGGGCCCTGGGGCCGAGTCGGATGAGGGCAAGATTGAGGAGAGCTGAGAGCCTTGGATCAACTTGTGTAAACATATCACGCTGAGAATTCGTGAGTTGGGAGTCATCGGCCGGTGCCCCGTGCAGTGAGACGGCCATAGCGTATTGAGCCCTGGTGTACTGCTGAAGGCGGAGAGTGGGTTGATCGTATTCATGTGGCAATCGCCGAGCTCAAGCTGCATGGTTGTCTCAGTGGCCTTGCCCCAGACGAATTCTACGCGAAGGAATTGCCGTCTGGAAGTCCATTGGCATGCTGGACTCCTGGACAAGAACCGGACGCCGAGGTCGAGACTGGTTACATCTACAGAGTCACGTCGTCCCGAGATGCTCGTTTAATACCGTCGCCACCTCTGTGTCGAAGTTGGGACAACAAGTTGCCGCGCTGGCTCTGCACAGTGACGCTTTACATACATATACAGTAGCATGCAACTAAACAGCCTCAGCGCTCGCCTTTCTCGACGACCTTCGTTGTCCCGTCCATGTAGTAGATCTCCACCTGCCCGCTCAGAAGGTGCTTCTCGATCTGCCCCGTCTTGAACCGGTAGACCTCCACGCCGTCGGGCAGCGTGGTCATGAGGGTGTGGACGTCGGCGTAGAGGTAGACCTGCATGCCGTCCGGGAACGACTTCTTGAGGTCACCGTTGTAGAACTGCACAATCTCGGTCCCGTCGGGCATTACCGTCTTCTGCGTCCCGTTGACGAACTTCACGGTCTGCACGCCGCTCTCATACCGCGTGCCAACACGCTTGTTGGCCTCCTTCACCGCGACGGGCTCGCCGCTGCACATCTCCTCGAGCTCGGCTTGCACCGAGTCGATGAGCTCGCTCGGCGTGGCGAAGGGAAGGCCGAGATCGGGTACGCCCCTCGCTGCGGGTGCTGGGCGTCCTGTGTCCGGCCTGTACGCGGGCTCGGCCAAGGCTGCGCGAGTCTCCCGGGTCCGCTCTTCAATGGCCGCCTGGTTGCGCGCGAACTCGGTCTTGCGGGCTTCTAGCGTGCGTCTGGCCTCTGTCAGCGACCGCGCGAAACGCTCCGTCGTGATGGTGCCCGAGGCGACCTTGTTCTTGAGCTGCGTCTGGGCCAGCGAGATATGCGATTCCAGCGTGCGGAGATGCTCGGTCGCGTGGGCAATCTGGTCGCGGAGGTCCGTTTCGTCACGCATGAGCGAGTCGCGGCTCCTGTTGCGGTTCCCGCGGCGCTGCTTCTGGAGGATCTTCATCCGCTCCTCGTGCTCGAAAATAAGCGCACGCTCGCGCTCTTGGTACTTCTCGCTCTCCTTCATCACTGCTGGCTCCTCTGCTGGCCGGGAAACCGCCACAGGCTTGGATGCCGCTTCCACCATCGATGCGGCGACCTCTTGCTGCACAGACTTCTCCAAAATAGCAAAGTCTTCTAAGTCCGCGCGGTCTTTCTCGCTAAGCCATGCGAATGCCGCCATTCGCTCGAAAAGACGCTTGATGGTGACTTTGCGTATTTCGCATAGCGACGACAGCTTGTCAGCGAGTGCCCATCCGCTTGGCTGGGCCACAAATCACTCACATTGCCTCCGCGAGGTGACATGGCCGTGTGAGTGCTCTGCCCACCTTCACCCATTGCTCTAACATCATCGTCATCCTCACGTCAATCCGAAGAATCCATCAGCCAACAGGGCAAAGGCATGATATCACTGTTTTTAAAGCATAAACCACGTGTTGTCAGTGAGCGATTTTTTGCTGACACAACTTTGTTTTCCAGTCATGGAAATGAAAGGATCAAACAGTGACGGAGTCCCAGTCGACCATGATGCTCAGCACGCTCCCAGTCACCACGCCATCGCACACGGACCACCCGCCGCACTGCCCCTCGCGGACGGACACGCCCGTGATCCCGAACAGGTCGCCGTCGGCCTCATAAACACCCTCCTTGGTCCAGGTATAGGACTGGTACGACCCTCTGGGCTCCGTAGGCCTCAGAGACATGCTCTCCATCGCTCCAGACCCCACAGACGCCCTGTACCAGCTCGACCAGGTGTGCTCGACACGGGCAAACTTCGAGAGATAATCAAACTGGGGCCAGAGCTTGACTCTAAACCCATTGACCACAGAGATGGTGACATTAACCTCAGAACCGTTGATAAGCAGCGGCAGATGGCCGACTGCGCGCCGGAACAGATTAGATCCCATCGAGGATGTCTCAAGAACAACTGCGGCTTCCGAATTCGACATATGCGGGTACATCTGATCCAATGCCCCGAAGTGATGCATGCTGATAGGGATGGACTGTGACACCACGCCTTCAATGAACCCTGAGGCGTCGCCCTTGATGTCCATCTGGTGGAAGCCGGCGACCGGAGTAAACGGGACCCGGGCGTCGAACACGCACATGGAGAGCTTCTCGTCGCCCCCGAACACGTCGAGGTGGTCGAGCATGCAGTCCATCGGCCCTAGTTGGGAGAGGCGCTGCATGGCGGCCTTCGAGAGCACGGCGCCGCCCCCGCCGAAGGCCATCCATCCGTGTCTGCCCACCGCAATGGTGTTCTCACTGGCACCGCCTATGTACATCGGCTGGTGAGGGTCCAGATCGGATAATAGATTCATGAGATTGTCAATGAACAAGACACAATCGTCGTCGACCATAACATACCAGTCCGCGTCGGGCTCCCTCTCGTAAAGGTCAAGAGTCATGAAGTAGAACCGGCGGTGGGGGGAGGGCTCGCCCGACATGGTGACGATGCCGAGCCCGTCGCGTTCCACGAGGGTGCGGAGCTCGGGTGTGTCTAGATCGGTGTTCATGTACACGGGACCAGGGGATGAGGTGGCCCATGGCTTGGTGAAGTACGGGTAGCGCTTCAGCATCAGTGCTTTGCATCCAAGGACGGAGAAGGCAACCTTGGGCGTCGCTGTTTTGTTGTATGCGGGAATTGACGCGTAGGAAACGATATGGGACTGGTACTCAGAGTACGTCATGCCCCTTGGGAATGTTGGATCGGAGGGTGTGCCGCCCATTTGCTTGAAGACGACAAGTGCTGCAACAGAAAGCAGCACAGCAATCGCTACGGCAAACAGAATGTGGAATTTGTACCGTTTGAACACAGAACGAATGCGATATGATGCCAAGAGGGCGTCTGAGAAGGGCTCTGGCCGGCCGCTCATTTCGCAGGATTGCCAGCAGCTTCTGCTGGGTCACATCGCTATCATCAGGATCCTCCTGGACCCTGCCGCTCAAAGTGATGAATCCGTTCGGCGAACACACAATTAGGCAAGGTGGACTCGTTGTGGCCAGTGGTGGCACTGTCTGACTTCGCTTCGTTGACGACATCATTGGAAGTTTACAAGCCCTCGTCTATCTTGTAGGGCCCATGACCCGCCCCAACCCCTGGCCTATGTATATATACGATCACTTCACGTAACTTTTTCGTATCACAAAAGGGCGAGGAATAATGCGTTATACGCTCTTCATTCTGATTGTCATCATTATCATTCCACTACTTGTGTCTGTTTCTACATACTATGTTGTTAACTCCCCGCCGGAATCGAGGGAAGTGCTCATGCGAGTCCTTGGTGCCATCTTTGCAGGTCTGGGGCACAATAGCGGGCTCCAGATGACCAAAAGCAGCAATAACACTGTCTTTACTAGTGATTATTCGAAAACAAAGCACTCCTGTGCACTTTCTACCGAGAAGGCAATTGCCCGAGCCCTCGCTCATGAAGCGGGCCGCCACATCTGCGACCGAGCCACGCAGCACATATTCAGCGTATCACAGGCCATCACTATCGCCAAATCTGGCTGCAAGCTGACTAGTGAGGACCGCACACAGATTGACGAACACGTGCGAGCCATCATCAACGGGACAGACATGGACACCGGTCTGGTGGGTGTTCATGCAGCTATTGAGGACGGCAGACCCGTGCTATGGTCTGCTGAACCCAGAGGCATACTGGCTTGCCGTGTTCGCGCACTATTGTCCAACAACGCGTTGGTCGTGCTTGTCCTGGGCCTCGGTCTATTCGCACTTTCTCTCGCAATCCGGAAGCGGCGGGAACGCACTGGGCGGCTAGCTGCCCTCGGCCTCATCATCCAAACTATTCTATCGACACACACGTCAGGCCTACCTCCGGCCAAGATCGTTGAGATCATCGAGCAGCGTGGGGTCAGAGTCGGCCAGGGGGACATGGATGCGGTGTGCAGTTTACTGCTGAGTGAGGGCCGCATCGAGTGTGTGGGCGTTCGTGGAGCAATCGTGTGGCGCAGACTTACGTGATGGGCGGGTACCTATGTAAATGAGCAGCAGACGGTGGGCGGAGGAGGGGCTGAGTGTATTGAGGTTATGGTTAGTCTGCTATAGCTGCCCTCGTTATCTCATGACCATTGGCCGGCGGAGATAGATATGCATCCCCAGGTTTGCTGGACCATGAATGGCCTTGTAGTACACGAACTGAGTGATTCCATGGTCTAAGTCGAGCCGGCGGATGTTCCAGCACCTCAGTGACTGTGACTGAGAGCTAGATTTGGAGCCCGACATCATAATCGCGCGAAGAAGAGTGTTGACTAATCTGCGTTCTTTCCTGAACGGTGCGACGGACGAAGGGCTTCTTTTCCGCCCTCAGAGCAAACAGTCAGGTATACACGTGCAATGTTTGTTCTTTTGTTCGATCTCGGGCTCTCCGCTCTCCAAATCGTCTTCATGTGCGTATCGGCGCTTAGTTTCTTCTTTTTCCTCGCCAGATACACACTGACCAAGAAATTCCACACCACATACTTTGATAGGGTGTTGTGTATCCTAGTTGCCGACTTTTTCAAGGTCACGGCGCTCATGCTGTATCAAGTATTCTGGATTCTATTCATTGCCCTTAGCTACGTCGCAATACTGTTCCCCGCGCTCTCAGTAAGCGCTGTATTCAACTTCATCTCATACATGATGGTTCTTACAGCCTTTATCTCGTCCTTTTTCATGTACGCAGAGCTCGTCCTGACCCTTTTCCTGGCAATCTTCTTCGTACGCTTAGTAACGACTCGAACACCCTCAATGAAGCGCTACCCGCTCGGCTTCCCCCTTCGTGTACATATCATAGCTCTTGTGTCCACTATAGTAATACAAATCTTCAGAGTCACTGGCCTTTACGTAATTCCCCTGCTCCAGTATATAAGTAGGATATATTTCCTCCTATTCTACATAATCAACGTAATTCTCATGTCTCTGTGCTTCTATCATCTAATCATGCGCACTTTGAAGGAGAGCCGCAGCAGTCTCATGCTACAGCTCAACATGGCTCGTTTCCTATTCGTTGTGCTCTCAGCCTGCGTCCTAGGATGGTTCCCTATGGTGGTTCATATCATATTTATATTCTTCACTGCGACTATTAGTGTATCTGCGACCGGGGCTTCCGTTGAGCATCGGATTTACCAACTACTGATGACACTCAGCCATCTGCAGCTCACAATCATTGTGGTCAGTCATAACATGCCGAAGAAAGCTTGGGCGATCCTTCTTCTCCCGTTCAAGCCGCTAGTGGTGTGGAAGGAGCGGCGATCTGTGGTTCAACGACCCTGGGGTTACCCCGCCGTCGAGTGAGCGTGACGTATTGTGTTATAGTCGGGTCAGGTTAGCGTTATAAATTAGCAGCACTCCGGGTTGGGGACAGGTTGGGGAGTCGTGATGTGGGCGTGACCTGCCTCCGGTTCGCGCTGACCGTGGCTGACAGATTGCAGCGGGGGCACGTGACGGTGCGCTGCCTCGCGACGCCCTCGGGCAGGTCGACTGTCTGGCGCGGCGCCATCTCGCACTCACCGCCGAAGTGGGCCATGTGCTCTTCCTCGTTGGCCACGCGGAGCAGGCACTTGTGGCAGAAGTCCTGGCCGTACCAGCATCGGCATCCAAGTCGCCCTTGTCCGGTCATGACTAACACCCCAGCTGGCGGGCTCCCACGATCAGGTGAAAAGGATGCGGCCATCAGACGAGAATTCAGACAGCGCCGAGAATAAGAATGCCCGTTGATAACCACACAGCCGTTGCAGCCAACCTCAGTCCATGTCCAGACTTGGCCACAACACGAGAGACTCTGCCCGAGACTTCCACACCAATCTCATGATGCCACCCATCCCGAGTCGAGAGGATAATCAGGCGTAACCACAGTAAACTTGATTAAATACGTAAATTTAGTAGCCAAACCGACGGTAATCACATCATCTTTCCCATACAGTCAGGTCGACTGAAACAACCTCATCTTATTCCCGAGTGGCAGCACCGAACTTGCTCTATGCAGCTTGACATGCCGGGCCAGACTCCGCTGCGTATAAAGCACAAGGGCCCCACACAACTGGCACCGCACCCTGCCCGAGAGGCGGCCAGGATAGTGGTGCACCGAAAGAAGTCGGACACTGGGCCTCGGAACCAAGGCCGCACCATCACCACCCCCGTCACTGGCCGAAGCAAGGCTGCTGTACTCGTACTCCTCGGATGGTTGGTAGATAAACTCCTCAATTTCAATATCGGAGTCGACAAGAGTCACTTGTCGGCCAGAGGAGGAGGCAGGGGACTCGCCGACTTCAATCTCAACGGCTGGGTCGCTCAGCTCGGAAGCCGACTCGGAAGAGTCGGATGGTGAATCTGATTCGGTAGATTCGGCCATATCTGCCATATCTAGGGCCATAGCAGCCGTCTGGGTCTCCAAACGCCGACGAACATGAGGAGCCGGCACTTTCCTTAGCAATGGCGGCCTGGTGAATTCCGGCAAATTCTGAGTCTTTTCCGGCATTTGTGTCGGACTTTGACTCATCAAGAGTCGCACAGTTCTCATCGCGTCGCCTCTTTCCTTAGCCTTTCGAGCAGCAGCCGACCTCGTTGACCCCGGCACCTCAGACGGCGTATCCGGCAGGGGCACTCCAGGCAAGTCAGCCAGGGCATGTAGGTCAGGGGTGGTCACCTTCAGGTACTGGGTCAGGCCAGTCTTCAGGGGTGGCGGGGTCGACCAGTTGTCCAGTAAAACCTCGCTCTCACTGCCCAGAGCTGCTACGGACGGGGCCAGGGCCGCTGCTGCCCGCTGGGTGAGGGAGTCGAGCGCGGCTGACCAGTAGAGGCGGGCGGCCCGATGGATGGCTAGGCGAACCTTGTCGGGGATGTGCACAGCGGCAAGGGAGGACCGCAGCGTGGCTGGGATCTTGCCGGTGTGGGTTGACTGAGAAATGATTGATTCAACGAGAATCTGGGCGTTCGTCTCGGCCGAGTTCGCGAGGTCGAGGAAGATGGGCCCATTTGAGGCATATGAGACGTCTACAGGCTCAATATCAACTTCATAGCCCAGATCAGCAACGCATCTCTTGATTGACTCCTGGATCGACTCGCCGTCTTCTCTTGACGAGCTCAACTTGAGCCTGTATCTGAAGAGACCAACATCCGACACTCGGCCCATGGCAAGTCGGTTCAGTACTCGAGAGACACGTGCTGACGCAACACGGAGAGATTCAAAGTGCGCTGGGACAAGCTTGAGGCCCTTGGGGATGTGGTGCATGGGCATGGGGGCGCTGGGGGTCGCCCCGAGGGCTATGGCTGCAGGGTTGGCGTCCAGGATAGCGTCTCTACTGTATACAGCTACCGGCTGCCCTTCCAAGCTGGAGTAGGTCTGAAGGGCCGCGGAGACCATCGCTGTGCGGACGCTGACGGCGTAGTAGCTGGACTGCAGGAGCGGTGCGGGAACCATGGCCCCTATGGAGTACGGCGTGTCAGGCACAGGTGTGTATGAAGCAGGCGGGGCTGTGGGCGTCGTGAGGGGGCGGATGGCGGCTGGCGGAGTGTGTTGGGAGGGCGTGTAGCGCTGTAGCTGTTCTACGACACACGTCATTTCCTTGCATTCGGGTTCCTTTGTGGTCTTGCTCGATGTTCGCGGTCCATTCGACATGTTTTGGCTTTTCGTTCTTGCAGAGATAGCTTGGGCATGCCGTCGTCTCTTGGCAAGTATATGAGGCATTGTCAATGAATCTGTCGTGTTTGTATCGCTCTCAGAGCTATACATCATGGAATCATACTGCGCACCGCTCATGGCGCACATGCTGCCAGTTGTCCGCCAAGTCATTTATATTGTTACATGTGGACTCCTGGGGCAGCACTTATCATGTAACAACACTACTTTCCGCCACAAACACGATTAGCCGACTGCCGCCGTTCCTCCATGCTCACATCACAGACTACGAACAGCATCGTCAGGGACCCTCCAACCACCGCCTCCCAACCCCAACCTTAACCGATGTTTACCACTGCGGCAGGTGCCAATACCATCACCGCTTCAACTCATCCGCCACCTTCCTGGCGAGCACGGGGCCCGTCCACCCAGCACCAACGAGACCAGATGCCACGTCGACCTCCATGGAAGAGTTCACCGACCCCGCCTCGCTCCTAAGCCGAGTCCCCCTCACCACGGGCAGGGCGGCGAGTTCTTTCTTCGAGGCCGGGCCCTGGACCATGGGAGGCGTCTCGGCCCGGTCGACACAGTCAAATAACTGGGGACTCCGAGGGCCGGAGCCGGTAATGCTGCCGTGGGATACGGTGACTGAGATCGAGTCGTCATCCCAGCCGATCGACTCAAAGAACGACTCGCCAGAGTCTGCCCGAGAAGGAAGTGGGGCTGCGCGGACGAAGCGGACAGGGGCAGTGGACTGGGGCTCTACGGCTACGACGGGGTATGCAGCGCTGGTCCACCTTCCCTGTTGGACCTGCTTGATGATGTAGTGGATGTTACCGACGTTACCAGTGGCCACGGGTGAGGCGTCGGGGCCGAGGAGTTGGTAGATGGGAAGGATGGACGCCGGCTCGGCCTGGGCGATGGCGAGCAGGGTTGAGTCAGGGAGGACTGCCTGGGCGCACTCGTCGGCCGCTCTAGCAACAGAATCACGCCACTCAAACAGGGCAATGGCTATGAGTTGTTGGACGTGGGAAAGAAGGGCGCCAGGACTGCCCTGTTGGAAGAGATAGCGGGCAGATAGGGAAGTGAGCATCGTCCGCTGGTAGCAGTCTGCTGTTCGAGACACCGAGTTGAGCCAGGCAGCCCGGCTCATGTCGCGATCATAGCCCAGGTCAATGGCCCGGAGCTGGGCCATGATACGACCTGCTACGTAGCATAGGTAGTGGGTGTCACCCTGTGCATACTTGCACATGGCCCTCGAGAGCGGTCTGAGCGTCCAATCGGCGGTCTGGAGACGCTTATCTGGGTGGAATCCGCAGTATATGTGAAGCAGCGCGGCGAGTGACTTCTGGCCCTTGTATGTGTCGATAGAGTGGCCGTTGTAGGAGGCGCGACAGTCTTCGGGGATCGGGATCTGATCGAGGACTGTTATGGCCTCATATGTATCGAGCATATTAACAATGTAAATGCCGAAGTCACGCTGGAGCCAGCGAACATCGTTGCGCGCGCCATGGAAGACTTTGAGGATTCGTGCGTTGGCAAAGACGTCTCTGAGCATATACATGTGTGGATACAGGGCCAATGTATCAAGTAAATAGTCCCTTGGAGCTCCAGCATGCGTGGTAATCTGCACCAAGCAAGTCAAGCCCTCAAACGAACACTCTGCGTTATGCTCTACGTCCACGGCGATGAAGGGACACATGTTAATCTCGGACACGAGGGCAGCGAGTTCCTCCTGCGTCTGAATGAGTGTAAAAGGCGTGTCATTCAGCGAGGCCGGCTCCTCTACGTGCATTAGAGCGCCAGGGAGTCGAACCTTGAGCTGTTCCGTTGCTTGTCTTCTCGAGTCGGACCTTACCACGAGACCGGAGTCCAGCAGCCCGTCAGCAGGCTCTACAGTGACACTGGGTGCGTTGTATATCGCGTGGTAGACACTAGCGGTCTCCTGCGCGTACGGATGGGTGCGGACGTCGGGGAAGGATGGGGATTGGCGGAGGGTGTCGAGGGAAGGGGGTGCGTAGTCGTCCAGGTAGTGGTACTTCATATGGCGTTGGGCCATGCCTGTGTCGGGCTCGGTAAGGTCTGGGACGAAGGGGAGGTTGGTGTTGTCGCGCTCGGGTTTCTTAACGGCGAAGGAAACGCCCATAGCGGCTACTCCCGCGGGAGCTGCGAGGCGCTGGACAGGAGTGGAAGACTCAAGGCCAAGGTTGATGTCTTTGCGGGCGGCAGTAAGCGTTTGGCGGATGGGTTCGACCATTTGGCTGTATGGGACGGACAGATCGTCCGCGGGGATCGTTTCGGTGGGCTGGGCAGCAGAACCGGACCATATGATAAACGGAGAAGCGATTTCCTTCCAGATCTTCTCTGTAATCGCCTTCACCTTCTCTTTGTACTGAGCATTGTCGCTGTACACTGTGGAATGGCCGGGAGGGCTATTGACAACCGCCTGCGACGATGTAATCACGTCTTTAGCAAGCTGGAATCCCTTCAAAGACCATTCGCTGGGTTCAAAGGCTTTTCCACTCATTTCGTTGCTCGAAATTTCCTCGCAAAAATGCGGAAGCATCAAGGACACAAGCGGCTTTAGGAGACCAAACTACATTCCACCTGACCCAACCCACTGCTTCATGTCCAACCAGCCGCCCGGACAATATTTCACCCGTCACCACAGCGACTACATCGACTCTGTGTATGACGTGCAGCCCGACAAAAAGTTGCCGCGCTGGCTCTGCACAGTGACGCTTTACATACATATACAGTAGCATGCAACTAAACAGCCTCAGCGCTCGCCTTTCTCGACGACCTTCGTTGTCCCGTCCATGTAGTAGATCTCCACCTGCCCGCTCAGAAGGTGCTTCTCGATCTGCCCCGTCTTGAACCGGTAGACCTCCACGCCGTCGGGCAGCGTGGTCATGAGGGTGTGGACGTCGGCGTAGAGGTAGACCTGCATGCCGTCCGGGAACGACTTCTTGAGGTCACCGTTGTAGAACTGCACAATCTCGGTCCCGTCGGGCATTACCGTCTTCTGCGTCCCGTTGACGAACTTCACGGTCTGCACGCCGCTCTCATACCGCGTGCCAACACGCTTGTTGGCCTCCTTCACCGCGACGGGCTCGCCGCTGCACATCTCCTCGAGCTCGGCTTGCACCGAGTCGATGAGCTCGCTCGGCGTGGCGAAGGGAAGGCCGAGATCGGGTACGCCCCTCGCTGCGGGTGCTGGGCGTCCTGTGTCCGGCCTGTACGCGGGCTCGGCCAAGGCTGCGCGAGTCTCCCGGGTCCGCTCTTCAATGGCCGCCTGGTTGCGCGCGAACTCGGTCTTGCGGGCTTCTAGCGTGCGTCTGGCCTCTGTCAGCGACCGCGCGAAACGCTCCGTCGTGATGGTGCCCGAGGCGACCTTGTTCTTGAGCTGCGTCTGGGCCAGCGAGATATGCGATTCCAGCGTGCGGAGATGCTCGGTCGCGTGGGCAATCTGGTCGCGGAGGTCCGTTTCGTCACGCATGAGCGAGTCGCGGCTCCTGTTGCGGTTCCCCGCGGCGCTGCTTCTGGAGGATCTTCATCCGCTCCTCGTGCTCGAAAATAAGCGCACGCTCGCGCTCTTGGTACTTCTCGCTCTCCTTCATCACTGCTGGCTCCTCTGCTGGCCGGGAAACCGCCACAGGCTTGGGTGCCGCTTCCACCATCGATGCGGCGACCTCTTGCTGCACAGACTTCTCCAAAATAGCAAAGTCTTCTAAGTCCGCGCGGTCTTTCTCGCTAAGCCATGCGAATGCCGCCATTCGCTCGAAAAAACGCTTGATGGTGACTTTGCGTATTTCGCATAGCGACGACAGCTTGTCAGCGAGTGCCCATCCGCTTGGCTGGGCCACAAATCACTCACATTGCCTCCGCGAGGTGACATGGCCGTGTGAGTGCTCTGTTTACATTATAGCACCACATGCACTTTGGGACCAGCACCCGATCGCCGGCACAACGCTGATAACGCACCGTCCCTGCCGTTCAGCGTTGGAGGAGGAGGTGCTAGTCAGCGCCAGGCAGGCATCGGCACATTGACGTTAAAAGATTACCTACCTTCCGATTGCCGTGGGGAATTGACCAATTTTCTTTTCAATTCTTGCAAAATAGCACACTCTGGAGGTATACCAAGCCCACACTACCCGCGTGTGGGGAGCCGCGTGTTGCACAAAATCGGTCTTTGAAAGTCAAGCTTCTCGAGAAAGACTATCGCAAGCAGCAATGGCCTTCCCTAAAAGCGCTATGCTTGGCGTAGCTGGTATGCTCACCTTTGGTACGGGCACTATGATCTCGGCTAAGCTCATGCTGGACATGAGCGCCAAGGGCCTTAGCAGTGCTCCGCCTCACAAGTTTGAGAAGCCCATCTTCCAATCCATCATCATGTTCTGGGGCATGGCTGTCTGCATCGTGTTTGTTACTCCATCTGTGTCGCTTGGTAGCGTCAGTTCTGGCGCGATACATTGTTTCGCTGCGACCGGGTTTCGTCCTTCGCTTACTCAGCCTCCACTTCATGGTCATGGGCTTCAAGTACGGCATGAAGACCTTCAAGGCCCAGCGCGCCGCTAGCCGCGCCGAGTCTTCCTCCGACGCCGGCAACCTCCTTGCCGAGGACGTCGAGACTCCCAAGGACGATGTCGAGTCCCTCGTCGAGTCCGAGGCCGAGCCCATGTCTCTCCAGGCCAAGATCTGGGACGAGGCCCGCGGCTACATCTACATCGCTGTCCCTGCCACCTTCGATCTGCTTGCCACCACTCTCATGACCTTCGGCCTCATCTTCATCGATGTGTCCGTCATGCAGATGCTCCGTGGCTCCATGGTTATCTTCTCTGCCCTCCTTTCCGTCACCGTCCTCCGCAAGCACCTCCGCCTCTACCAGTGGACTGGTGTCGCCACCGTCGCCCTCGCCTGCGCCATGGTCGGTGTCTCTTGCATCATGGGCGCCCGCGGCTCTTCTAACTCCCGCCCCGCTGCCCAGCAGGCTCTCGGCTGCCTCTGCGTCGTCGGCTCCCAGTTCATCCAGGCCTCTCAGATCGTCGCCGAGGAGATCCTCCTCCACGGCGTCAAGGCCGCCCCCCTGCAGGTTGTCGGCATGGAGGGTGTCTGGGGCTCCCTGATCACGATGTTCGTCGTCTACCCCATCGCCATGCTCGTCCCTGGCTCTGACCCCGCCTTCCCCCTCCCCTACAAGCCCATGGAGAACGTGTTCGATGACTTCGCTATGATGTTCAACAACAAGCTGATCTTCACCTTCTCCTGCATCTACTTCATCTGCATCCTCGTCCTCAACTACTCTGGCATGCTCGTGACGTCTGCCCTCACTGCCGTTCACCGCACCATCTTTGAGGCCGTCCGCACCCTCGCTATCTGGATCACCGATCTCTTCATCTACTACCTCGTCATCTCTGGCGGCCGCCACACTGTCTACGGCGAGCGCTTCGACCTGACCTGGTCGTTCCTCCAGGCCGCTGGCTTCGCCACCCTCGTCTTCGGCATGGCCATGTATGTCCCTACATCGCATTCTTACCTAGCTACAACGATCTTATCCGTCTGCCCGGCATGTTTGTTCTTTGATTTATGTGTTACATAGCGTCTTCAAGTACGGCGATGAGGTCCCCGCCCCCGAGGCCAAGGACGTCGAGATGGCCGAGAGCGAGACCCTCTCTGACATCCAGGAGGACCTTGTTTAAACCTAATATAAAGGATCATTTTCCGATGATGATACCCGCCGCCGGGAGTTGTTTGATAGAGGAGATAAAGGAGAGGCGGCACAAAGGCTGTAACAGCAAAGGACTTAAGTAGTTTAAAGAACTTAAGAACGGCGAGGCCACATGATAGTGGTCTGGTTGCGGCGCCAGGCAGCACGGCGGGAGCCACCGATGACGTGGTTGGCACCGTGGTGGTGGTAACGGAAGCCACGGCCCTTGCGGCCAGAGGAAGTCAGGCCACGGAGCTCACGGTGACGGTGGACGGAACCGGCGATCCACTGGATAGCGGGGTCGTTGCGGATGGCGGCGTGGTTGGGATCCACAAGGATGACCTCATACCAGTGGTAGGAACCGTCGGAGTTCACCCAGTAGGAGTTGAGGACACGGAGAGAGCCAAGACGACGGCCGGCACGCATCTCAGCGACGGTCTGGAGGCTGCGGAAAGACTTCTGCTCGGAGACACCCTGGTTGCGGGGCTTACCGTGAACCATGCCCTTGACGAGGGAACGCTTGCGGCCACCCTTGCACACACGGACGCGGTAGACAACGTAACCCTGCTTGGCCTTGTAGCCAAGCATGCGAGCCTTCTCGGGACGAGTGGGGCGGGAAACGCGGTTGATCGCGGATTCCTGGCGGTACTGCCAGCCACGGGTACGGAAAAGGAAACGCATGACATCAGACTGCTTGTGCTTCCAGATGGCGGAAAGATATGCGGCGGAACCCATGATTCGTTTGAACGCTGTGCTCTCTGCGTGCATAAAAAAAAAGTGATTAATTCAAAGGACTGCCGACCAGGCCAACAAATCAGAGGCCCAAAATCGTGCATGCCGATGCTGCTTCTTTAATATGGTATGAATAATCTGCTCGGTTCAGAAAAAGTCGTCTGCCAGCGCCATGTTCAGCATCGCCGCCCTTGCCGGCTTCTTCTCCGTTAATACCGGGGCCATCTTCCTCTTCACCGGGGCAGGGAGGGGCTTGGCCACCTCATTCTCCGCCTTTCCAAGGATTGAGGCCTGCTCGTGCTCCTTGGCTGTGACCTTGCATCCATTGATGACAGTGAGCTGCGGGAGGAGGGTGAGGAGCTTCACTCTGAAGTTCTCTATGTTGCACACCGGGTTTCTACCGACATAAAGCTCCTTGAGCTTGGGCAGGGAGGCCAGCTTGCCGAGCTCTGCCAGTGACGATATGTTGTTGTGGTATAGGTCTGTATAAGGGTGTATGGAGGTGCTACGTACTAATAGACTCCAATAGGGGCAGGTTGCTGGCCGACAGGAAGGAGGAGATGGTCTCTACGCTGTTGTCGGCGACGAGGAGGACTCGAAGGGAAGGAATGAGCGGGAACTCGCCAAGATGCGTGATGAGGTTGAACGATAGGTCAATACCATCAAACATGGACTGTGTGATATGGGTATAGCTGCAACGTACTTCGATTACTGCAAGGTTCTCGATCATAGCGACCTGGAGCTCTGTGTCAGCGCGAAATGGGTCACATACCTCGTAGATAGAGCATTCTGTGCCCAATAGGGTTCAGGCATTGCGGAGCATTGAGCAGAAGCTCGGGTGTTAGTTTCGTCATCGTCGCGACTTGACGACTTGAAGACTGCGACACCCTCGGATAAGAGAGCCACATATACCATGTATTTCGAGTTGAATGGCCCACTCGTGCCCTGAGTGTGAAGTGCAGTGGCTAGCTTAGCTCTGACCCGACTACAACGCCCGGTAAATCATGGCCACGCCCCTCCTTCCCAACACGAGTCAGAGAATGGTTTATCGACTCACCTTGGCCTTGATACATGTCTAGACTTACTCAATTCATCGGCCATGCCATACTTGTTCAATCGCTCAGCCATCCACAATGTCAAGTCACCCCGTGTTCAAATGGTTGGGTGGCTCAGCATCGACATCTGCCTCGTCCCAGTCGACACCACAATACTGTCGCACATTATTGACCGATCTTCGGACCTTAACGCCAACTGTCTCAACCCCGCCCCAACTGGGTCGAGCGCTCGCAGTGCCAGGGGTGTCCAGTCGAACTCCCCGTCATACACGTTGCCTGTAGCAACCAATGCCTGTCGCAGAAGACGTCTGAGCAGCTTGTAGTCTGGTAACTCGCCGGGTTGGACATGACGACTCCTAGCGTGTCTGACGAACTCAAGCAGCTGGGGCGGGAGACCGTAGCAAACTTGTTCGATGTGCATGCGCTCTTTCTTAAGCAGGATCTTGGCCAGCTTTCGGTCTGGGTCACGGGCGACAGTTCCCTGCCAGGGAAGCCTCCCGTTGAGGAGGTAGAGCATGACGTATGCGAGAGACTCGATGTCGTCGGACGGGGTCTGCGCGTTTCCGTTCATTGCGTTGACCGAAGAATATCGAAGGGTTCCAACCATTTTCCCCGGTCTGGTTTGATCGCCCATTCGCTGGGCCAGCCCAAAGTCGACAATATATATATCTTGGAGACGTTGCTCTGTGCGCGTTGTTGGCATTGCTCGAATCAAGAAGTTCGTCGGCTTGACATCGCGATATACGAATCCTGCCGTATGAACTCGCTCGAGGCGACTGAGCATCGCATCCACAACCAGTACTACGGTCTTCAGAGTGAACCGCTTGTCGCAGATGTTGAACAGGTCGTCGATGGTGGTGTCGAGGAGCTCGAGGCCGAGGTAGTGAGTGCCCTCCCTGTTGGCATGAAAGAAGTGGCACCGTGGTATTCCAGTGCTGCCTTGTAGCTGTTGAAGGACATTATACTCATTTCTAAGCTGCCGATGCTCAATCCAACGCGGTTCTACCTTGATTGCGATCTGCTCGGGCCAGTCCTTGAATGGATCGTCTCGTTCGGCGTCAATACATCGTGTTCCGATATGTACACGTCCAAACGTGCCTTCACCTATCAGTTGGCCAAGCTTGTATGGGAGTTTATGCATGTTCTAGGCAAATGAATGCCAGTGACGTGATGTTGTCATGCGTTAACCCGTGTCCAGCGACTAATGTAAACGATAAATCGACTAGCTATGCACACACCCAATACTGTGTTTGCCGTCACAGAATACGCTGCTGCTGGCTTTAATGATCATTCGAGGTGGTTGATGCAAAAGAGTAACTGACAACACTAACTGCGGCGCTTTCTCTTGCTCACAGGGGCGTCAAGGCCAGTGACTTGGATCTGCCCATCGTTGGGGTTGGCCAGCAGGTCGATTGGGTCTGAACTGTCGTCATCTCTTCTAATGCTAACGCCCTGTGCATTCAAATGCCACGTGGACTCGATTTGGTTGTGTGAGAACAACGTTCCAGTAATATTGACTGCAGGAAAATCGCTGTCAGCAACTGTAGAGGCTATAGCCTCATCAAACTTAGCCATTACAGCGTTCCTGACCATTTGATGGTGTGATGGATCAACATTGATCTCCAAATATGTATCAAGGACCTCAGAAAGCGATCTCCCGACCGCAGTAGATTTCCGTGCGTCCGAAAGCATCGCTTTGTTCATGGCATAAACTGCACACTAACCAATCAAATGATTAGCATTCACAGCTGTTGAATGCGCTAGTTTATATCAGTCCTCCTCCTCCTCCTCTTCCTCCTCGACCCGGTTTGCCTCCTCGATGTCCTCTTCCGTCACGTCTTCTTTGTCAATTCTCACCAGACGCGGGAGTATCTTCAATACCGCGATACGATCAGATGCGTCCGAGCCCGACACGTTGAGGTTAAGCAGCTCTGGGCAGTTATCGACGAGAACATTGAGCTCTTCGGGAGCAGCCAGCTTCGTCTCCCGTAGGTTCAGGTATTTCAACGCTGGGAGGCTGCAGATGAGCGGGGGTACTTCAGGGAGTTCCTTTGGCCCCTCTTTGACGACAAGGTCCTCTGACGGGGGCTCCGCATCTTCATCTTCACTGCCGCTCAGCACCTCCTCCTCGGGCTCCTCCTCATCGGGCTCTGGGTCCGCATTCTTACCCATCTCGCAGCCCCTCAAGTGGAGGATTTCGAGTGACGGTGCCCTCACACCAGAGAAGTAGCGCAGAGGGTTGTCTGCCAGATAGAGCCTGACGAGCGAGGGCAGAGCAAGCCCATCAACTGACTGGATTTGATTGCCCCTCGCCTCGACTATCTTGAGGTTGGGGTGGCCGGTTATTGAGTCAAGCGACTCAATCTGATTCGAGTTCAAGATTACGTGCTCGAGCTTCGGGCATCCACTCAGGTCGAGCGTCTTGATGGAGCAGGAGGAAGCGTTCAACCGTCTCAGCTCTGGGAGGGAGAGCTTCAGTTCAGTAAGAGAGTCGTTTTGGCTAATGTCCAAAAATTGAAGCGTGGTAACACTGTTGAGAGGCGAAGCGTCCGTAATTGCGTTCTCACTGAGGTCTATTTCTCTCAAAAGAGGATAGGATGACAGGAGTTCGATTTCCTGGAGCTCGAGGCCCTTGGCATCAAGTTTTGTCATTGCAAAAGAGTTATTATCATGTGTACGCTCGGGAGCTGACAATCTAGTATAAATAATCTCTTTTGTCAGCTTGATAAGTTCTTGCTCGGGTTCAGAGTCCGACATTGTCTTCGAGTTGATGGAAATGGTGAGCAGGTTAAGCGCTGGCGACGACTGCCATCAGAGGGGTCAGTCGAGCGTTGAATACTGCGCAATAGCCCTCTGCCGGCTAGTCATCCATTGCGGGTATGCCTCAGGTCTACCCGTCCGGCGTGTCCATCGACGAATGGCCCAGGCCTGCAGACGAAGCTGTGACGCTTGGACGGTAAGAGATGGCCCCGCCAGAGCCACTCCGCCATATTTCAACCAGATAAGGTAAATTTTAGGGGAAATAGTGTGTAAGTATGTGTGTGTGGTGTGGCTGCAGCCTTGTCGGACTTCATATTGAAGCCGCCGGTGAAGGGCGAGAAGACGTCGCGCATGGAGAAGGTGTGATCAACACCTTGCTCCTTGGTTTTGCCTGAATCGAGGTCATCGGCGTTGAAGTGCCAGAAGGAGAATGTAACGGAATTGTTGTCCACGGATTGAATCCATCATTTCAAGCCTCTTGTGCTTGTCTTGAAGGTCCACCCGAAGATATGCGGATGATGTTGACGCGACAAAACAGCGATGCCACGTTAACTCAAGTTGTCCGACTTCCTCTCGGGCGTAGGAGCCAGCGATGGCTTCTTCATTGATCGATTGAACTCAGCAACAACCTTCCCAACCGAGAAATCCTTCGCGTTTTCAATCCAAAAGGACGGTACCCTCGACCCACGCCACACATCATCGGCCTCTCTCCTTCGTACCCTTGGTGATTCGACTAGCTGTCGTCCTCTGGCCACCGGGGACTGCGGTGGCAGGGGCGTGCTTGGGACTGAGGGCTGACCCGAGGGGTGGGGGGAGGGTAGAGGGCGTCTGGGGACAGGGACCGGATCAATTTCATCATCGTCGTCTTCAAGAGTTTCAGTAATGTGGCGAGGCTGGGCTGACGTCCGTCGCATGGGGGTCGTGAGTGAGAAACGGCGGGCAGGGCCGCCCACATGGGCTTGGTCGCGGGAAGGATTGCTTCGTGGCGTTGCAGGCTTGCCTGGCTGACAGATACGGCTGAGCTGCGCCTTTGTACGAGCGTGGTCTTCGTGCATGCTTTCTACTAACCGCTGCGTGGAGGCGATGGTTCTGTCGACGAAATCTCGTGATGATTCCGTCGCTGTGCTCCCGCTTCGTGGGGAAAATAAGGCCGAAGAGGAACGACTATGGCCTGCTGATCTCAATATCGACGTGTTAGGCGATACAGGCTCCGCGAGGAGGGAATCGGCTGGAAATGCGCCGCTTCTATCCATCTCTGACAGATTCGTCGATGGTGACTGATATAAACTAGATAGTCGTTGTTTCATTGCTTCTATATCATTGTGTCGCACGCCCGGGGAGATCATGTCTCCACGTTCGTCGGCGCATTGCTATACGAATTTCACAAAGACCTATGGTGAACTTGACTGTACTGGTTCGTGGAGACTGGTAATACATGTGTGAGTAAATATGGCCGAGTTTACTCGAGGCCCTGGGCTAGCTCAGCACCGCAGCGCCCAATCATCATCCTGAACGCTTCTTCGCGGTCCGACGCCTCGTCCACCTTCGCCTCGAACACCTCAGCGAGGACACGCCGCTGGAGGGCAGGCAGCACCTTGAACACGGGCTTGCCCCACACAAGCCCGCACAGCGAGACGAGCTCCTTCGTGTTGACGGGAACCCTGAGACCTGGGGCCGAGCAGAGGTGCTGAGAAATGATGAATTCAAGGAGTCCGGCATATTCTTGAGTCGACAGAGTCACCCGGCTGAGTGCAAGCGCGGGGACAATCAAGCCGTGCTTGAAGTCGTTCGTCATCCCGCAGAGCACGGCGCCCACCCCGCCCCTGGTCAGCCGGGACATGTCGAGCCCGGCCAGGGCCGCCGCATGGGCGAGGATGTCTTCCACGAGGGAGATCTCCCGGTTGGACATCTTTATGTCCCGCAAAACTGCGGTGACTGCAGACGTCTCCTTCATTTTCTTCCCCATCCTCGCCAGGGTCGTCGTGCCATAAACAGGGTGCAGGATTGCTGACAGACTCACCCCGAGTCGGAGCTCAGAAGCAGAGCCGGTCCATAGGCTGGATAGCTCAGTGGTTAGCATGGCCAGACCGTCAAAAGCCCGCTCGACGCAGGGCTCGTACCCGCGCCAGGCATCGGGTAGAGGAATAACAGCGGTGTGTAGGCCAAGCGAGACGAGCGTGTTGATACCCAACTGACAGTTGGGGTGCTCAAGCATCAGTTGGGCCTCGTGGGTGATCCGCTCTTGGGATACGATATCCCGAAGCTTGGGCAATAGACTCGAATCTTTCATCGACTCAAAGATCGAGTCGTGAATCTGGAATTTGAATCTAGAAGCGAATCTAGCCACTCTCAGCATCCGGAGCGGGTCATCTCTGAATGTCTGGGTCGGCTCCAGCGGTGTCCGAATCAGCCCGGCCCGGAGATCGTCCAGGCCCCTGTGCAAGAAGTCCTCAACCATGCCCGTGTTAATGTTGTAGAACAGGGCGTTCATAGTGAGATCTCTGCGCTCAGCGTCCTGCAGTGGCGTTCCAAACTTCACTGTGGGGATTCGGCTGGCCTCGTTGTATTCCTCGGATCGTAGGTTGACGAAATCAACCCAGATGCCCAGTATATGGATACGTGCACACTCTAAGTGCTTCGACTTCTCGGGGTCTGCGCGGATTACGGCTACGCGGTGCTGCTCGGCGTGTGCTGGGTGAGGAGAGATGGGGTGACGAACTCTCAGCGTAATACTCCACTACCTTCTCTGCAAATTCACGCCCAGTGACGTTATCGGTAGTAATATCTATGTCCTCATTCTGCTTGCCTAGAACTTTGTCTCTTACCTGGATAAGCGTACATTGTGGCACAAACCCAGCCTCCAGCCACGCGAAGGGTAGTTTTGCACTCGTATTTGGCTAAAACTGCCTTAAGAATGTCGAACAGCTGAGTTTCAAGTTCTGTAAGCTCAATCACGACATTTATTGCAGCGCTCATTGTGTTGCGCAGTATAAACACATTGTTCGAACCTCAATCTAGGCATATCAAGCCACTGACACACATACGCCATGATCGAGGCATTCCAGGTGGATGCTATGCACCCCAGTCGCCGCGGGCCAGGCTTCTATCACCGAGAACGATCAATCGCAAAGAGAAGGAATGCCACGCGACGAGCAGCAGTACATGGGAAATGCGGTTTAGTAACGGCCAAACAACCAGCTATATGAGCCAAGTTCGGTCAGGGATGCTCGCAAGGCAGCAAGACAATGGAAACAAAGAATTAACCCAACTGGGGCAGAAACAGGATCAATCACACCTCTATTCTCGTCCTCATAAACATATCAGGGTCCATGCTACGACTCTGCCTCTGACCTTGACTCGACTCCAAGTCCCGGAGTCGAAGCTGAGTTCGATCGCGACTGTGAGGAGTCTGCGGAGTTGACTTGGGAAAGTTCATCGATACGGACTGTACAAAGTTCTCAAGGCCAGTGAGATGGCTGCCAATCGTGTCAACAATCTGCTGACGTGTGACTTTCCGAACTGCTGGCTGGGTGGAAGTGGAAAGCCGACTCGTGCCAGCCTGTTGGCAAGGCAAGGAAGCTGTCGAATCATGATGGCGCCGGGAAATCTTTCGTGGACGGGGAAGGCTAGACGAGGACTTTCGGAGGAGCACGCGAGGTGTGGTGGCATTTGAGACAACGGTCGAGGAGAAGTATGGGGTAAGGTCGAGGCCGGCATCGAGTCCAGCTTGCTGAAACTGGTCGAAGCTAGAGCGGATTAGACGCTGGTTATCGACAATCTTGGACGGGGAGTCGGAAATCGACCAGATTGAGGCAATATTCGTTTCGTATCCGAGATATGGCTGAAGTACAAAGGATAGAAATGAATCTCGGAACGGCACATGATCTGCCCCGCCCAGCAGCGCCTTGAGACACCCAGCCACAGCTACTGCGCCCTTGGTGGTAGGTCCAGCCAGCTGCACGAGCACCATGGGGCCTACTGGTCTGTGCACGATGATGACAGTGTGTCTGCCCAGGTCTGGCCTAGCTGTGGACGCGAGGACGATTCTAAGAGCCTCGTTTTTGACGATTTCCATTGGTATTATCGTTGGGTCTTCTAGCTGGGCTCCGTCTGCAGTGGCTGTGTACTCGACCGACTCGAATGGGGATGGGATCGTCTTGCCCATCAGTGCGCGACGCTCAGGTGTTATGATACCGCTGAGGAGGTCGTAAACCTCTCTGTCCCTGTCACTGATGCTTAATGCCGTCACCCCGCACTCTGTAGGCTCTAAAGAGTCGAGGAGTGACATCAACAGGCCATCCTGACGCAAGAGGAGGCTGTTGGACGGTACTGGGTCGACGTATCCTTGGAGGAGACCGACATTCGTGCCTCCACGAGAGGAACTGGTCAAGAGATCGCCGACAATGCTCTCGACTGCCTCAATGGCATGAGTGTACTGCTCATCAGCGCTATCTGTCTTAAACTCAAAGGCATAGTTGAAATAGGCCTCGGAGTTGCTTCGTTTGCTCTCGATGGAGGCGCGAACGAGCTTCCCGACATCCGTGAGCTCTACAGTCGAGCGACTTCGCCTAGAGTGAGATGAATGTTGCCCTTGTCCTCCATTCTCGTCATTTCTATCACAAAGGCACAAATACAGCTTCATTTTCGCCGTTAACCTCGTGCGATCTCGTGAAATTTCGTAAACTGCCCGGCCTGGAAATCCGAGTTGCAAGGCCCTCCCGGAAGATGCCGCGATGAGACACGTCTACTCGTGTATGGGCGATGATATTTACCACTTGGAATTGAGTGCATCTTTAGGCTTGGCAATCTTGCTGAACGACGAGGGAAAGCGACATCAACAGACAAAACCATGGCCACTGGCCGCCTTTTGTAACACACGAGCGTGGCTGGCTCTCTTTCTGTCCAATCGCTGTGAGCCTCCAAATGACATCCACGCCTGACCACCCGACGCTGAACTTCTACCCCAATCAAAGTGCATTTACAGCGACCATAAATCATCTATATATATAAAGTACATCACCTCAGCGCCATCTCATTCCGCAGGTTCATGAGGATCCGATCTTTCCGACCCAGGACGTCGTGGAGCCGAGCAATCTCTTCCTCCAGCCTGGCAGTGACGTTGCTGTGTTGCTGGGACGTCTGGAGGCCTCGTAAGTCCCTGTCGCGGGACATATCAACCATATGGCTCATGGCTTGTTCTGCCCGCGCCTCGGCCTCGCGAACCTTATCGTGTGCGGTGACTGCCTTACCCTCCGCTGCTCGAGCGGCCTTCTCAGCACGCTTGATCCGGGTAGCACAGTGCGCATGTTCCTCCTCCAGCGCGACCAGCTTGGCAGTGGTTTCACCGAGCTTTGCACGCATGACTTCGATCGAGTCCGCCATGACTGTAATTTCAGACCCGAGCCTAGAGTTGAGCGTGCGGACCGAGTCGATACCGTCGCTCTGCTGCACTGCCTCCTTGGCGGACTGGGCGGCTGCAAGTTCTTTCTCACGAAGGCGCCGCTCTGTTGCTGCAAGCGCTGCCTTGGCTCGAGATAGCTCCTTCGCCATGGCTTCGGTGTCATCGTGGGCTGTGTCGCGCCTGGCCTCAGTGAGCTCTGCCTGTAGCTCCGTGACCTTCGCCTCGAGCTCTGCGACCCGCTGAGTGTCGGCCTGAGTCGCCTCGAGTCTCTTCCTGCTCGACTCTGCCCGACCGGTGACGATTTTGACGTTGTTCTCGAGGTTGCTGATGATGGTCCGCTGGTCCTCGACCTTCCGCTCCGCCCGCTTAAGCTTGAGTGAAAGATCGGTGAGATCGATCTGCAAACTCTCGTTTGCTCCCTTCAACTTGGACAGCCGACCCACAAGCTTAGAGTTTTCGGCCCGCAGCTTCTCATACCCTTCTTTCACCCTCGCGACAGCCCGCTCGTCCTCCTTGGCCTCCACCTCGGTGGTCCCTGCCACCTTGTGCATGCTGTCCTCAAGATACTTCACCCGCTCAACCTCACGCTTCAGCGCCTTGGCTGCGGTGACGTGCTTGGCTCGTGCCTTGGCGAGAGATATCCGGGTAGCCTCGAGCTTTCCTTTGAGATCATCACACTCAGCTTCAACACGGTCCTTGGCGACGTTAGCCTGCACTGTACCCTCTCTGGCATCCTTCAGCGCTGCCTTGAGCTTCTTGATCATCTCATCACGCTCTCGAATGGGCTTGCTCTCCTTGTATTCAGTCAACTCACACTCAACCTCCTTGAGCGAGTTATTCAACTCCCGAATGACTCTAGCCTGAGTCGCGTTCTCGTCCTTGAGACTCTGGATGGAGCGCTTCATCTCAACAATGGCACCTTCTCTCCCTTCTAGGACGTCGTCGAGCTCGCCGCGGGTCTCGCTCATGACTGACTGGAGTTCTTGGAGTCTGGTGTCAGCATCCTTCTTGGTCTTGAGGGATTGTGACCGCTCACGCGATAGAAGACCGTACAAGTTGTCAATGAGAGCGGTCTTTTCGTCCATCTCGATCCTGAGAAGATTCACCTCCGTCTGCGCAGTCTCAGCAGCCTTGGTAGAGTTGAACAGCCCATCAGACGCTTCTCGGTAGCGTCTGGTGAGCACCTCGAGCTTGCTCTTGACTGCGTCATATTCTGGTCTCAGCTGGTCAAGATCCGACTGGGCGATCCTAAGTTCCTCACGGTACTGACGCTTCTCAGCCTCGCCAACTGCGAGTTCGTGCTGCAAGTTACGAATTTGTGAACGGTGTTTCTCTTGCTGAGCCTCCATCTCAATCAATCCGTCCTGCAAGTTGAGTAGCTCAGGTCGTGTGGACTCAAAAATCTCGATTCGTTTCTCAGAGAGGCGGACCTTTTGTCTGAGTGAATCAACGGTCGACGTAAGGTCCAGGTTGACCTCTTCTAGACGCTGGCGTTCAGCAACGGCGGTTTCAAACTCAGTCTTGCGAACAACGATGCTGTCCTCAGGCACAAAGGTCGCCCTGCTCAGCTGCTCAGAAGCTCTCTTGAGCTGCTCAGCAAGGAGATCCCGCTGCTTCTGCAACTCGACGTTTCTATGCCTGTCGAGGCTAGCAGCAAGAGAAATCTCCGACCCGTCCGAAGCGTACTCGTCAACGGTGTGCTGTGCCCCGGGCGGCGAGGGGGAGATCTCAGGGTACATCTCAGCCGCATCATACTCAACAGGTGGAAGATCTTCGACAATTTCTCCTGGCTCGTCGGCAATGGGCTCCAACTCGTCGACTTCTTCGGGGGCCACGTCCTCGTCCTCCTCGTCATCTCCTTCGGCTATAGCAGACATGGGATGGGGCGTAGACGCAGTGTCCACCGCCCCCTCGGACTTGGGAGTGGTTGCTTCCTCCTCGACGTCTTGCCGGGGACTGTTCTCGACATAACGAGGGGAAGCCAAGCCCTGGGGTGTGGCACTCTCGTCCTCTGAGCTCTCTGCGTTCACTACAGTGTATCTGCTGTCTCGGGGCTGGCGTTCTCCCGGCTCGGGCGAGTAGTGCGAAAAAAAACGGCCGGGTACGGGGCTCATCGCGCTCTGCGTCATGTTCTGCGGTGTAAGAACTGGTCCGGTGATGTGGGTGACGCTGCTGGGCAGGGGTAGCTGGGGAGTGCGAGCTGAAGAGCCCAGGGCATCGAGCTGGTCGTCTTGCTCGGAGATGCGCTTCTGCGCTGAAGTAACGATCTGTCCTAGCTCTGCTATATCTGCATCGCGGTGCTGAAGCTGGAGCTCTAGTTCTCTGACGCGGTTTTGGCTCTCCTTGAGGCCATACTTCCCTTGCTCCAACGCGGCGACACGGGAGCGAAGCATCGCGTTCTCATCGACCAAATCTACGCTTTGTCCAGTGCCTTGTGTTAGAGTAAGGTTCATTGGCAGCTGGAAACGCGAGAAATGCTTCGAAAGGTGCTCTCAGGCAAGAAATTCTCGGAAATCGAACAAGATCTCAATAAGATTCGGACATGTCTCAGATTTGCCCGACTGTGTCGGCCTGGCATGGAGGGTGGGACTCAAGACCGACCTCAAGACCGATATTATCGCCGCGACTCGACTGACCGTTTGAAGGGAGTTCTCTCTTCTCTCTTACAACCCACGAACGCAGCCGACTTTGTACACATTCCTCCCTTGCCAGCCCAGAGAAGTTTATAAGTTTATAAGTTTATAAAGATTAAACCCTAGCAATCTTCATCTGATGCTAGCCTCGCCCGCGAAGTCCAATAAATGGTCGATAACCGCGTCAGCCTCATCGCACCGCTCGCTCTTCCGCCTTGGCCGGAGACTTTTCGAGACTTTGATGACCATTCTGATGACTGCGACTGATGGTGGCAGTCCCATGACCCCGACCAGGGCCATGTGGTGGGTAAAAGGAGGAGTTGGACTCATCTCAGCCGCCCCAAAGCTCATAAAGATCTCCTGGTAAACGCGATCATAAGTTTCGACGGCCTGCCGCATGGTCATCCACTTCCCGACATCTCCGGCAGACTCGAGCGAGCTCTGGATCGACTGGGCCCAGTCGACGCCGGCCATGTGGCTGACCGGCAGAGTGTGAAGGGCGAGCATGATTTGAGCCGCCTTGGCAATGAGATGGTCTGTGACCGGGGCTTGCGGAGGCGAGGGCGAGTCGAAAATGACCAGGGAAGCCAGGGTCGCCAGTCGGCGCAGGCTCTTGGTGTAGACGACGGTGAAGTCCTTGGAGTGGAGAACAGAGCCTGTGGCAGAGTTGGGGAACTCCAGAGGGGCGAAAACGACGGTCCGCAGAGCATGGTCGGTGGGCACGATGGGGCGGTCCAGCACGTCGAGAGAGGCCGGCCTTACGCTGCCTGTGCGGGCTTCTTCGATGATACGGTCGGTAATTGGTACGTTTGTGATGTGAACAGCGGGGTCAAAGGTGAGGAGCTTCTCTACAAGACTGTCGGGAGGGTCGCCGACGAGGACAAGATGGCGGGGGAAGAGGTTGAGCATTGGTTCGACGCCACGAAGTCGCAGATCGTCCATAGTAGCGCGGTTAAGGGCTATGAAGTCTGCAGCAGTGACCGGGGGTGTTGCGGGGGCGTGAACGCACTCGGGCGTGTCTTCAGATGATGAATAGAGCGAGATGCTGACGGAAAGCTTTAGCTCCGGTGGTCCAACCGGGATTTCAGCCCCGGATGCGACGTGGAAGGGCAGTGCATTCGCACTATTGCAGATTGGGAGGGGAATATTCAGCGTTGTGGGTACGGGGCCAAACGATGGGTGCTTTGCATACGGCGAAACTGTCCAAATCACACAGACGAAGAGGATCCAGAGGAAAATGAACGAGGCTTCAGCAAGCCTCATCTGGAACTGGACAACACGTCTGGGTTGAGAGTCATGATGAGTCGAGAGACGATTGGCGGCTGGAGGTAGCCATGCCGAACGTGTCTCGCACCGCCCAGTTGGTTCACCAAAAACAGAGCGTCAGCCTCAGAGCAAACAGCAAAATAGTAAACCAAGAAAGTACCGCTTTAGCACTTCAATGGGAAGTTGAGTGATTACTGGCCACCGAAGGGACGGAAGCCGCTCGTGTACCCAGCCAAGTATGTAGACATGACAACCAAGCCGGTCAAGAGGACGAAGACGGAGATCAAGGGATTTAAACCGGTTTAAAGCTGGACCTCAACATCAACATCGGGCTCGATGGTGATCTTGGTGACCTGGCGCACCATATCGGAGGGGCAGTGGAAGTCAACGACGCGCTTCGAGATGTGCATCTCATAGTGCTCCCAGGTCTTAGAACCCTGGCCGCAAGGAGTCTTACGGGTGGTGATGGACAGGTTCTTGGTGGGCATGCGGACGGGGCCACGGACCTTGATATCCTTGCGCTTAGCGCCGGCAACAAGATCAGTGCAGACCTTCTCGAGGTGCTTCACGTTGCGGGAGGTGAGAGTAACGCGGATGCGCTTCATCTCAGCGCCTTCAATAGTACCCTTCTTCTGGTCCTGTATAAGATGAAACACGCTGTACATGCCATTCTGATCGCTCGAGCAGCTAGAGGCAGTTTAGGGTTAGGAGAAAAACAAAGTGAACCGCCAGATGGCGAAAAAGGCAAAAACATTATCGAGAGTGAGCCTAGCGGTGAGGCCATCCTTGCGGATAGTATGTGTGCATGAGAAAACGATGTCTTACTCGCTTCTTTTCCAATTCCACCCAGTCTCTCAAAATCGACTCCAAAAGAATTGACGGTAAAAATGGCCCAACCTCATAGACAATTTTTGGAGCTGATCTCGTAAAAAGATGTCAGTTTGCTATCACAGATGTGGTATCGGCTGTCGAAATTGGGAGAAATAGGACTGAACGGTCACCATCCATAGTCGTGTCAGAAAATCACACACAAATGATAATTCAAGTCGTGCCAGAAACCGCAACCTGTTCTTGGCCTATTCTTGGTCTGGCGTTGCATTCCAGCGCGACAGGTTCATGATTGCAGTTCTCGGTTGAGTAATTCAAGCAGGCCGGAAGTGGCGGAGACACAAGATGGAACAGTGTGAAGTAGCGGAGCTTATTCTTCGTGATCTGTGTCAATTTGTAGAACAAAAGTGCCTTGCTGCGCTGCAATCGTTCATTCTCTCTGAATTTCCCTCAATCTCCGACAACGAGTGCGATTCTCCCGCCTTCGTCACTCTTTTCGACACAAGTGAGCTGAATCCATCACTAACGAGCATACTAGATCGTTCTCCATCGCTCTTTCTTGCGTTCCTTTCCCTCGCGATCCGACGCCATGCCCTGGTCCTGGCCGACGGTGACCTTCCTTTCTTCCCCATCCACCCAGTGCTCTCACACACCGCAGAACCCACTGAAACACACACCATTATTGCTCGCCGGCCGTGCTCCGCGCTAATGACGACGGTCATGCGTTGTGTCGAGGACCACGCGCTCCAGACAACAGCCCCGGCCTCTCTCCGCACCTGCCCCTTCTGCTTGGGCCTTATGAACTCTAAGGAGACACTTTATGCCCCAGCCGAGGCGCTATATGGGTCCAGAGGGCGTATGATTGTCATTCCCTCAGGAACACCGTTCACTCTTGGGCAGACCCTCGTTGTCGGTAACGATAGCCTTGCCATACGTCACCCAGGCCCACTACTCACCCCGAGGGTCGACCCACCAGTCAGTTTGACCTCTGCGGGAGCCTTAGAGACGGCTGTCGCTAACTGCGCCCACACCGCTGAAGCTCTCGCCCCCCTTCCCCAGCCGGTGCTGCACTCGCTCGCACTGGTCCTCTCTGCGTGCAGCACGAGAGTAGGGAGACCTGTCCATCTGACTATCTCTGCTGCCCGACCCGCTTGCCAATTTATAAGACTTCAGGCCATGGGTAGGATTGCTGTGGAGTCGGGAATGGCCCAGGTCTACTCGGCCGCGGCTAGAATAGGGGTGAGCGCGGTTAACCCGCACTCAGTCATCGGTCAAGCCGGCTTGGGCGATGTGCTCGTTGTCCCAGACCTCGCAGGCCTGCCAAAGGGAGCAATCCTCGGCCTGATACATGAGTTCAGTGCGCCGATGACGTCAAAGATCGCCCACACGACATCTGATCGCCCAGTTGCCCAGGCGGGTCACGGTAGGGTATCGGCCGCACCCAGAATCGGCCGAAAGTCCGGCGCGTTGTGGGCAGGCACGCGACGAAAGATGACCTCCGCTGAGCTCGCCAGGGTCGACCTCATTCGCGGGATCGCGCTGAATTTGGAGCATCCGGAGAATCTTGAGCCGGCCGACCTTGCCGACTGTCAGGCCGACTGGGATTCGTTCGACGATCTCTTTGAAAAGCTCCGCTCCAGCATGAGTCGAATCAAGGCCCTCCCGCACCTCGCAGAGTCTGCTTCGCAGCTCCTCGAGCGGTACTTCGTCACAATCCGGAAATCCGGAGGCGTACCGGATGACATTGTTGAGCTGCTTGCCACATTGTCAAGGTGTCACGGAGCCTTCCAGGGTCGATCTGTTTGTGACTTGAGCGATGGCCTGGTCGCCATTCTCGTCGTCGAGTGCAGTTTAGGGGCGACTGGCCGAGGGCTGTTTGGGGTGGCCAATCCATTCAGCCTCTTCCCTGGTGATTTGGGGGCGAAACTCGGGGCGGCAATCGGCGTACTCGGCCGAAAGTTGGCAAGCTAGCATCAGTAAAGTTTCGCGAAGCAATGTCGAGTCGCGGTTGACTCTGCAACACGGGTTTGGCATCTACAAGCTGACTGACACAATCATTACGCCACGACCGCCAGCGCGAGCACGACGGCGAGGATGCCGATGCGTACCCACACGGCACCCGACTCCAACACGTCGTCGAACTGCCACGTGACGATGGTCTTGGACGAAGTGACATTGTCTGTGGTTGTCAGCGTCTTGTTTTTGATCATATAGCTGCCCTTCTCGACCTGGAAGCGTGTGGTCCAGCATTCTCCCGTGGCCACGCAGGGGTAGTCGGCGACAGCGTAGCTGAAGATGGACTCTGTGCCGTCGATCTTGTTGAGGTCGCTATCAGCGAGGAAGGATTCTGAGACAATCTGCTGGTCGGCCCCGGTGCCCTGGCCGTAGGTGTATGTGACTGCAGTCACATCATTATCAGTGTCGTCTGCGACAATGACCGAGACAACACGCTTGTCGGGGTCGTTGATCGTATGTTGTGTGCTGAAAGCCCACAGCGATGACGGGGATGTCGTTCTTGAAGTACGGCAGCACCCTGTCGAACGTCGGGAGGACTTGCAGCGGAGGTGCAACCAGGGATACGTTCCGGATAGTGTTGAAAGAAAAAAGTCTAACATCATACACAAGCATCTCCCGCTGGGTGAAGATGAACAATCGGTCATCTTCAGCGTACATGGGCCAGGTGCCGGGCCTGTCCTCGATAAAAATTGAGGGGCGACTCTGTCGATGTGCAAAGCGCAGAAACGGGGCCCGTCAAAGACGCCTTCGACGCCTTCGTGCGACAAACACAGCCCACTAGCCAGCAGCCGTGCCAAACTCGCGATTTGACAGGCACAACATGCCAGGGAGCAGTCCAATACATCGGTGGACAGCTTTCCAAAGCAGAGATCACGCTCGTCTACCCTGTATCCGATGCTTTTATTGCTTAAATCGTCCGCTTTTTCAAAAACTTACGAGTGAAATCACACTTTTTCCGCATGACATAAAACACTGGTAGTGTGGGCACGATGTAGCCGGGAGACGATACCACGTCGCACAGCATCGCACCGCTAGCAGCCTTGAGCCATCCACCGGCTCTGCCAGCCTCGCGGTGAGCCTTTTGCCGTTCCTGGACCTCTTCGGAGTTAAGCGAAAGTGACTCAGCAAGAGTCACAGTCGGAGACCAGTCACTCATAAACGCCAGGAACACGTCGCTGGCCTTGTACTTGTGGTCCGGATCCCACTCGGCCGGCTTCTCAAGAACCATCTCGACAATATCGCTAAGCTGTGCGTTTTCGGGAACATCGGCGAGGAAGTCCGTCTGCTCGACTTCGGGGTAGACTAGGAGCACGGACCAGTGCACCTGGCCATCTTGACCGACCGTGGTGGCGTTCGAGTAGTGGCTGATATCGAGAATGGGAAGACCCATCTTGATCTCCCGGATGCGGAGCGCTTCTGCAAGGATGGCGTTCTGCTTCTCACGAGCTGCTTTTTCACGGGCAAGGCGCACTTTGACTTCGGTCTCGAGGCGTCTGCTCCGTTTGATCTCCTCATCAAGCCGGGCGTCGGAAATGTGCTCCTTGGCATCAGTAAGCGCATCAGCTGCTTCGCCATGCTTGCCTAGCTCATTGTACGACTTGGCCAATCTGAACCATGCCTTGGCGTTGCCCTTGTTGACCTCGAGAGCCTTCTTGCTGTCCTGGACAGCCCAATTATACCGCTTCTCGAGGATCTGGACTTGTGCACGGTTGCTATACAGGATGGAGTTCAGCTCAGCGTTCTCACAGTTCTGGTCCAAGGCCTCTGAGTAGAAGATGATGGCGTCCTTGTAAAAGTCCTTGCCGCGCTTGACGCATTTGTTGCCTTGTTCCTTGAAGTTCTCCGCACGGGACTCGGGAGTACCATCCTCATACATCATGTGCTGGATAGCCTGTAGCTCGGGATTGTCGGCAATA
Organism: Carpediemonas membranifera; assembly: GCA_019828565.1. NCBI lineage: Eukaryota > Fornicata > Carpediemonas > Carpediemonas membranifera. Next base: position 225,943 of record JAHDYR010000001.1, read on the forward strand.
TCCTCGGGCATTTGTTGCATGAACATCGGATGCTCCTCCCAGGGACGGTTGTCCCAGTCCATCTCTTTCCTTGTGCGACGCAATGTTTCCATGATAGCGTCATGATCCCATTCTTCGTCGTCAGAGCCTTCCATTGCTTCTGCACGCAATGATCAAGCCTTCAACTGCACTTTTTTTTACGTATTTAATCCATCTGTAGTTAACATATAGTGTATCCATGACCGGTCAACCCATGCCGTGGGCAGGGTCGGGCGGGCCGTGGCGCTGGGGTCTCAGCGGGTCCATGGCGTCAAGGCCGAGGACGCGGCCCTTTTTTCTGCTTGCACTGTGCACTCTATGATACTTCATATCCATGCACACTCCGCCGTATTGGAAGCCATAACGGCTGATACACTCCGCCATATTCCATGCTAGAACCTCATCTTTGAACTGACAAGATCAATCAGAAAGAAGCAATCATTCTCACAAGCAATGCTCAACTCCCGAGGTGCCGGATCCGTGTTTACTAACCGCTGTGATATGGTACTAATAAAGCAAGACGCCCTTCAACTCAAAAGAAGATACTCGCCGCCAGCGTCCGGAGTGGTCGAAAGAGTCCCCACGAGCAGCCGACATGGCCCTCAGAGCGATCTCTATACCTTGCCTCCTTAGAGCGCGCAGAACGTGGCGAGCGTGGGGAATATTGCGCGTAGGGTGAGTGGGGGAATTGGCCGTGTTCTCCTCTCTCGTGCTGTCGGGAAGAGAGCTTGATGTCGCCCAGTGAGGCCATGGAGGAGGTGGCAGAATCTGTCACGCCGAGCTCCTTGGCCGTTGCCGCGTCGACCTCGACGTACTCGGCCTGTACTTGCTGCTCAAAGGCTGGTTCGGCGTCGATTCCCATGGAATAGGAGTTGATGAAGTTCTTATGGCCCCGGAGGATCTCAGATTCGCGCCGCTTACGTGCTCTGTTTGGATGAACGATCTCTTCGAGCTTGGAGGGCTGGATATTGAGGATTTTGCAGACCTCCTTCTTCTTGTATCCAACCCTTATGAGCTTGAACACGCGGGACTTCAGACGATCCTCCGAACTCATGTGAGATCGGTTGGTTGATGCTGAACTATGACGTCGTCCTCCCTGCATACCTTCTCTTTTTGCGCCGTCGTCTTGTACGACAAAGTGAGACTCTCAAATCTTCGAACTTGATCATAGATCTCACCTTGAACACGAGCTTGGCCGGCTTAGGATCTTCGTGGGAAGCAGGCAGTCTGTTTCATATTTTCTTCTACCTCTCCCTCTACCTCTATGTATCAATGGTTTGCAGTGTCTGAGTTGATGTGCTGTCTGGCCGAGGTTCACTCTACTGGATAGGAGAATGACCTTAGTTGCTTGGACAATGGCGATGATGCTGGAAAGCATATTCTGCGAAATACTTGCAGCGCCGATGACGACGTATTCACTCTCCATCCCCGAACTTGGCACTGCCCTTCGCGATATCAAAGGTCTTCAAAACGTCTCAGATGACGACTTGCTTGAAGGCGGCTTCCCAGTGCGTTCACTCGTCATTTCGACCCTCCTAGCCCAGTTTTCCTCTTCCGATTCAAAGATGAACCGCGCCAGGATGTGGCGTGCGAAGATGTTCCCTCCTGGGAAGTCCGAGGTCCGTCTTTCCGAAGCCCAAGAGCACCAGTTCTTCCGCATTTGTCTTGACAGCTACAGATCGTTCCGGGAGTCCTATGACAAGCTGTACAACCTACCATACACCGAGCAAAGCCTCGCTACCACTGTCTCGTCCTTCTTCGAGTGGGCTGAGGAGCTTGTTAAGCTCGCCAAGGACGGTCTTGAGCCAACCCCGACTGCACCAGCGAAGAAAGTCGACCCACGCCCAAAGTCGAGCGCGGTGAAGACCAAGATGACCAGGAGCGGCTCAGCTTCTGCCGTTGGGCGGACAAGCATGCGCTCGGCAGACCTGAAGCGGCGAGAGAGGCCGATGTCTTCGAAGCACCGCGTTGAGATCCCGGTCGTCGATCACAGTAGAGATGGCGAGATCAATGCCAGAATTTCACACTTGTTGCGCCAAAACGCTATTCTTACAAGAAACGTTCATACGCTCGAGGCAAGTAGACTGGAAATGATCGAAGGCGCGGCCGGTATGAGGAAGGCGATTGCCGCGTTCGAAGAAAGACAAAACGCTGCGGAGCTCGCTGTGAAAATCACAAATCTTGGCCTCGCAGTTGATGCTTTCATGAGGACTAAGTCGACCGCCCAGGCCGTAGAACCTGAGCCTATTCCGGAACAGCCGAGTCAGCTCGAGTCTGCCGGAGTTGCTGAGTTTATGGACGACTTGGCCAAAGTCATGCCAGGTTTGGCGCAGTTTAATGCTAATATGCGCCGGAATGCCGGAGATGACGAGATTGTGGCGACTGACGACGACCTTGCGTTGCTGCAGGACATACAGAATGGCCTGATCCGCGTGGAGAACGCTGGCCGGGACGTTCTCGCCAAGTTTGACTAGGCGTGTGGCTGTGATACATGATTGATTTACCGCCCAGCTTGTACATTTGTATAAATGGATTTCTTCTGTAGCACTGTGCAGCGCTATTCAAGATGTCTCAGAGCATTATCCCACAAACGTACAATCAACCTGCCACAGCATCATCACCTCTCACGCACAATCCGAATCCGATTTATTACTCCTTGACGCTCCATCCGAGCTCCTGGTCCTGCATGTCGAGAAGGATGTCAACCATGCCTGTTCCCGCCCGAAGGGGCCGGCCGACCGCCACGCGAGACGAGGGTCCCGCGGCGTTGTCGGAGATTCCGTACAGAGCCGACTGTGTCAGGAAGGCGGTGGTGGTCTCATAAGTCATCTTGTGAAGTTGGGACGGCGAGTTGTCAATGCCGTGCCTGTTGAAGGGCTTGTAGCCGCCCTCTCGAGTCATGTGGTCGGCAATCAACGAGAGATGGCGGGCATCAACGCCAATACCGTAGACCTTGAAGATCGAGGAAACTTCGTTGATGATGGCAGCGCGAGCAGCTTCAACACCGTACTGCTCGAGAGTTGTCATCACGCAGTTGCAGTAGAGGTGGTCGACGTCGACGAGCTCGTCGTGCTGCCGGGCGGTGGCGAGGTTGACACCGTTACACGCGACAACCTGACGAGTCTGGCCGTCAACGGTCTTGGGCTCACCGACAGAGGCGCGTGTGACGCCGGTAATGGCCTTGACATTGACCTTGTTGGCGAGCTCCTCGGCCATCGACGTCATGAGCACGCTCTGGTCAGAGAGGGGCACCCTGAATGATGCCCAGCAGAAGTCGTCGTTGTCGTCGGGCAGCGAAATCTGATCCAGATATGACCGCTTGGCCTTGTTGATGAGCACCTTCTCGTTGCCTTCGAGGAGCTCGCCGTCGGCGTCTACGGCGGCAGCGCTGTGTCGCTCGGTGCGGGCGGGCTCTCCATTGTCGTCGGCGCCGTACATCTGCCCCTCCTGGGTCTGGCGGGCGTTGCTGGCGTCCTTGGCCGAGTCAGCTTCTTCAGCAGCAGCGTTAGAGCTACCATGCACCTCATCGTCGATAAATCCAGAGGCGAGGTCGTCCATATCGTCGACGGCGTTGAGCTCGCGCGAGAGGCCAGAGGCAATCATCGCGATGAACCGGCAGACTCCCAGCCTGACGCGGGCGACCGTGAGCCCCAGGGCCTTGCGGTCTTCTTCACCGAGGACATTCATGTACAGGGTAAAGACACGCTCACGGCGGGTGCCGAAAGCCGTCTTGCTCTGGTCCACCCGCTCGCCGACTTCCATCTTCGTCAGGACGTCCATGAAAGAGATACGGCGCAAGAGACCGGCAAGAGCCTGGGCGTCCTCGCGCGTGGCGTGGGGCCGGAGGAGGAGGTTCATGACGGGCGTCTTGATCGACTTCGTGGCGACGAGGAGGACCTCACGCATGCGGGGGATGCCCTGGGTGACATCAACGGCGCCGTGACCGGCAAGATGGAAAGCTGCGTAACGCGTGTAGATACGAAAAGATACAAACTGTTCAGAGTCATCTGAGTCGATGGCTCACCGATCGACTGGGCAGCCAGGACACCAACAGCCTCTCCAGGGTCGGCGAGCGAGTGGAGGAACTTCAGGTTCATCAGTGCCCTTAGCATGTCCTTCTTCCTGCGGCGGGAGACGCAGTGGGTTATGGCGTCGAGCCGCTCCTCTTCTTCGGTCGGCTCGTGGGTGAGCACAAGGCCATCGGGGTCTTCGTGGAGGTAGGTCTCGACGAGGCCGTTGAACGCCTCCGAGACTGCTCCGAGGGTGGTGCCGGGACTGTACATGCTGTGGAGCGTCGGGATCTCGCCGTCAATGGGGTCCGGGCGGCGGGCGTTCTTTCTGGCCCGGTTACGGTGCTCGGTCTTGACCCTACCCAGACGTTTCTTCGCGCCGCTAGGGTCCATGCGACAGAGGATCGCCTCGAGGTTCTGGACAAAGAAGGAGGGCGACTTGAGCATAGTTGTGCGGCAGGGGTCGAGCCCGTCTTCGCCGTACAGGAACTGGACGATCTGGCCGGCCGAGTCGCGGACAGAGTAGTCGTACTGCACCGTGAGCTCCTCCAGACCCTTGACGAGGCAGCGCTGGAGGTAGCCAGACGTGGCAGTCTTGATACTGGTGTTGACCAGACCCTCGCGGCCGGCCATGGCGTGGAAATAGTACTCCTGCGGCCGGATGCCAGTGAGGAAGCGGTCCTGGATAAACCCGCCGGCTCTGGGGGCGGGGTCGAAGGCCTCAAAGGAGGGGAGCGTCTTGCCGCTGACCATGACTGGAGTGCGGCGGCCCTCGAGGGATTGCTGGCCGAGAAGACAGGAGATCTGTGAGAAATTCACCATTGAGCCCTTGGCACCCGTGTGGACCATAAGGCCGAATCTATTACGGAAAGATTTGGCGACTTGGCCGCTGGGGAGGCAGCCTGAGATGATGTCAGAAGTCACGGTGTTGAGGCGACCCATGTACATCGAGTCGAGCCTGGCGCCGTCGGCCTCGTTCGTAGCGAGCTGGACCTTGACTGCGGCCTGGACGAAAGGTCTGTTGCTGAGGCGCTCGTCGTCCTTTCCAGTGACATCGCGGAGGAAGTCTCTTGACGTCTCGAGACCCTTCTCCATGAGGCCGTCGAGCTTGCCGTGTCTGCCATACTCGGCCTCCTCGCTGAGCAAGAGGTCCTTGAAACCGCACGTGTGGCCGTAGAACTGGAGGTAGTTTGAGAGCATCTGGGAGGCAGAGGAAAGCATCTCGCCCGAGGCCTCGGCGCCATATGCCTCGTAGATACAGTGCACGAGGCCGCCCTGGGAGGCACCGATCTGGCCCTTTCCGATGACACCAGTGATGATCTGGCCGTGACGGACGATCAGCTTGCCCTCCTCAGGGCAAGCGGCACCAAAGAACTTGGGCGATAGCTTAGTGTTGCACGAGAAGTTGAGGGCGGGTCGACCGTTGGCGATGTAGTCAATGAGGGCAGTGTACACCTGCTTGCCGGTCCACAGACGCTTGGGGAAGACGACCACGGGCGGGGGTGTGTGTACGATGCGGCCCTCGACGTGGATAGAGGACACAGCGACGTTGACGAGCTGCATGAAGCAGTCCCTATCGAGGAACATGTCCTTCATCGTAAGAAGGGTAGAGGCGAGCACATGGTCCTGAATGAGACCTCTGATCGGCTTACCGGTGGGCACGATGTACTGGTGATCAGCAAAGGACAGGGTTTTGCCCTCGACCTGGGCTTGGATCGACTGGGGGCAGTGGAGGTTCATCTCATCGCCGTCGAAGTCAGCGTTGTAGCTGTTGCAGTTAGGGTAAGCGAAACGGATGGTGCGCTGCTTGGGGAGGACTCTGACGTTGTGGGTCATCATCGACGACCGGTGGAGCGTGGGCTGACGGTTAACGATGAGTGAATCGCCGTTCTTCAAGTGGCGGTAGACCTTCTTACACCCGGCCGTGGATCGTCCCATGACCGTGTCGTCAGTCTGCAGGGTCTTAGCTAGTGCTGCCCGGCGTGTGTCCGTGAGCTGGGTGAGGTCCGTGAGCATCCCCGACTCAGACTCGATGTAGTTGGCACCAGGGTAGACCGCGGGGCCGTTGATGACTGCCTGGCGGAGCTCTTGGACGTTCCTGTCGTTGACTGGCTCGGGCAGGGTCAGCGTCTTGGCGAAGACAGTGGGGATGCCGATCTCTCCGGTTCGCAGGTTAGGGTCTGGGGAAATGACCGAACGGGCGGCGAAGTTGACGCGCTTGCCCATGATGTTACGACGCATGAGGCCTTCCTTCTTCTCAAGGTTCTGCTTGATGCCGGGTGGGCCGTTTCTCTGGTTCGACTTGGAGGAGTCGATGAGGTCCGTCACGGCCTCCTGGAGAGACCGGGAGAGGCGCATCATCTCGTTATGGCGTGTGGCGGTGTCCATGTTGCGGTAGCGGGAGCCCTCGGGGTTCTTCTGGATGATTGCCTCGACACGCTCAGCGTCGCCTGCCCTGAGAGCCTGAAGGAGGAGCAGCTGGCTCTTGGCAGTGATGATCTTGTGGAACTCGCCTGTGCGGGGGTGCTCAAAGGTCTTGCCCTCGTATGATGATGCCGGGCGGAACTTAGAGGGGCCCACGGGGAGCTGACGGATGAACCAACACGCGGGGTCGAAGATGCGGTCCGTCTGGTGACCGCCGACCGAGCCGAAGATGCGAGCGATGAGGTTGGCGTGCTCCTTCTGCATGAGAGTCAGCCGGGCGAGGATTTCGTCGGCGGGGACAACCACGCGGCGGTGGATGTCGGCCCTGGTGGTCGTGTGGACAGTGGGGTCCTCCTCCATGAGATCGACGTCTTCCTCGGCGATGGAGTCGTTGTCTTCGACCTCTTCAGCAGCCAGAGCGGTACGGATAGTCTGGCCGCGCTTGGCGTTGTGCTCGCGGGCACGGGAGCCGAGGGCCTCACGGTAAATGGCGTTGACAGAGTCGCGGCTGAAGGAAGGGTTCTGGACGTTGCAGTGGCAGCAGGTGTTGCTGCTGGGCTCGTGGAAGAACATCCTTTTGATCTCCCGGCGGACGTCGATGGCGTTGGACGTGACGGGGCCGTTCTTGGCGATGATCTCAGACGCCTTTTTGTAGAGGCCCTTGAGCTGCTCAAGGGTGGCCTCTGCGTCCTGGGGCTTGTGTGTATGAAGGTCCTTGGGCGGTGGGGGAAGGCCGGCCACGCGGCTGGCTTCCTGAACCATGTCCGCGTCGAGGCACATGAACATCACCTCATAGCGGAAAAGCTTGGCATCGGGGATGCGGAGCTTGTTGCAGTGGTTACAAGTGCGGCGGGTGAGCTTATAGACGATGTCGAAAGTGAGAGGATTGAACACAGTAATGGGAAGCGTGATCCGCCCAAAGTGTCCGGGACAGGAGTTGTAGCCAAGGCCACAAGTCTCACAAGTGTCGCTCTTCGAAAATGGTCCCATACGGCGATCGAAAAGGCCATTCTTCGTCGGCTCGCCAAGAGAGTCAAATGTTTCCGGGACTGTGACGTCCACAACAGACATTGCCTCTATCTCTTCCGATGTGAAGAACCGAAAATCGACTTCGTCGATCCTTCTATCCATTCTCACGTTCGCTTCGAAGCGATCGACTCAGAAACGACTCGGTGCATTTTAAGGTCACTAGGTGGTGGTTATGTTCATCGCATTATTACCATGGGGGCAGTGGTTCTAGCCAACCAATTAATGGCTGACCTTTCCTAACTCTCGCGCAATCTGTGGGAAAGTTGAGCTCGCGGCCAGGTCGGTCAACTTTGTCCAAACTGTGAAGAACTGAAGACATGAAGCTTCCAAGCTGCGATCGAAGCTCGTCCAGAGGGAAACCCAGCACAATCCGGGTGGCAAGTCATCATTTGATGACGCCGGATGATTTTTCCAGTCGTGACGCATGCAGAGCCGCAAGAGGCAGTTTCTCATCGAGGACGATGATTCTGATCTCTCAGATGCTCCAAATTGCTTCCTTTTACCCGTTATGAACAAGGATTGGTACCGAATTGCTGCAGAACATGTAGAGAAGGTCTATGCCAGCGTGAACAAGCTTTCTCAGACACAGATATCAACCTCCTTGTTAGTTCTTGTCTCATTACTTATCCAGTGAGTCTCATCGCACGTCTGCTCTCGCCACAACCGACACACTTTTTGCCGGGCTGCAAACTACGCCACTCGACTACATCCCGCCCTCCATCCCTCGCCCAAGCATGTTTACGGTGAAGGAGCACCTTGACCTTCCCGCCGCCGTTGTATATGAGCCCGAGGAGGATCAGACACCCTTCCTGGAACAGCTGACGATGCCACACACACCACAGCCCGAGATTCCCGTCATGGGCGACCAGACACCCTACCAGGTTGACCTAGCTACACCACTAGCAGCCCTAGTCGCCGCCCTGGTCCGACAGGCCTGTCCCATCCCGCCCACTGCCCGCGCCCCAGACCTCCTGGAGGCACCTGGGGCGGTGGAGACAGACAGGGGCCTGACTCTACAACCGCCGGTTATCCCACACGGCTTGCTCCCCCTCAGCGCCCCAGATCCGGCTGTGCCGCAGCTGGCCTCGTCAACATTCCTCCAGGCCAGTTTCAGCCGAACGGTGGACGGCGCCAAGACTGCACCGACTCTAATCGACATCGACTTGAGCAATGCGACCCCGCCTAAGGCCAGGGACTTCCTCTGTGCCGGCCTGAAGGACTTGGACGTACCTCAGTCTCGTCCTCAAGAAAGTGCAGTTTTACCCGACTTCACTCAAGTTACTCGAGTCGAGTACCCGCCGATGGAGCTCCCTACGCTCCCCACAGTCATCTACCACGAGCCCCCACCCCTCCTTGAAGTCTCTGGCGAGCCCCTCGCAGCCCCAGCCCAGCCCCCCTCTCTGGAGAAGAAGTCCTGGGCCCAGGTCGACTACACCCTGCCCTGGGCGATCACGGGGAAGCTCACCCCGCCATCAGTACCAGATTTACTAGACGGGGTTGACCGGGCTTCCGTCTTAGCGGCGGATGAGACGCCTGCCATGCTTGAGGTTGAGGCCCCTGACCCCCAGACGTTGGAGTGGGTCCGGGGCTGGGTTGTGTGGACTGATAAGGCCAGGGCCGCGGTGTTGGCCGAGGAGGGCGTGCCTTCATATACCATGACCCCATTCTTCGTCGCAGTGGAGCTTGCCCAGGCCATCGCCCAGAGCATCGTCAGCCAGGGCCTCAGGTGGGCAGGGTCTGCATACGACCAGCTGAGGGGCGCCCCACCGTCCCCGCCCAGGCCCGCTGCCCCAGTGACCCGGGCAGACGTGGCGGACTTCATCCCGGACGCCCTGCTGGACCCGGCGTCACCCCAGCCAAAGTCAGCACAAGAAACAGTGCCACAAGAGCACCCAGAGCAGGAGGAACCAACAGGAAATGACGATGACGCACCGCCCGCCCAGGCCCAGGCCCCGACCTCACCCTCCGCCCCGGCGAGCCCTATTCCACTGGCCCCGAGCGAGGGAGGCATGTCCTCCCTGCTAGATCTCAATGGGAGCCCCATTCTGATCCAAGTCGGAGAGGAGGGTAGGGTGCTAGATTCAACTCAATCTTCGGATACGAGCACGACGGTTGTACTGTATCGGCACCCGCTGGAGGATTGTGTCAGGGCTGTGAAAGAGACAGTCAAGTATCTCAAGACTGTAGATCGGATCCGGATCCCGTTGGAAGATTTGGTTGAGATTTCCCAACGTCTTCAGGCCATTCCTACGCCGCCACGGGCAAATCTGAGGCCCATTGACCTCGAGCACCTTGGCCAGACCCAGCCAGACGACTCTGCCGCTCCCGGGCCAAGCGAGGCCCACGCTCAGCCAGCCATCACCGACCCGATCCAGCCGAATGCAGGAGTCTCAGACCTGCTCGATACAGTCGACCTCGACTTCCTCTTTGGAACAGCACGCGATATCGAACTCAACCACGCTCTCAACGTCCCCGCGCCAAAGTTCCACCGGGCTCTCCGCGTAGCCCCGGATACAGCCGGCTGGGTCCGGACAGCAATCGGCCCACCCCACCGTGCAGCGCCAATAGTCCTCGATGGTCCAAGTCTCGTGCAGTTTACGGCAGCTTTGGTGTCACATTGCGCATCTCATGACACTCCGCTCACCATTGTCGGCCCCTGGGTCAAAGAGGTCATGCCCGTTGTTAGACGGGCGGCAAGAGAGGCGGGGTTCGAGTCGGATCGAGTGAGGTGTCTTGGCACGCCGCCTGAGGCCCACGAGGGGGTGGTTGTGTCGTCTGTCACACTGCATGACGCTGGGATTTACCTGGATCTGCCGGATCCTCTTGAGATCTGGCCGATTGAGACTGTATCTCTGCCTCGGACCGCGCTCCCAGCAGGTCTGGCAAGTCTATTTATACTTACTCGCGTAATTCAGTCAATGAGCCCTCAAGACGCGATCGATGCCATGTTGGTCGACCACGCAGCACGCGACACAGTCATGAAGCACCACAAGGACCTCCAAACAGTGTCAGAGTGGTCTTGCCCGTGTGACAAGCTCATGCCGGAAAGGCTGGTCGTAGTCTGCCCCGCTCTGGGCGATGGCCCGCTCCTCCGGCCCCTGACAAAGTCGACTCAGCTCGAGTCTGCCTGGTCTGCTGGACTGGTGCCTGTGGTGCCGTCTGACACACCGCTGGGTCTGCCCGCCGAGGCTGAGCCATTTACTGCTCTGATCCTCGCTCATGATCAGGAGATTCCTTTTGAGTCAATCAAAGCCCGCTTCGCACTCGGCCAGGCTTCAGTTCGCAGGATACGGTTCTCCACGCCGCTGCCGCTGCCTCTATTGCCCGTGATGCTCCACACCGCGCTCAGCCCACCCGTTCCGCCAGGCCAGACCGTCACGCGATGCACCGACCGCAAGGCCACTTACATCTTTGACACCGCCGCCGCCGCCGTCGTCTGCACAGACCCCTCGCTTGCTGTGCCCGCCGTCAAGACTGCGGCCGAGTCGAACGAGGTTCTTTTGGTCATTGTCATCCGGCATCCTGAGTCGATCGAGTCAATCAAGGCCGAGCTTGCCTCGATGGGCCGGACAGTCTTGGTCAAGTCGGTCGAGTCGGGCGAGGTGTTGCTTAAAGCGCTCGTGGCCTTCGCGGCGTGGCGAGACAAGGTCTTTGAGAAACTTGGGACGTCCCGTACAAAGCTGATATCAGATTACAGACCGACCGCAAGATATGTCGGCACTCTCGACTTGACTCAAGTGAAGTCGCTCAATCCACTGGCGATGTCAGCAGTCGCCGCGCTTGGGAACTTCGACAAGGCCGCGCTGCAGTCGATTGGTCTACCCGGCCGAGCAGTAGCCGAGCTCGAGGCGCTGGGGGCCGCCAGACGACAGGGTGGCCCGTCGAGGGCGAGCTGGGGTATACTGTAGGGATGGTAAACTTCGCGCTTGGCTCACTTTGCTGCATGGGAGTGATCATCGTTGACGAGCCTGAACAGTTCTTGCAGGAAATGCTGACTGAATAGCACTAGCGCATGTCTTCAGTTCAAGAGAGTTGGGTCTGGTTGGCGAGTCTTCTCATTGGCAGGAGCATGCTGTGCCAATTGGCAGACGGACAGACTGCGAGCAGGATAACTGCAGAATGGCCGCTGAGAAAAATTGGGATCGCGAAGCCACCTTATCGCGTCTCAAACGTGAGCTCAGCGATGCACTTGAAAACCCTAATCCTGACGGCACCGCAAAAGTCGTCTTCTTCAAGTCCGCCACCGGCTCTGGGAAGACGAGGCTCTTTCTCGAGGCCTTGGACGCTGTTAGCGATGAAAGAGAGAAGAACAAGCTGTTGTCGTCACGACCATACACCCTCGAGGGCTTTCAGGAATTTGCAGACGGTCTTTCTGAAAGCGGGATGACGACGCTTACACGCAGCATGAGCGGGCAGAACAAGCCGGACGAATCCAGCAGACCGGTGCCCACGCTCCTCGTCGTCCCTCATGCGATGATAGGGGAGAGCCACGACAAGGCGGAGGAAGACGGGCCCGAGGAGGAAGACACGGACTCCGGACAGCCGTCCTTCGCGGCGATGTGGCCCTTGAAGATGATGGAAAGCCTTGTTCGCGACCGGGTCGACGGCGTCACTCCCCCACTGATCCTCCTCGTCGACGAGGCCCACGGTCTCTTCACGTTCGATGGCTTCAAGACCAGGATGCTGAAGAGGACCCTGCTGGAACTCAAGCCCGCTGCTCTGGTGCTGGCGACGGCCTCCGGCGAACGTGAGATGGCGGAGTCGTTTGCGGAGTTTATCAATGACCCGCCTGAGAAAGAGGATGATGATCCTGACCATGCTGAGCCTCATCCAGACCCTCGCCGTGTTCTCGGCACCACGGTCATGGTCGAAGGGGCCCCGTACACCGAGGGCATGGCGGAGTTCAGAGACCTGACGTTCACGGCGACCCAGCAGAGTGGAGATGTGGGCAGCTGGTGGGAGTATATGGACGGCAAGAAGATCCCAATTGCGGCCAAGTGCAAGTCCTGTGCCGACAAGATCTGCCACTACCTGACCAATCTCCGCCCCTCCCTGACAGCCCAAGTCCACCCGGAGGGAGAGAAGCCGGGCGTCATTGTCTTCGTGCCAAAGCCAGTGCGTGGCGAAGTGTCCCGTCAGCTTCAAGCCTTGGTCAATGAACATTCCCTTGAAGGCCAGTTTACCATTCTCGACCTTGATAAGCAGGCAAATAGCGAAGTCATCATAGCATGGCTCAACGCCAACGCCGCCAGCCAGACCCTCGTCATGGTACACCACTATGGCGGTTGTTACGCCGAGGGAGCTGACCTGCCTCCCCGCATGGTCGGCCTCGCTCTGCTGTTCGGGCGGTACTACGGTGTTCCGATGCCTTTCATGATCCCGGCAGACGACAAGTATGGTATTAAGAACGAGTCGATGCTCAAATCCGGCCGTATAGCCTCCCAACAGGCCGGCGGCAGGGCTGTCCGAGGACCCTGGGACCACGGGGTCGTCGTCTGCGTCGACAGCGAGTGGGGGGAGGAGAAGCCGCTCAACTCCGAGGAATGGCTCGGCACCATCAAGAAAGGTGTCGACGATCAGGCTGTGTTCAACGAGATATCAGCAAAACTGGCCTTAACCCACCCCGAGGCCAGTCGCCCCGACAACACTCTCCCCGTCCTCGCCCAGAGAGCCAGCAGCCGGGAGAAGCCACTCGTCGAGGTTCTCAAGGACCAAGATCTGAGCTTTGGCTCCGACTTCGCCGCGAGTATGCCGCAAGAAGCGATGGTCCACACCGAGCCTGGCAGCAGTGGCGACTATACGGTCAGCGACATCGTCTGGTCAACAGCGGTCTTCGAGATCCTCAAGATTCAGCACAAAGCCGACCTGGTTGAGCTCAGCCGAGCAATCAAGAACCTCGGCGCTGCCTTCGTCGTCTCCCAGATCAAGGCACTCTTCGCCGACCGCGATGTCATGACAGTCAAAGCCCCGATGCTGGATTCCATCAAGGGGTGCAATGACTCAATGGAGTTGTTTGTCACGCTCACTGGGAGCGGTGCCCAGGCTGCCGTGAGGGAGCTTCGTGAGTGGGTCGACAATGACTTCAGTTGCGAGCTGAAGGGAGAATGCAAGCGTTTCACCGACACCCAGGATTTGGAGACCTTGAACGGCCGTGCCGACTTCATGCGAAAGTGGGATGCCAACATGGCGCCCGTCGACGCGCATAGGGTTATAGGGGAAGAGATGTGGCCTCGACTCAGCCCTCTGCAGGATGAGCTGGAAAATGATGACAGACGCGATTCTTACCTGAATGGAATGGAGAACAAACCCTCATTCACCGAGCTCCTGTATAGAGTCGCAGCGCCCAGGCTAGCCCAGTTCACCCACAGGATTCTCCAGGGCATTAGCATCAATGAGTTCGTGACGATGAAGACCGGGTCGACCGGCAGCGAGCTGTTCCACACGGAAGACGGGTCTGCTGCGTCTGCCGACCGCCTCCTCACCAAGGACGCCCTGAAGCAGCTCAAGGGGACCCACATCCCCCACCTGCTCCGGGAGATGAGTGATGGGACAACTCGGGTCAACGCCGTGCTGGCCGTGCCGATCAAGAACCCTGCACAATGCCATACATGCCCCTTCTGGCCGCCCGACTGGGACTTTGATCGGATGGGTGAGTGTCTGGAGTCGGCTGCTGGCAAATCCAAGACCAATGTGGATCTGCTCCAAGCATTCCAACAGAGTTCATTCTCGATCGGTACCTCCGCATCCGCATCCGAGGCCAGGCTGGCCATTGACGCCAACCAAGGATACCCTCCTGTGCTCCACGCCTTTCTTATCGACACCGATGCCATGTTCCAGGATGAGAATAAGCAGAAGGAGTACTACCAGGGCATCGCCCTCCTCGCCTCGATCCTGCGCAGTGGTGACCTGTCAGAGGACTCATACGACGGCGAGCTGGGCTATCTCGAGGGCCTGCTTGATGTCAATGACCCTGCCCAACGCACCCCCCGGGTCGAGTACGACGGCGGCCGGCTGACGTTGCTGGTCAACGCTCATCAAAATGTCACTGGAACAGATGCAGAGGAGCTTCGTGACGCGACATTGACCTTCACTGCCACCATCGCGGATGCTATCGAGAAAGGCACCGACGTAGTGCTCCACATCGCGGCCCACGGCACATGCACCAGGGTCGAGCACTTCGGGGCCCTAAAGGAAGATGTTGCCACCGTCTCGGTCATTCTCGGCCACCAGGAGTTTAGTGAGAAGAAGAAGAAGAAGAAGGGTATCTTCCTGAACTTGAATCTGTTCATGCACGAAGTGAACATGCGGCAGCAGCAGGCAAGAGACCAAGACCGGACGCCAGGCCAGCTTCTCATCCTCAGCATGCAGTGCCGTTATTCATTGGAGGACAGGCCCATCGGGGACGACACCGCCGTGAAGAAAGAGAAGACCCTCCTCATCAACCACCTGCCCGACCTGCCCGGGATAGTGGCGTTCTTCGCACAGAGCCCTCCCTTCAAGAACGTGGTCCGCAACTACCTTGGCGACGACACCGCATTCCACGCGATCAAAGAGTGTGCATGGAGGGATGGAACATTTTGGACAAAATATGAGTGGCTTACAGGTGTTGTCTGCGATCAGTTCACCCTGCTGTGCGTCATGCTGGCGTCTAGAGCGCTGGGGCACGATCTGTTTATGGAGGTCCCTGAATACATGAGCGCTTCGAGAGCTGCAACCACCAAGCGGAAGAAAACGCTCAAGACGCGTGGACGTGATGGAGATGAGGAGGAGGCTCTGAAGATCGTCCCGATGCTGCCAGTTCTCTACGGACAGGCATGGCGCGATGCTATGGGGAAGGGGGAGAGTAAGATCGACTTTGTCCAGAGCCGTCTCAAGGAGTTGATCGCGAAGCAGCGTAGCATAGAGAATGACGACGATGAGCAGGCTGTGTTCAACGAGATATCAGCAAAACTGGCCTTAACCCACCCCGAGGCCAGTCGCCCCGACAACACTCTCCCCGTCCTCGCCCAGAGAGCCAGCAGCCGGGAGAAGCCACTCGTCGAGGATTTCAAGGACCAAGATCTGAGCTTTGGCTCCGACTTCGCCGCGAGTATGCCTCTAGAAGCGATGGTCCACACCGAGCCTGGCAGCAGTGGCGATTGCAGCATCAGTGACATCATCTGGTCGACGAGCGGTGGTGGCGGCAACGGCGGGAGTGGCGGCAACGGCGGTGGTGGCG
Organism: Carpediemonas membranifera; assembly: GCA_019828565.1. Taxonomy (NCBI): domain Eukaryota; phylum Fornicata; genus Carpediemonas; species Carpediemonas membranifera. Next base: position 241,642 of record JAHDYR010000001.1, read on the forward strand.
GTAACGGTGGTGGCGGCAACGGCGGTGGTGGCGGCAACGGCGGGAGTGGCGGCAACGGCGGTGGTGGCGGTAACGGTGGTGGCGGCAACGGCGGTGGTGGCGGCAACGGCGGTGGTGGCGGTAACGGTGGTGGCGGCAACGGCGGGAGTGGCGGCAACGGCGGTGGTGGCGGTAACGGTGGTGGCGGCAACGGCGGTGGTGGCGGTAACGGCGGTGGTGGCGGCAACGGCGACTACAACGTCAATGACATCGTCTGGTCAACAGCGGTCTTCGAGATCCTCAAGATTCAGCACAAAGCCGACCTGGTTGAGCTCAGCCGAGCAATCAAGAACCTCGGCGCTGCCTTCGTCGTCTCCCAGATCAAGGCACTCTTCGCCGACCGCGATGTCATGACAGTCAAAGCCCCGATGCTGGATTCCATCAAGGGGTGCAATGACTCAATGGAGTTGTTTGTCACGCTCACTGGGAGCGGTGCCCAGGCTGCCGTGAGGGAGCTTCGTGAGTGGGTCGACAATGACTTCAGTTGCGAGCTGAAGGGAGAATGCAAGCGTTTCACCGACACCCAGGATTTGGAGACCTTGAACGGCCGTGCCGACTTCATGCGAAAGTGGGATGCCAACATGGCGCCCGTCGACGCGCATAGGGTTATAGGGGAAGAGATGTGGCCTCGACTCAGCCCTCTGCAGGATGAGCTGGAAAATGATGACAGACGCGATTCTTACCTGAATGGAATGGAGAACAAACCCTCATTCACCGAGCTCCTGTATAGAGTCGCAGCGCCCCGGCTTGCCCAGTTCACCCACAGGATTCTCCAGGGCATTAGCATCAATGAGTTCGTGACGATGAAGACCGGGTCGACCGGCAGCGAGCTGTTCCACACGGAAGACGGGTCTGCTGCGTCTGCCGACCGCCTCCTCACCAAGGACGCCCTGAAGCAGCTCAAGGGGACCCACATCCCCCACCTGCTCCGGGAGATGAGTGATGGGACAACTCGGGTCAACGCCGTGCTGGCCGTGCCGATCAAGAACCCTGCACAATGCCATACATGCCCCTTCTGGCCGCCCGACTGGGACTTTGATCGGATGGGTGAGTGTCTGGAGTCGGCTGCTGGCAAATCCAAGACCAATGTGGATCTGCTCCAAGCATTCCAACAGAGTTCATTCTCGATCGGTACCTCCGCATCCGCATCCGAGGCCAGGCTGGCCATTGACGCCAACCAAGGATACCCTCCTGTGCTCCACGCCTTTCTTATCGACACCGATGCCATGTTCCAGGATGAGAATAAGCAGAAGGAGTACTACCAGGGCATCGCCCTCCTCGCCTCGATCCTGCGCAGTGGTGGCCTGTCAGATAAGTCATACAAGAGCGAGCTGGGCTATCTCGAGGGCCTGCTTGATGTCAATGACCCTGCCCAACGCACCCCCCGGGTCGAGTACGACGGCGGCCGGCTGACGTTGCTGGTCAACGCTCATCAAAATGTCACTGGAACAGATGCAGAGGAGCTTCGTGACGCGACATTGACCTTCACTGCCACCATCGCGGATGCTATCGAGAAAGGCACCGACGTAGTGCTCCACATCGCGGCCCACGGCACATGCACCAGGGTCGAGCACTTCGGGGCCCTAAAGGAAGATGTTGCCACCGTCTCGGTCATTCTCGGCCACCAGGAGTTGGACGAGGAGACGAAGAAGGGTATCTTCCTGAACTTGAATCTGTTCATGCACGAAGTGAACATGCGGCAGCAGCAGGCAAGAGACCAAGACCGGACGCCAGGCCAGCTTCTCATCCTCAGCAGTCAGTGCCGTTATTCATTGGAGGACACGCCCATCGGGGACGACACCGCCGTGAAGAAAGAGAAGACCATCCTCATCAACCACCTGCCCGACCTGCCCGGGATAGTGGCGTTCTTCGCACAGAGCCCTCCCTTCAAGAACATGGTCCGCAACTACCTCGGCGTCACCGTATCACCAGCTCTCAAAATGTGTGAAAGGTCCAAAGATGCTAATAAGTGGCTTGCAGGTGTTGTCTGCGACCAGTTCACCCTGCTGTGCGTCATGCTGGCGTCTAGAGCGCTGGGGCACGATCTGTTTATGAAGGTCCCTGAATACATGAGGCGTTCCCGCAAGGCCACCACTAGACGTAAGGCGTTTCTCAAGACGCGTGGACGTGATGGAGATGAGGAGGAGGCTCTGAAGATCGTCCCGATGCTGCCAGTTCTCTACGGACAGGCATGGCGCGATGCTATGGGGAAGGGGAAGAGTAAGATCGACTTTGTCCAGAGCCGTCTCAAGGAGTTGATCGCGAAGCAGCGTAAGTATTTGGAGGAGAGGAAGAAGCAGCGCCAGGCAGTGCAGGACGGCATCGCACGCCTTGGGGTTCAGTTATGTATAACATGTGAATAAAGTGTTTAAGCGACGCTAATATGAGGGCAGGGGTGAAATGATCCTGTGGCAAAGCAGCTGATCGACGTAAGGGTCGGCCAGTGCGAGAGAAGGATGCAAGGCCTACTTCTTCTTCTTGCCCTTCTTCCCTTTTTTGCCTTTCTTTCCTTTCTTGCCTTTCTTTCCCTTCTTTCCCTTCTTCCCCTTTGGCGGCTCAGGCCTCGGCCCCAGGTCAGGAATGGTCGGCCTGAACCCTGGCACTCCGGACTTGACCATGATGCCCTTATTCCTGAGCGCCGTGCCAGCCCAGCTCGACCCAGGGCCCAGTGCGGCTGCGAGTGCACTATACGCCTCACCCACGACCAGACGGCCCTGGTATGTGTCCTCGAGAATCAGCCCCGCGTTGTGTCTTAGAGCCCACGCGATGGTCTCTGTCTCGTATGGCTCCACGAGGGAGAAGGCATCGTCGTACCAACCTCTTGCGTCGTTGTGCTGATGAAGGTAGCTGCTATAGACCATTCCTAGGCGAAGGAATGGTATGAGAACAATGGAGTCGGTGCCTTCATTCACCATCTTGGCGTATTCAGCGCCTGAGGAGTAGTACTCGATCGCTTGGTCCAGGTCAGTGTCGAGGACGGCGTCTCCAAGGGCCACAGCAAACCAAACCTCGATTGCAAAGTCAATAGAGCTCTGAATTTCTTCAATCCACTGCTTCTTTGCGTCCTCGAGGAACTGTACAGCTTTGAGCGGATGCTTGTCTGTGATTGCTGCAAGGCCGGCATTGATACGCTCTGAAACGCCAATTGACGGCCCTTCTAATGGTTCTAGTGCTGGTATGATACATAAGAGAGGAAGATCAGCCATAGTCACTTCAGTTGTCTCCCCAACTTCAAAAGTTTCCCCAAAACTGCCCTTGGGAATGGACGCTGAGCAACCAGCAGACTAGGCCCCCAACCCCTCTATACACACTACTTTTCCCATACCTCTAAACACCCCAGCATTTTTACTATGGAAAAGACGACCTACGCTACCCCTCCTTGGCGACCTCAAGGACGCGGTGCATGAAGTCCCGTAGCAGAAGAACATCGTCTGTGTCGAAATCTACCGTATACGACTGCCCCGCGGCCATCTCTTCCTGGCTGACCCCCTTTCTCGACAGATAATAGTACACGCACCTCGCCTTCTGCTGCTCGTTCATCTTGGACATCTTGTCCGCGATAAGCTGGATCTCCGTTGCCGTGAGTGGCCGTATTTTCTCGAGGCTGAGCTTCTCGAACTCTCCTGCGATAATCCGCGCCTCCTGCTCGAGGGTCATGGGGATAGCCTCAAGATGAGTAAGCTGCTTCTGGGAAAACCGTTGGCTCTCCTGGGCGAACTGGTAGTAGGCGTTGTTCGATCCGTTGTACTTCATTGAGTTGGTGAAGATGAGATCCATGTCTTGGACAAACTCGTAGAAGAACTTGTACTGGTTCTCGCGGATGTTCTTCTTGAGCGTACCAAGGTCCATGGGACGCTTGATTACGTCCAGATAGTCTACAAGCCCGAGTTCTTGGTAGTTGACAGGCTGCGCGAATTCTCCGCCCATCTTGTGCTGTGCAACTTTGTCAATGATCTCTACCAACGCAGTACGAATGGTTTCTGTGATCGGTGTAGTCGCAATAAACGAGACAGGGTCGATTTCGTCCATTATGCCCTTTTTGGGACTTTGCAAAAAACGCGTACAACAAAACAGCGTTGGATTGGAGTTCTCAGCGTCCACACCACGGGCCGACAAGCGCATGCGAGTGTCGCTCTCGGATCAGGTATGGCCGCTTAAGGCAAATACTTCCTTTCCTAATGAATAAGAAAGAAGAACACAAAAAGCTGGCTGCAGACACGCCCTCCCAACCATAGATACCAGTACCGCTGCAGACTATTCTTTCTGTGCCAACAATCTCGCCCCATCCTATGGGTCCACCCCGTCATCCGACCCCACAGCCCCCTCCTCGGCCGACCCCGTCATCACACTCGCCACGTACGCAAACACACTCCGCATGCTGCCGGCCTGCACCTCGACTTCCTCTGGGAGCTCAACAGTGTCGCTCTCGATCTGCAGGAGCACCGCCCCGTCCTTGCCCGGGGTGATGGCCATGGTCCCGCTGTCGCCCTCGTACTCCAGCCGCAGCGCCATGGGCCCTGTGTCCTGGGCCTGGCCTTCCATGGAGTGCCCGGTGATCAGCTCGGTGAGGATGCGCGCCTTGGCGTCGACCTGGTCCAGAGAGAGCTGTAGCTTCGCTTCTTGCTCGCGCTCTTGTTTGACATGGGCCTTGTTCGCTTTCTCGAGGTCACTAGTCTCTGCTTGAGCTGCGCGGATCTCCTTTTCGATGGCTTTGAGCTCTTTGTTGGACATCTGAAGTTCTGACGCTAGTGCTGCCTTATCAGCCGCTAATTCACGCAATTCTTCCTCTATTTCTCCCGTATTGCCGTCATTCGCCATCATATCAGACACAGCTTGAAGTTGCGCACGCGCGCGCTCTAGAACTTCGCTTATATCAATCTCTTTCATTTTCCTCTCTCTATCAATAGGAGTTTTCGTCTTTCGGGTACTCTTTCTCTTCTTAATAGCCCCAGACTTCGTTGAAAGCCCCATTGGAGCAACGTTGTCTTATACAGTGCAGTTTAAGGTTACGGTCACTGTGCTATTGAAGGGTCCAACAATGTGTTTATACTGCGCAACAGTCACGTCTCAAGTATTCTAATCCTGCGTGGCACACTACCTCCACTCACCCGCTTCAGCCCTCGTCTGTACCATCTGGCTTTCGTGCATTCAGTGGTCGGTCTGCACGAAAAGATGTGTCGTCTGTCGTCCATCGTCTGTGTCGAACGCTGCTGTCTTCTTTAGCGTCTGCGCTCGTCTGTTACGCGCTCATCTGTCGTCCATTGCCGGCGTCTGAAGCTCATGTCGTCGTCATCTTCATCTGTTGTGAGAGACACTAGTGGTGGAAAGCGGTTGTAGCAGGTAGTAAAGACGCTTTGTGTTGTATGATGCTGGTTTCTTGTGTTTTGAGGGATGCTGCTAGCTGATGAACCCTGAAAAGAAATGATCGATGCAGGCAGCTCAATAGACTCCGATGCCTTCCAAGATATACACGGTGAAGGCTTCCGTTAACAAAGCCATTGGCGAGATTAACGACGGAGGCGATAACAACGCGCCGCGGCGAGGAAGAGGAAATCTTGAACCGGGCATGCGTTCTTTCACGCAGGCTAAGTACACATTCACTTGCCTGCTTGCGTACGTCTCTGCATCTGTGCACGCGTTGACCCCACCGAGGACGGTCAACCTGTTCGACGAGGAGGTCCTCAAGCAGATCGCCATTGCTCAGCAAAAGGTGTCGAAGGCAAAGGCAGCGGATCGGTGCAGGTGGATTGGCGACCTGGCGATGTGGAGGGACCCTGGCATAACCCCACTCGTCCGGGACTTCAGGGAAGCCTACGTTGGAATTGCAGCGCCATTTCCGAGCTGGTTGGGCGAGTACTGCACAGCCACCCGGGTCTGACTCTCGCGCGCGTCACCCGGGTACCTGACCCGTCTTCGTGCTGGATTAGAACGGGTGCGTCCGTCCAACTCCTGGATGATCTCGGCGGGCGCCCCCCGGAGCCCAATCACCTCGAAGTCGCGTATGGGGCTGCACTGTTCGGTTCCGCCGGCACTCCCTCCTGTGCTCCGTACCGACACTTTGCTCAAGCTCTTCCTGGCATCATGCTCCGGCACAACGTCGTCGTGAGTGTCACGATGGTCTCCGAATTCCGCACTTCCATCGTGTGCCCATACTGCAAAGCACACTTCAGACGTGTGGTGCACACACCCCGCACCATGCTCTGCCAGAATCCCGCGTGCGAGGGAGCTCCATGGCGCGTTGAACGGCTACGTCGGCATCCCGAGCAGAGAGACATACTTCTCAATCTCTCTCACCGAGATAAGAGCGCCAGCGAGAACATCATTTGGTGCACCTTCGATGCAACTTCAGATCAGATAGAGCAATCTCCTTTCCACTACGACTCCCAGAGAGTGCTCTTCCTCGCTATCATTAACGTGCTAAGTTGAGCAAGCACGCGCTGCAGCGCGCGTGATATGCTGCGCACGATTGATAGAGTATGATGAACCACACTGCGATCCTGATGCTGCTTGGATCACTGTGTGTTTTTGACTCAAGTATTCTTATCCTGCGTGGCACAGGTCTAGTGCTGCACTCTGCTCGTCCCAAGTGTCTGCCAAGTCATCAACCACATCACTACTGTCTGTAAAATGCTTTAATGGCCCGCTATCGGCCGGCAGAGCACTCGGGCCGACCAACACTGGTCGCTGGCTCAGTGTCAACACAGCCACTCCATGCATTCAACCTACCATCCAGCATGCTATTTACGCCAGCCGCACTACGCAACCCCCCCCCCCCCCCCAAGTCCACAGTACGCCTCACGGCTCTCATTGGGTCACCCTCTTGATCTCAAAGGTCGTGTCGTCCTCGTCAATCGTCTGATCAGTCACGCCCAAGAGCTGGCTTGCCTCACGCCGCCTGATCTCGTCCTGGCTGGCCATACTTGCCCGCTGCACGTTCTCCTGGTGGGACATGAGCTGGCGCTTGACCTCTTCGTGTTCGTCAGATCCTGGGATTTTTAGCGGATTCTGGCACCTTTTCAGTTTCTCACGGAGGATACGGAGTCGTCTGGCTTTCATGGGAAGGCCTGCCAACGATTCGACGTCGATGGGGGTTGACAAGCCACGCTTCCTCCCAGAGGCATCGAGTATCGCAATAGCCGCCCCGAGCACGTTTTGTTGGATCGACGGGGCTTGTCCTAGAGCCTCCAGTGTTCTTGCTGTGAGCTCCTTGCGGTTGGTGTACGTCTCCGGCATTTCTAGAAGAAGTGACTCAACTACTAACATAAAACTGATGACGCCGGGTGTAAAGAGGAGAGTACAGTCGCAGTGCTGGGTCAACTCAGTAAGCTTGCTGACCCTCTCCCTCGTAGCATCGTATACGGCCGGGCTAGCTTGCCGAAGCGGGGCAAAGAACGCCGACTCAGATGACCGGAGACGGAGGAGGACGCGTAGGGCAAGCTTGAGGGGGTGGTAGACAGACAGATGGCACTTGAGGCCGCTGAGGACAAAACTTTCCATCGCTATGATGTCTGGACCCGTTTGCTGGAAGATGGTGGCCACGTTGGCGGCAATGTCCTTGCGTTCGAGGCCGGGGAAGACAATGGCGCGGAAAGCATCCGTCTTGCTTGCGATATAGAAGCAGGTGGCGGCTATGAGGTCTGGTTTGAAGTCAACCACGCTCTCTGAGAGGAAGAATCTCTTGATAAACATCACCGTAGTCTGCACGACGTCCTCAACGTACGGCCTGAGACGCTCGTTCCGCTTGAGGTCAGCTTCAGAGGCCGGCTCTGGCAGCAGGTGCTTGTTGAGCTTCCGTCTGGCCCAGTACTCGTAGTAGTTGACCAAGTCGCAGTTCTCTTCTATCGTAAGAGTCTCGCTGTCGCCTGGGTGGGCCAATATGTTGTTAATGTTGGGCGTCCGCTGGAGGACGTTGTACAGCTGCTCGGGGATCGCTGGCATGCCGTTGGGCTCGGGCATGCGCTCGTGGACGTTCATGTTGTGGATCATAGGGGTAATCCCGGAGCGGAGGGACTCGTTGTAGGAACGCTTGATACCGCCGGGTGTTTGCTCAATGGGTGCTTCGTTCTGACTGGACTTGCCGTCGGAGTAGTGCAGGAATCGCTCCATACGGTACTGAGCTTTGGCAACAGCCTCATGCCGGCTTTTGCGAATAGCTGCCTCTGATAGAACCCAGTATTTGTAATGGGTGCTAGTCATAAAATGGGACTTGCAGTGCCCTAGATCCTTTCCGCTCATCGCTTTCCAATTTCTTGCTAAACTGCGAAAATCGAGGACGCGATTGCCGAAACGTCATCGAATCAGACATAGCCCAGCCATATGATACAGCGACACAGGCTTGGTCGTTAAATTTCGCGACTTTACCACAGTCGGGTCTTTGGTTGAGTAATAAGACCCGATTCAGCACTCTGCGCTCAGTCGGCTTCCTACACCTGTGCCCGACCTCTCATTGGACTGAACGCGGCGGAGTCGTTTCACAGATTTCTCAGTCGGTGACACGCACCATATACTTCGATCCATCATGCACGTCGAAGTAATGACTATCAAAAGCGAGCGCAAGTCCATAGATATTAGCCCTACCGCCACTTTGGATGAGGTTAAGGCCGCTGTTGAGGCCGCATTCGGTTCAGACTACGCTGCCAAGAACGTGAAGCTTATTTGCCGTGGTGCAATCCTCTCTTCGGGGACATTGGAGAGCAATAACGTCACTGAGAACTCCCAGCTCGTCGTAATGGGCATAACGAAGAAGGTGGCTCCCAAGAAACCCGAATCAACTCCAGCACCCGCTCCCCAGCCTGTCGCCGAGACGCCTGCCCAGCCTGTCGAGGAGACCCCTGCAGCAGCCTCAGGTGTGGCCGCTCCCCCTGCTGAAACCCCCGTCCCACAGGCGCCTGCTTCAACCAGGCCAGAGGAGGCGGCGACCCCGGCGGATAACGTCATCCCCGAGTCCCTTATCGAGCAGGTGATGGAGATGGGCTTTGAGAGAAGCCAGTGTGAGATCGCGCTTCGGGCAGCAAACATGAACGTTGAGCTTGCCATCGATTTCCTGCTCTCGGGCAACATCCCGAGCTCGGCTCCCGCTCCTGCTCCAGCGCCTGCTACCCAGCACCCGACCATCAGTGGCTCCACCTTCCCTCCCTCCTTCGCTGGTGCGGCCCCTGAGGACGACGGCGCTTTCCCCTCTCTCTCGGGCGACGTGCAAACCTCCTCGATGAGCGGCGTAGCTACCCCCGCGATGGAAGAGTTCCTCGGCGACAGCAGGCTCGAGGGCCTGCGTGAGGCTCTTCTCCAGGACCCCCAGTTAATGCAAGAGCTCCTGATCCAACTCAGTGAGACGAACCCTGAGCTCGTGCAAGAGATCCAAGCTCACCCAGACATGTTCCTCCAGCTTCTGCAGAGCACTGTACAGGGCGAGCAAGGCGGTGAGGGCGGTGAGGGAGGTCAGGAAGTCATCCAGCTTACGGCTGATGATGTCGGCCAAATCGTGAATATCGCCGAGATTTACGGCCTCCCCCGTCGTATCATCCTTTCCTTGTACATCCAGTGCAACAGGAACGCTGACGTCGTCGCCAACGTTGTCATAGACCGTATGGACGAGCTTCGTGCCGCTGCCGCCTCCATGACCGGGCCGGATCTTGAATTCCCGTCGTTGCCAAGTCAAGAGGGCGAGTCGAACCAGGAGAACGGCGATAGTGAGATGTGAGGTGTGGAATAAAATTGGTGCTATGATGACATTTGGGTTGGGGTGAGCGGTGTTTGCTGGGAAATAAGAAGCAAGTTTTGGAAGTGGATCTATGATGGATAGGCGAATAAATAACAACTTCTTTACTTCTTGAGCACGACCATCTTCACCACGATGATGAGGATGAGCAGGATAGCGTACAGGATGTACTTGAGACGGTCCATCCAGTAAATGAGCACAGAGGTCTCAGCAATGGAGTCCAGCTTGTACGCAGTGCGCCACAGGCCGCCGTGGAACGCGCCCTCGGAGAAAAGCTGCTGGGGGTTGGCCAGCTGGCGCTCAGGGTTGGCGATGGTGTCGTCGGTCATGACGTCGGACAAAAGAAGCGCGCACATCACCGCGTTCGATGTAGCAGGCTCGAAGATCTCGATCGGCTTGAAGTGGGGCATCCCACCGTACGCCCAGGCGAAGGTCTTGGCGTGGATGACCGACACCGTGGCCGTGGACGGGGCGATGTTGCTCGACACGGGGTGGCCCTCGGACCGGGCGACCATCGCGCGCCAGTGCTGCAGACGCTTGGCGAGAGCGTAGTTAGGACCCTGGGCGATCGACAGCTCGTCCATGATGTGGAGCTCGTTGCCGTTCTCGTCCTTGACAGCGGGGCGAGTGTTTTTCTGCAGGAACTTGCCGCCAGAGAGTATGTGGATGCCAGACTCCCAGACCTTGTCCAGAGTCACGGCAGAGTAGCGCTGGCGGGACTCCTGGGCGGCCTCGGCGGGGACGACGTGTACGTCGGTTGGAGTGCAGAGGTAGCCGAGGGAGACCATGCGTGGGTTGGAGGCGTACTTGGCGCACATGGCCTTGATGATGGCGTCAGAGGCGATGGAGAGGAGAACATGGAGGAAGCCGTCGAGGTAGACGTAGACGCCGATCGTAAAGGGCGTCGAGTCGTCAAGAGAGCACAGCCAGTTGGCAATGTGGGGCGTGGCGCCCATAAGGTCGCAGCCAGCATTCTCGGCGATCTCGTCGTCGTCCTTGAGCTGATCCATCGGCTTCTTGAGAGGGAAAGTGATCGTGCCCGCAGACTCGCGGGCAACCTTGATCAGGCGCTGCCAGACGGGCTTGCGGTCGATATCAATCGCAACAACGTGGGCTCCGAGGGCCATAAGGGTCAGGAAAGGACCCATGGCGGAGCCGGCGCCGAGGAGGACGAAGCGGCGGTTCTTGAGGTTCGCGAGGATCTCGGGCTTCTCGGCCATGGCCTTGATGCCCTCGCCGGCGGAAGGCTCGATGGTGCCAGCGGCCACCCACTTGTCTACCTGGCGAACGAGGGCCTCGCCCGTGAGCTTCTTGTTCTTATAGGGGACGGTGTACTCGTCAATGGGGGCACCGGTGCCCTTGATCACGCCAGTGTACTTGTAGTCACCGAGGTCCTTGATCGCAATCATGGCCTCATCGAAGGGGATCTCGTTGCCGTCCTTGATGTAGGTGAAGGTCTTGTGCATGTACTCGATGCCAGCCTTAGCCTGATCAAGAGCGGCCTTCTCAGACGCACAGCCCATTTCAACCATGCGGATGAGCTGATCAGCATAGCGGTGGCGCCAGTCAGAGGTCTTGAGGACCATTTCCTTGGCCTTGGAGTCCATAGCGCCCATCGCCTCAGCAATAACCTGCTTGTTAACAGTAGAGGTTGGGCGCTTGCCATCCTTGAGAGGGAAGTTCACACCAGGCTTCTTGACGTCGGCCATTTGTCTCGATTGCACTTTGGCTTTGCAAATATCGCACAGCGACGCCATACCAATTACGGCGCCCCCTTAAAAATGGACAAAGCGTCGTCCAACCGTATTTATACAATCCACTCTCAGTCCTGCTCGACAAACTCCTTCATCCGCAGCCCCTGCCGGTCCTCAGCGTCCATCGTCCGGCTCAGGTCAGCCTCCGTCTGACTCACCCGGATGTTCCCAGCTCCGTCCTCAGCCATGTCGATGTCCGCCTGGAGGTCGCACTCCTGGGGCTTCGGCATCACTGCCAGACCCACGCCGGGAGCGGGGGCGAGGCTTTGGAGTTGCTCGTGAATCTTTTGGTAAATCTTTTCGAGATCGCGTTTTGAGTTCAGATTCTGTTGGTTATTCTTGACTAGATTCAGGCTGTAGTCAGGCGCGTAGTACTCATAGAAGCGGTGGTGGGGCACCTCCTCGGGCAGACTGGCGCCCACGCACAAAGCAGTCTCATAAGCCCAGCAGCGGGCGACGTTTCTGAGCGTGTAGCCGCCCCCGCCGAGCACCATGAGTGGCAGGCCGAGGGACTTGACGAAATCCACGCACTCGCCATGTCCGCCGATGGTTAGGTTGAAGCAACCGAGCCTGTCGTTCGCGAGGGAGTCGGCACCGCACTGAAGCACGATGGCGCCGGGCCTGAAGTGCTCCATGACGTCCCTAATGACGGCTTTGAACAGCGTGGTGTAGCTTTCGTCGTCCATGCCGTCGTTGAGCGCCACGTTCACGGCGTACCCACTCCCATCCTCCGCGCCGACATCGCCCAGATCACCCGTGCCAGGGAAGAAGGAGTTGCCGTGCTTGTGGAAGGAGACTGTCATGACCCTGTCCGTGGTGTAGAAGGCCTCTTCTACGCCGTCGCCGTGATGGATGTCGATGTCGATGTAGAGCACACGAGCGTGGACCTTGAGAAGCTCTAGAATGCCCAGCACAATATCGTTGGCGTAGCAAAAGCCGCTGGCCTCGTTCCTCTTGGCGTGGTGCATGCCGCCCATCCAATTGACGGCAATGTCGGAGTGCCCCGCGTTAAGATGGGCCGCACCAGTCACACTGCCGCCACAGGAGCGCTGGCAGTACGGGAAGATGCCTACGAACGGCGGGCAGTCCTCGCCGATGGAGAAGTTGTTGGTGTCCTCCTGCGTAATCGTCGCATCACTGGGAGAAATCTGCTGAAGGAAGGCGACGTAATCATCGGTGTGGAACTTTGTCATTTCGATGTTTGACAGTAGCCGCGGGTTGTAGATGGACATGCGCTCATGGAGACCGTAGTTGAGGATTAATTCCCACGTCATGTTGGCGCGGAACGGCTTCATCGCATGCTCGGGACCGAAGTAGTACTGTCCGAAGTCGGGGTCGTAGAAATACGAAACCTTCTGCTTTCTTGCGCTCATACGACGACGCGCTCCGTCTACTTAAAATGCGCGAGACGACGGCTAAACTGCGCCGTGACGTATCTGGCGACAGGAGAGTGTCGCATGATCAAGAAACTGCCCGCAATGATAGAGGGTTATGCGCAGGGCTCTTTTAAATTTTGTTGGAAATTGTGTGACCACATCAGTGATCCTGCAAAATCTGAGCAATCAGAGCGCCAGGTCTGCTTGGCTTTGCGACAGAATTAAGCAAACGGCTACGCATTCAACAATATCACTAACATTATACATTGGCCAGGCACGTTCGAAACACCCTAGATGAAAGTTCTGAAACCACCAAAAAAAACTTTAGAGCAAGCTTAGTTCTTGGCCTGGCGCTCACGGCGCTCCTCCATGATGGTCTTGCGGACACCGTTGCCGGCGGGCAGGGTGATCATGGGCTTGGAGCCGGTGCCGATGATGAAGGCGTTGTCGGCGCGGGTGGCAATGTGGTTGCCAGCAGCGTCCTTAAGCTGGACGATGTCGTGGGTGCCAATGTGGCGCTCGATGTGGGAAACGACACCGATACGGCCAGTGTTGTTGCCACCGGTGATGAAGGCGAGGGCGCCGAGCTCAAAGCGGGCGAACTCGACGATCTTGCCGGTCTCGAGGTCGATCTTGACGGTGTCACCAACCTTGATGGCGGGGTCGGGGTAACGGACAGTGCGGGCGTCTTTGGTGTAGAGGTGGGGGATGCCAGCGTGGCCGACAACGATCTTGGTGACCTTGCAGAGCTTGAACTTGGACTCCTCCTCGGAGATGCGGTGGAGGACGAAGCGGCCCTTGGTGTCGAAGAGCATTCTGAAGAGGTCGTTAGACTTCTTGACAGAGAGGACGTCCATGAAGCCGATGGGGAAGGTGGGATCGGCGCGGATCTTGCCGTCAACAGCAACAAGCTTGCGCTTGAGGATGAGGGTAACCTCACGCTGGTTAAGAGCGTACTTGAGGCGGTTGCGGAGGATCACGAGGAGGGGGATGGACTCGCGAACGGCGTGGGGGCCCTGAGAGGGACGGGGGGCAAAGATGCCGCCCATCTTGGAGAGCATCCAAGACTTAGGGGCGTTGATACGCTTCATGTGCTTAGCGGCGGAGCGAGCCATGGATCGTCTGCTTTGCTTCTTCGACCTTCGTCGTCTGCATGAAAAAAGATCTTGCATGAAAAAAAGTGGAAGGCGCCGGAAATCCAATGCCACGCAACACTGATCAGAGGGCGTCTGGCAGGCAACCACAAGACTTGGTCATCCATAGAGGACCCCGCCCGTCAATCTCGTCGCGTCGGCTGCCCGCACGATGCCTCAAGAAGTGCTCAGACCAACGCTTCGTTTTATCAAGAATAAATACAACCCCACTATCATACAAACCCTACATAGCCTGGTGCGGGTCATTATCCAGTGTCAACCTCCCCATCTCTCCCAGCAAGTGCTCGGCGAAATCCCTCATCCGCTGCTCAAAGAACTTCCGTTTCATGGTCGCCAGGCGCATGTCGTGGGGAGTGGCGTCGGGTCCGACAAGGACTGGGGGCGGGGGTGGCATGCCCGCGAACATCGAGGCCCACTGGGCGGTGATGTCTGCTGGCCGACTCGCCGCAGTCGAGGTGGGGCGTGGCAGTTCAGCCTCACTGCCCCTCTGTGAGTGAACAGGAGTCATTTCTTTCAACTTAGCGAGCTTTGCGTTCCGGTGCAGGTTCTCGTGGACTGTGGTCTCTGTTCTTGTCAGGGAGGCGACGGTTGGCTGTAAGTAGGCGGCGCGGGTGTCTATCTTGGCAGGAACCTTCTTCTTAGCCTTTGTAGGCGCACCGACAGGTCGTACTTTCGCTGCGGCGGACTGTGTTTGCTGCATGAACGACGGGAGGGCGGGTGGGGCAGTCGCAGCAGGCCTAAGTGCCTGGTACACTGGCAGAAGGTGCGTGGGCAGGTTTGAGAGCACCGCATCCCGCACGGCGAGGTAGACTTCCTCGGTCTTCTCGTCGTCGAGGTAATACTGCATGTCGAGACAGGGGTGGTCTTCACTGAACAGGGGAAGATCGGAGGCTGGACTCTTGCCCTCAGTGTGGTCTTCGGATGGTTCTTTGGCGTCTCCGCGAAGCGCACGGGCGTATTCTTTCCAAGTTTTAGGGCCAGTTGGTTCGCGATCGTCGTCATCTACCTGAAGGAAATCTGGGTCAGATTCTTCCGTCTTGATCACGCTAAGGATATTCAGGAAACGTTCACGGCGCTCAAGCGTCGTTTCATCGTTCATCTTGCCGTTTTCTCGCGGCATCGGCTCTAAAAGCCCGATTGAGGAGCTACGGAGTTCTGAATGGCCGCTACGAAGATTTGCAGCCCAATGGTCGGGTTTAAATGGCCGCTCGGGGGATGTGAGGGCAGGTGTCGATGCACTCATCTCTCTCTTTGAATGTGCAGTTTATGTCAAAACAGACAATGGGTCACCCATGCATGTTTGTTGGCCGTTTATGTGTGTGTATGTCACGAGAGTTTGTGTATGGGTGACTCTTGACACATTTGAGCGAAAAGACTACCATCTCTCTCTTCAGCCAACCACGAGCAACGATTTAAACTATCAAACGCAGCAGTACTGCGCACGAAGACGGCGAACTCACACGAACGGGATACCCGACCATGTCCGCTTGGCGTACGCCGCATACTGATGCCCGAAGAACTGCCTGAGGTACACTTCTTCATACGGAATCCTGTTGGCAAAGAACTTCCAGGAGACGAAAGCATACGCAATGAAAGAGACTGGGTTGCATAGTATGATCTGGGACGCCACAGAGAACAAGAACCAGCCCATGTAGGCGGGGTGCCGGCAGATGGCGTAGAAGCCGGTCGTGACCAAGGCATGGTCGTCGCGTTTCTTCGTGGAGATCAAATGGGTGAATCCAGTGGTGTTCTGTAGCATGGCACCGAATCTGATGAGAAGGCCGGTGCAGGCGGCAAGGATGCCGACGTACGACAGCGGGAGGAGGCGTAAGGTCAGTGAACGGAAGAAGTAGGCCTCGATGAAGAATTCGGAGAAGCCCACAGTCATTGCAATGGCGTATGGCTTGGATATTAGGAAAGAAACCCAGCCGAACTCGCGCCTATTGGTGAGAAACGCGTATGAGGCCTCAAAAGTGTGGTAGAAAAGGAGAAGGGAAAAAAGAATTAAAGGAGGTGAATACCACGATGAAATAAGCTGTAAGAACGTTGAAATAAGCGTGCGTGATGCCTCGTCCATTGATATTGCCGCTTCGGTCCTTTCTTGCGACTCGGGCGGAGTTTTGATCGAAATTCCCTCAGGCTACTGGCGACAGGGGTTGCCGAGTCCCTTATCTGTGGCGATACTGACACCTGACGAAGCAACGACAAGTTACCCTAAAATGCGAAAAATTGAAATCGAAATGCTGCTGAACTCGTTGGCAGCGCCAAAAGGTGTCAAATATCACTGCGAACTATGCGGTAAGCAAGCCACGCTTATGTGCCCGAACTGCCGTACCGTCTGCTATTGGTTCGTTATTTCCAGCATTCTTACCAAGCACAGAGGCCCACAGAGACATAGACGAGGTCTCAATTCACAAGAAGATCTGCGGCCTCATCCAGGAACTTCAATCTGAGAAGGAAGTCTTTGGCTCCGCACAGCAGCGGCAGCAGCACCAGGAGCGGATGAACATGCTTCGGAAACGGATCGTAGACATCGGTGTAGAGCAAGCCACCGCCGCCCTGTCCCGCCAAGAGTACCAGCGGGCCATCCCAGCAGCCCTACAGGCCTTGAAATATCAGAAAGAGCTCGATAGCAATGACAGGTCGATCGTCACCCCCTACCTTCTCCTCGGTGAGGCTCACACCGGCCTGGGCAAACTCCAACGAGCAGAGGAGTTCCTTTCATTTGCCAAGTGGGTCCTGATCTCCTGCGAGGAGACTGGCGAGTCCCGATCCCAAGCCATCATCGCCCTTCGAGGCAGACTCCACCGTCAGTTCGGCAAGCTCTTCCTCTTCCAAGACAGGTTCGGCGAGGCTGAGGCTGAGTTCGCGGCAGACGCATACTACTCTGGGCTGGCTACCGGGCCCGAGTCTCCAGAGGCAGCCCAGTGTTATTTCCATATGGGAAACCTCTTTTACCTTAGAAAGCAGCGTCAGGTGGCTTTCCAGTTTTATGACAAGATTGTAGAGATTTGGCAGTCGTATCTTCGCGATCTTGTGGTCGCTGGGACACTTACTGGGCACGAGACACCGGGCTTTGCCTCGGAAACCAAGGAAATGTTCATGAAGCTTGAAACAGTGTACAACCAGAATTGCGGCCAGAACCATTCATCCACAGGCTTCCTCCAGCTCACCATTGCTCTCTTCATGTGCACTCTGGGTCAAGAGCACGTGTCGGATGCCTTGGATCGTGTCGGGCAGGCGCATGATATCTTCCTCCAGAGTTTTGGTCAGGACCACCCGGCGACACGCGATGCCGCTAACCTGAGGGTGGCGCTTACTCAGAGCCAGGTGTAGAGGAGTGAGTGTATGCCCTTGTTGTAAATGATCTTGCTGGACAATGCTGGGGAAGAGAGTTGTCCTTCACCGTGGATCCTGGCTACTTGATGGTAGTTCGGTGGATCAGATATACACCGCATGATGACTGTGGGTCGGCCTGATACAGTCTGCGCGTCGTGACGCAAAACTGCGCGACTGTGGACTGATGACATGTAGCAATGAAGCTGATAGCAGAACGGCACAATCCGTTCGTGAAGTACGTGGAGTTCGTCGCAAGGTACTGTGAGATCACTTTTGAGATCGAATACATCACTACAACACAATCTTCCGTCTTGAAGCGAAAGAATCCTCTTTCCCGCCTCCCAGTGCTCGAACTCGACAGTATCCACCCAATTTTTGAGTCAGACAACATAGTGATGGCTCTTGCGGAGATGAAACCCGAACTTAACCTCCTCGGCATCGATTTCTTCACCCGTTGCCAGGTTCGCCAATGGCTCTTCGCCATCTCCCTCGATCTCGACACCAAGATGTGGCCATGGCTTGGTCCAATGCTAGGCATTGTCCCTTTCAATGGCGCTGTGGTCAGCCAAGCAAGGAGCGAGTCGATTCAGTTCCTCACCACCGTCAACGAACATCTGGAGCAGAACACGTTCGTAGCAGGACAGAGGCTGAGTCTGGCAGACTTCGCGCTGCTTGGGATAGTCGATGTCTATTTCCGACACCTCCTTGACGCTAAAGTGCGAAGTCTTTTCCCGGCTGTCATCCGCCACCACCGCATGATGTCATCCCTCCAAGCCTATGACGAGATCTACGGCGACGTCAAGCTATGCGACAAGCCGCCCCAGCCTCCTCGCAAAGCCCCCTTCCAGAAACCGAAGCCGCCGCCGCCTGTGCACCGAACGAACGAGTATCTCTCCCGCCTGCCCAAGCCGGCATTCACGTTGGAAGAGTGGAAGAAGATTTATGAGGAGAAGAAGGGCTCGGACGAGGCGGTAATGTGGCTATGGGCCCACCTCCGGCCTGGTGACTACTCCTTCTGGAAGTGCATCTATCGCTACTACGACGAGCTCGAGGTTGGGTACAAAACTGCGAACCGGTGTGCCAGTTTCTTGGAAGAATGCGAGGTGATTAGGCCCATGGCATTCGGGGAGATGGTCATCACCAAGGATCAGAGGAAGCCATACTTCAACATGTTCGGTGTGTTCATGATTAGAGGGCCAGATATCCTGCCGGAGTTTGAGAAGGGGAACGTTCATCAGCTCTCGATTGCAAAGGACTTTGACTTCACCGAGTTGAAAATCGACTCTGAGTTTGATCGGAAAATGATTAGTGATGTGTTCTCGTGGTCGAGCGACGATAACTTCGGTGGCCTGGGTGTGTTTGAGGAGGGAAACGAGCTTAATTAAGGTAAAGATGGAATTGTAGACAGGGGCACAATTGAACCAATGGTGCGCAGGGTGGAACGAAAAGAAGGCGGTGAAATATAAAGTATTGCTGTGGATAGGTAACTAGATCCGGCGGCATCTGTTGTGTTTTCTCGGTCGACTCGGCAAGCCTTGTCCGGCAGGTGGGCTTTCGCAGTTTTGGACAACGGCATTTTCTCAATGTCGAGCCAAAGTATCTCCAAAAAGCAACTTAGTGTCGGCAAGAGCATAGGGAAAGGCTTTTTCGGTCAGGTATCAGCAGGGACGTATAAGGCGCCCGATGGGAAGAAGTATGACGTCGCCATCAAGAAAATCCCAAAATCCACAGCCGAAGAAGACATACAGCTCTTCCACAGAGAGATTGAGTGCATGCTAGCGATGAACATTCCAGAAGTCGTCCGATTCCACGGCTCCTACGAAGGATCCACGCACTTTTATCTAGTCTTCGAACTTATGGAAACAGATCTCGCCAAGCTCATCGCCAAGGAGGCCCTGTCTTGGGCTGACCGTATAGACATGGTAATATCGCTAGTGAAGGCTGTTTCATACATGCATGCACACAGTATGATTCATAGAGACATTAAGGGAGAAAACGTCCTCGTGAAATCTGTAGACGGCAAATGGCAAGCGAAACTCGCTGATCTCGGCCTGTCAAGAGTATATGACCCCAACAAGACCCTCACTATCGCCCGTGGTACCACTTTCTGGATGGCGCCCGAGGTAATCATGACAAATCGCTACGGTCCGTCCGCAGATATATTCAGCGTCGGCATGACGATCGCAGAGATCATCATGCGGCGGACACCCGACCCCAAGGATCTGCCGCGACTCAATTCCTTCCTGGTGGACGGCAGTAAGCTTGATGAAGTGTTTCCTGACGACACGCCGGCCGACCTCAAAGAGATCGTACGGTCGTGTTGTTGCACTGAGCCTGACAAGCGACCGACCGCGATGGAGCTTCAGAAGCGCCTAGAAGCGCTCCGAGCCACTCTTTAACTCGTGTGAGCAGTTTTCCACGTTTTTGCATAAGAAGTGCAGTTTCGAGGAAGCCGTGGTAAAAGAAAAGTTTATTCAGCCTTGTCGAGGTCCAACCTGCAGTCATAAGCGTCCTCTCCGTCGGCGTAGTACTTCTTTTCGACATTATGGACGGTAAAGCCCATAGTTTCGGTGTACAGGTGGCGTGCGGCCTTGTTTGATTCCCGGACGTGAAGGGAGCAGAACTTGGCTCCGAGGCCTCTCATCTCACGCGTAGCTTGGGTCATCAGCTTTGTAGCGATGCCGTTACCGCGGCATGAGCGGAGGACGGCGACGCTTGTGATATGGCCATGGGTGACGGCATTGGGGGTAGTAGATGGGCCCTCGTCCTCGCTAGATAAGAATGGAACACGCATACATACAGCTTAGAAAGAACATAGCCGACTATACGGCCCTGGGGATCCTCGGCAACCCAGGAAAGCTCCGGCCAACACGTTCCGTGATAGATGTAGAACTTCATGTGATAATTCTCTGGCAAACAGTAGAGATTGCTCTTTTGCATTCCAAGATAGTCAGACATTGTCCCTCGCCTGATTGTGATGACCATTTCCGCTCTCAAGGTTCCCACAACGAAGAAAAACATGAGTTCACATAACTCACATAAATCCGCAATATTTACTCGAGATCGTCCAGATCGACGTCATCCAGGTCGCCCTCACTGTTTTCCGTCGCTCCGTCCTCAGCGTCGCTCTCCTCATCGCTGTCGCTGTCATCCTGAATCAAAGCCATCGGCGTCTCATCAACCGCGTCGCCAATGCTCATCCTGCTAGTAATAAGCTCCAGCCTACCAGCCAACCGTGCGAACGAATCAGCGTGCTGTGTTCTCTGCTCGATGATGGCGTAGAGGGGCCCGACCACATCAGCGACGGCCTGGTGCCCGCTGAGAGCCGCAGCATGACAGATAAGAACACCAGAGATCCAGGGAACAAGCAGCGGGGCTCTACGAGGCTGCTCATCGAGCAGACTGATGAGTTGGCGGATGAACTCGACGGCATCTTGAGGGGTCAGGCCAGCCACGGTGCTCCTGATGAAGCGGGGCTGGCAGTTCTGGAGGATCAGGTCCCGGTTGGTCTGGTCTTTGTTGGTCAACGCCTGGTGAAGGAGCTCGTGGAGACCAATGTCTTCGGTGCCTTCGATGTTGCTCTGGACGGCCGCCAGACGCTCGGCGAGTGTGCTTCTGGACATACCGGGGAGAACGGCGTCTGCCATGCCGGCCTGGACCTTCCTTGCGGCCCCAGTCTCGACCTGGGTGGTCGGCTCGACCAGCACGGACTGAAGCGCCGCAGAATCAGGCTTAGAAGCGTCTATGACTGCGGCGCCTGTGTTCGCGGCCGACCCGAGTGTGACGACGACTCTAGACCCAGATCTGTGGGTCAGCCCGATGACTGGACAATCTGCGGTGATCGGGGTGGGTGTGACCATGGCGGTGGTGTACTCAGCCTCCACAGCCTTCTTGCGGCCCCTACCCCGTGTGGCCTTGGTCACCTTGCCGATTTGAACAGCGGTAGTGGTGGCTGCGGCGACGTAGAGGATCGTGGCCGTGGGGGCGAGGGCCAGGTGCTTGATGTCGGACTGAGCGCCCACGCCGAGGGTGTAGGAGAGTGATCCGACGGGTGTGACCGTGCTGGGTGTGGCAGGGTCGAGCTTGAAGAGCTGGAGGGCGTTGGCCTGCTGGGCGGCAATGACGGGTGCACCGTCGAACTGGACAACATCTACGAGTGTGCCGCGCACCTTGCTGAGTACATGCGCCGCGCCGTCCACTGTGTGGAGTGTGACCGCGCTGTTTCTCTTGCTCGTGGTGAAGAGGCCGAGCTCGGTCACAAGCATCGAGCCTGGGGCGTCCACGCGAGACACGGTGTGGATGGGCTCCAGGGGAGACTCTGTGAAGGCTGCAGGCAGGGGAAAGAGGTCGAGCTGGCCCTTCTGGCCGGAACCGTGGTGGACGGCGACGTGGTTGTCTCCGATGGCGACGGCGTTGACTTTCGCGGTTACTGCAAGGGGCTGAGCAATCTCTGCACCTTTTCTGACAATGTACGCGGTGTTATGCCTCGTCTCGGTGCTGGGCTCGACGCCAACGATGACAGTGGCGATGGGTTCAGTAAAAGTCGTGGAAGTGGTCGCTTTCCGCTTCTTGCCAGCGGTCGAGCTGGTAGTAGCATTCTGGCCAATGCAACGAAGAGCTGTTTGTACAATCGGGGTTTTGAAGGCATAGAGCTCCTCCGCATTGAAAACAGAGGAATGCTCGGACAAATCCCGTTCACAAAGCTGCAGCCTATCACCAAGACCTATAACACATCTCCACATCGTGGAAACATCAACAGAAATGCCGTCAGTAGCCTTCATCGACGCTGAGCTCAAGGTGCAGTTTATGTATCGAACGTGGAACCGACCTGCCCTGTCCTTTCCGTGTATGGCGGAGAGCAATATCAACCCATCTGGCTGTCCTGAGTATCCATTATTACCGCACTGCTTGGTCATAATCCGATCACCATGACTCAGGAAAACTGCAAGACATCTTTACCGGGCACTCTCATCGCACCATACCATCATGTCCTATTGCGAGTAACCTCACCAACCACTGATTTCACCATCATATCCTCGCTACGACCTTGTGCGCGGGCCAGCCGATGCCCAGGATTCCGCTCCAGCAAACTGCTCAGCTGGTGTCGATATACCATAAAGCGCATACTATAACGGTAGTAGTATCACTGTCCTCTATATTGCGCTGTGTTTCACGGCCTGTACTCTCGTCTCATGGAGCTGGGACGGGTGCATTTGGGACGAAGGGAGAGGGCGCGGCGGGTGGTTGATGCAGATGCCAAAGAAGTCCTCTAGTACCGGATAAACATCGTCGCATTTGAGATCATCGCGTCCGCTAATGCTTTTGTACTGCTGAGCCTGTTGTACGAGCGTTTCGACGAAATCAGCAGCAAGGTCCTTCAGAAAATCCATTCCGTTACGTTCAATAGAACCTTCTACACCATGTGCTTGCAATAGCATCATCAGATCTTCATCGCGGAACTCTATCTGGCGGCCAGTGAATGGTGTCGCCATTTCGCAGCTTAGCCGCGGCAGCGAGTTCGGTGTGTGCTATTGAAGGGTCAAACAATGTGTTTATACTGCGCAACACTGCCCTGTCTGCCTCCTACTCACGACTGTGGCGTTCTCTTGCCACTGGAAGATGAGCTCAGTGGCTCTCCGTTCAGTCGCACATTGTTCCCGCGTCTTCCAACATCATTCCAGTATCATCAATTGGCTAACCGCCAACATTCGTCTACGGACGGATGATGTTGTGCAGTTTGGCACTTTGATCGTTCCTTTCAGGCCCTGTCTGGGAGGTTCGAACAATGTGTTTATACTGCGCAACACGGTGATTCCGGCCAAGGCGTAAATTGAAGTTACACAGTTCAAGACGTAGACTTCAATGGAACATTACTGTTTCCGAGTCAGGATCCGGTTCCGCAGGGTGGCTTGGCAGGACCTTGTAACCTTGGCAGGACACGCCGCACGTGTCGCCCGCCCAGAGGTATGTGACGTGACGTGAATTGGTCT
This sequence comes from Carpediemonas membranifera, assembly GCA_019828565.1. NCBI lineage: Eukaryota > Fornicata > Carpediemonas > Carpediemonas membranifera. Next base: position 265,012 of record JAHDYR010000001.1, read on the forward strand.
CCGAGTGCCGATCAAGGCATCACTTGTGTACTTACCAAAGGTCAATCAATGCTTCTATACTGCTCAAATAGTCGGGTTGGCATGGCTTCATTTCCGGGAAAGACTTGTTCCAGAACCACTTCGAGGCGCCCTCAGGCCTTTGTACCGACATGACAGCGGCATGCCTTTGTCAACTCGCCGTGCGGGTAGGGGCAGCTGGGTGGGTATTCATTAATAACTCCAAGGTCAAGTTTGTTGGCGATTGTCGACGTGGTCAGAGCAGATCCTGCTTACGTCGTGATCTGGTCAAGAGTGGTCTAATTGTTACTCTTAACACAATTCTCCCTTGTCAATTATCGATTGTGTGTGTGACATGTTGACACCAGATCATTTTGCTTCTGCTTCAACTAAATTACTAGGACGCGCACGGGGTGGGGAGTGGGGAGTATCAGGCAATGTCAACTGGGGGTCTTTCGATTCATTTAGGTCAACCCACACACACCAGAATAGAAATTCAGATTATGAACGCGATCAAACTTGCAGTTTTTGTTCTCCCTCTTAGTTGTTACTACGCTACAGTACCATGCCGTCACCCTACTGGCACTAGTGGTGCAACATTATGCCTCCAGAAAATGAAGTCGTCATTACCTATCGACATCCAATTCAAAGAATTGAGCAGAGATCAGTCTTAAGTTTAAGCGTAACAAATGCTTAAAAACAATCATAAAACACATTGCCAGACCCCTGATTAGCAAATATTTACTTCTCCCCTTGAATCAGTTTTCGCTTCTCTGAGCATGAACTTTCAGACACAGCTAAAACCCTCATCATTTACCCCATCCGAACTTATGCCAATCAAACCCAACTCTTCATTTCTGCTCGACCATTGCGCCACAAAATTCTCAGTGGAAGATGCAGAGTCGACCCGACTCCAGTTTTTGCGCAAAACGCCAAAAAATTGCAGAGGTCCGACTAATTGGTTTGTTTATTGAGGTACATCCTTCAAATACAAGCTACATACATCATAAATCCTCCATCAGCGCACGCTTAGCCTCCACAGGCGTCGTGATGGCAGACCTGGCGACGCCCTGGTAATGGTGCATCATGAGTCGCCGAGTCACGCTATCAGCCGCATCCATGTCCACACCAGCCCTAGAGAGGCGCTCTAGGCACTTATTCGAGCAGTCAGAGGGGCTAATAAACATAGCGGCGTTGAGCATGCCCACGGCCATGGCGCAGGGAGACACCTGAGCCATCGTGTAGTCGGGCAGAGTATCGAAGACGAACTTCGAGCATAGCGACCAGAGCTTCTGGATGCTGGTTTCGGGAATTCCAGTTGAGGCGACCAGACCGAGGATGAAAGAAAGGGCGCGGTGAGCCGTGGGGACGTAGGCGTTCCAGTCTACAGCCCGCAGGACAAAGTGTTCCGCCTCCATAAGCTCCTCGACAGAGTAGAGGTTGTCGGTGTACCTGACAAGGTTGGCGAGGGATGGTATCTCGTCGTCCTCGAGCTTGGCGGAAACAGAGATGGAGGCGAGGGTCAGGAGTTGGATGGCCTGGCGACGGACCTGGGAGTGGGCGAGGCAGTGGTCGAACAGGCGGATGGCGCGCTCGCAGACGATGGGGGGGTAGGCGTCATAGGTGCAAATGTCAATGATGAAAGAGACAGCCTCCTGACGCATGTCGGGAGTAATGTAGCTCTTCTGAACGTTCTTAAGGTAGTTGTTGCTCACTGGGGATGATGCTTCCTTCCTCATGTGGGACATAAGGGAGAAAGACCAGTTCTGCAACGCGGAAGCACCAACCATCTCGGACAGCGATTCACTGCTAATGCAACGAACGTTAAACGCTGTTGTAAGGTGAGATGTAAGTGAATCCAATGCGAACGGAGCGGCCATTAAGGAGAACTGGCCAGCTTGGCGCGTGAACGACTGTGATCGACTGTGGACAAAAGAAACTTTTTGGCGCGGAAAAGAAAAGTGTGTGATTGGAAACTGATTAAGACCCTCCTATGGGGTTATAGCGTGGGTTAGGGGTCGAGTGGCCTTCTCTTCTCGGAAAAATGTGCGGGTTAAGTCGGGGAGTCTCCTGCGAAATCCGATTCAATGCGGCGTTAGCTTCGGTGTTGTATGCTGGCCACGTGTATCACTTTTCAGCACTTGGCCGACTCTGTAGGAAATATTTCACACTTTTCCGGCGCGGGACATTTCTACGCACCTTAAGGTAATGTCGCTCGAACGGCTAGACGCTCTAGAAGCAGCTATTGATGCACTTAGTGCACACATGAAGGAAGCATCTGCTCAAACTGAAACATGCGCCTTTCCTCCGTTCGATTTGGCCGGAATCGAGATTGCAAATGCTTTTTCGGCTTGTTCTGCCTTCTATTGTTCGTTTCAACCATCATACTAGTTATCTAGCCCTTATGTCGCTCTTAGGAAATCCCGCTGAGCTCCCAGAACATGATATTATGCAGGCATTCACTCAGTGTAACACTCTTTTCAAAGAGCTGCGAACCAAACGAGCCGAACAGGCAGAAACAGTTGGCGCAAGCAGGTGAGCTGGCCCTTTGAGACACTTTTCATGTCCCGCCCGAGTAAATACGGCTATGGATTCTTTCATTGGCGAGTATTGGTGCTCTCGCTCCAAACAGCAAATAACCAAGTTCAGCTCCAGATCGGCAAGCTAGGACCACAACAAGCCAGCCCAGTCCAAGTATACTTTATCCTAGTAACATAAACGATAAACGCCGCCCCACTACCATTCCTTTGCCAGTCCGTTGCCACCCTTGGAGAGACTCAGCCCAACTCGTCCAAGATGCTCTGAATAAGGGCAGAGTCGATCTCAGAAGTCCAGATCTTGCCTGAGCACGCGGAATCCAGTGCCTCCTGGATCTTATCGCACTCTGCTCGCAGTTCCTCAATCTCCTCTTCCAAGCCTCTAATCAATTGATTAGTTTCCATCTCCTCTCCAATAGTTTCACGGATCTGCTCATTGGCTCTGCTTAGCTGGGCAGCCAGGGTGTCCTTCCGCTCTTGCAGCGAACGTACGGCAGCCTCTCGCTCCAGCACCATTCGACGGGTGGCGTGAGCTTTGCTCAGCTCGGTCTTGACCTTAGCTATCTCCTGATTGGTCCCCTCAAGCTTTGCCTGGGCCTGCTCAATGCTTGCACTGAGTCGACTGGCCTCTGACTCGGCTTGAGTCAGCATGCCTTTGAGTTGTCTCTGACGGGCTTGGTAATCCTGACTTAGCACAGAAGCGGCAGTCTCAAGCTCCTTCTTGGACTCCTGGAGGCCTTCAAACGCCTTCTTAAGGTTTCCCTTGGCCTCACCGATCGTTTTCTTCGACTCGGCTAAAACTGCACACTGTTTGTTCTTAGCGTCAACAAGACACCTCCTGGCGGCAACTACCGAGGCTTGAGTGTTGTTACATAGCTCCTGCATTGTCTGGACGTCCTCAGTAACCCTGGCAGCCTCATCGTGCGCGGAGCTGAGCTCTACCTCGCGCTGAAGCTCAAAGATCCGCCGGGCAGTCTTTTCTCGCTCATCTACAGCGCGCACAGTGGCCTTTCTCATGTCCTCTGTATGAGCTTCGGTTTCTTCAAGCACGGCGAGTCTGGCATGGAGCTCCTCTCGCATCGCCGCAGCCTTGTCCACCACCGCCTCCCTCTGCTTGATCAGGTCCTGCAGCTCGACGGTGAGCTCCCCGTTCTCTGCTATGAGCTGCTTGGCAGTCTCCTGGTGGCGTTGGATCATGGCTTGCATGGAGAGCAGACCTGCAGCCCCAGCATTCGTCGAGGTGCATTCTTGGCGCATTGATTCGACTTGCTCTTCTAATGCGTCGAGATCTTCCTTTCCTTTGGTGAACGGGGCTTGCTTTTCTTCGAATTTGGACCACAGAGCTGCCTTTTGGTTCGAAAGATTTGTGAGCTCGGCTTCGTAGATGCGAATTTCACGGCCAGCCTTTGATATTTTAGGCTTTACGGCCTGAATCTGCTGTTGAAGTTCGGAAATGCGTGCTTCTCGGTCTGCTATGGCCTTAAGGACGGAACTGAAGTTGTTAGAAGATAGAGACGCACCTGGATCAAGCTGAGAACTTTTTAGTTGTGAATTTCTACTATTGCCTGGGTTTGAAGTGCTTTGTGCTCTTTCCCAGGCTGTTTCAAAAACACTCATATCATAGAGTGCAGAAGTATCATAGAGTGCACAGTGCAAGCACTGCGTCTCTCCACTTCAATTAGCTTGCCCGGAGGCGAAGACTAGCGGCTGGTTAGCCGTAATTGGTGTATTGGGGTTATAGTTGGGAAGACGGGCTGGAGGTCTTGGATTTCTGAAAGCACTGGCTTGATACTGTGCATCCGTCATGAGGCCGCAATCCAAGATGTTCTGTGCAGCAGTCTTGTCTCTGTGGGAGAGATTGAGCCAAGTGGATGTAGGATTGGAATTGAGGCGTTGCTGTCTGTACCATGGAGCACCTTGACAATTCGGGTTGTGGCATCGCATCGTGCGCCTCGTGTAGCGAGTTCTACGGAACCTCGCGCGGCAGAAGGGGCAGAAGAGTGAGGTTCGGAACTCATTAGTCATCCGCACTTCAGCAGTGATGTTGAAAGCTCTGTGTGGTAGTAAGGTAGCAAAGCGACCATACGGCGCGCATGGATGCACCAGACGGGGCGTCTTGAATCTAGCGCTTCCGTAGAAGACAACCAGCCTGGTGGGGGCTGCCCGGGGAGGGGCAATACTGCGAGGGAGTCGCCGAGGAGTCCATCCTAGGGTGCGAGCAATCTGCTCCGCAGCTCTGTGGAAGTGCTTTTGACGCAAGATGTGGTTCGTCAGGCGCACTCTGCGGAAGCTCTTGACCATCCCAGCGTCGAATTTCCTGCTCGTGGAGGAGCACAAACCTAACCGAGTTTTGTAGATAGATGTCTAGACTATCTAGATTTGTACTTTTGAATGACGCAGGAGTCATATCGAACGCGAAGCTGGGGGTCTTGGTGTACCCACACTTCGGGACCACACCGGAGCTGGTAGTGCCATCTGGGTGGCGGATGAAGAATCCACCCAGAGCCCGAGCACCCGGGTCGAAACCCATGAGGTTGGTATCGGGGTCTGGCGCGGGGCGAGCATCCGCGTCATCCACACCCAGACGCTCCCGAGCCTTTCGCTTCATCGTCGGGTTGCCACTGGCACGTCTGCTGACGTATGGCAGAGCACCAACTTGGACCGTGAGGTCCACGGCGACCCCATCTGTCTTGACAGACAGCACCCGACGGATGTTCGGAGGAAGAGCCTCCAGCTGCTCTCGCGTCATGCGCTCAGTGGCGTGATGCTCCGGGTCGACCCCAAGTTGGGCAAGCCAAGCCGGGTTCAGCACGTTGAGAGAACAGGGAACGTGCATGAACCTGGTGCGGACCGGAGCCATCGGGACAAGCGGAACAAGCTTGGGGGCCCGCCAGCTGCTTGTCACCCGGAAGAGGTGGATGGGCGGTGTTGAATGCCGCAACGATATCCGTGAGCTCTCCCAGAGCCGCGGAGATCCGCCAGACGCAGGGCAGCGTGAGTAGAACGCCCTCGTCGACTCGTCCCGGAGTTGAGATCTTTGCAACGTGCCCATCAACGATCGCCTTGACAGCGCGTTGTTCGGTGCGCAACCTGGTGATGTCGTCCCGGGGCACGTCTGGATCCAGACTCATACTCCTTCATGTGCAGGATAAGGCTCACGCCGTTTGCCACCCAGGGCAGCAGTCGGAAGCCTCTAATCCAAACCGAGTCATCCATGTGAATAAAAAAGATGCCAGGTTTAAAATAATATCACAGCCAACGAGCCGACCCAACCCAAACTCACCGCCCAGCAAACACTTGCGCCCGTACGAACTCCGCAAGCCCGCCCCGCTCCCTATAATCCGAGCCGGTCGAGCTGACATAGCTGTGGGAGACACTGGACTGGTCTGAGAGAATGGAGCTTGTCTCAGTCGACCGTGATAGCCCAGTCGTGCCGTGGCTTTGAGTCGCATGAGTCGGCCGGGTTCGCCACACCCCGTCCTGCGGCGACCGCTCAAGTTCACGCGATACATGGTTCCATGACATCCCTGTCACTGACCCCGTGCTTGACCAGGCGGGTGGCCCTAGAGCTCTGGGGGGCGACTTGAAATGACCCAGAGCAGATGAAAATTCAGACTCGGACGCATCGTCCGTGAGGGCGGTGTCCGAGTCGGCAGTGGAAGGAGGGGCGGGCCTGTAGTGCGTCTGGGCGTGCTGGGGCGGGTACTGCGGTCTGCTGCGGCGTCTGGAGTGTTTCGCTGAATGAACAACCCCTTGGCTGACTTGGTCTGCCCCACCATAGCCTATCCCCACCCCCTGCCCCCCACCCACTGTCGGGCTCCCTACCTTCATCAAGTGACGGAGCTCGGCGTTGGTGTTGATAAGGTCATCATTCCTCCGCTCCAGAGCCAGCACCACCCGGCCCGCCTCCTCTTTGGTTCGGTGAAGCTCCTCTTGTAGCCTTTGAATCCCGGCCTCGAGCTCGGCCACGCGCTGGGAAGCGGAGCCTTCAGCCTTGGCAGACTTCGTGTGGGCCTCGGCAAGGTCTTTTTCTGCCGCCTCGGCGCGTGTTCTTTGCTGCTCTGCCACCTTATTGATAGCTTCCTTCTCTCTCATCATTCGTTGCATCTCATCATGGACAGCGTTCAGCTTTGATTCGTATGCAGACTCCATTGCTTTCTGGGACGACTTCTCACCATCTAGGGCCTTCTTGAGGTCTGCGATCTGGGCAGTGAGGTCCATATTCTTGTTGGCGGCTTCTGCGAGCTGGCGCTGGACTCCATCCTTTTGCAACTCGAGATTATCAACCTCGCTCTCAAGGCGGGCATAGTCCGTAATCGATTTCTGAAGCGTGTGGCGGAACTCTTCAAGCGTGGCCTCAAGGTCGACGATTGTGGTGTTTTGCTTCTTGTTGGCGCGCTCGAGGCGATCGAGCTCGTCGTCTCGCTCGCGGAAAAGCTACGTGAGAGATAATGGAGGTACATACGGTCAAGTTGTGCCTGTAATCGCCCTGCAGTTTCCTAAGAGCCTCCCGAAGCGTCTCGCACTGTGTGAATTGAAAGATGGGAAGTATACCTCGGTAGATAGAGCTTGAAAGTCCATTGACTCTTGATTGTACCCGTTTTCCGTAATATTCCAGCTGTGTGAGAGGTCAATAAATGCGCATACCCTAATGCATCGCCGAATTCAGCCATTCCGCGGTTCCCGCGTTGACGGTTTCATTTTTATCTGACTGGGCGATCGGTACCCCTGACTCTACAGCTCGGGGAAATGGTTGGATACTCAAAACTGCCTTGGGGGGTCGCTTTGGGACCGGAGAGAGCAGTACCCAAAGCTATGGCGCGAAGCAGACCAACAAATGTTTTGTTGATAAATTGCCAGCGAGACTATCTCTGCTCATGCATGCAATCATAGGAAGAAGAATTTAAGCTAATATACACTAATTGTGCCAATCTACTCCTTACTTACCCTGTTTGGCGACGGCGACGAGCCAGGTCAGCGCCTCCTCCACGCCCTCACCATTCAGGCCACACGTGAGCTGGCATCTATACTGGTTTTCTCTGATAGACTCGAGGCGCATGAGCTTCATCACCTGGTCCTCGGGGAGGGCGTTGGGAAGGTCGCGCTTGTTGAACAGAATGAGCAGATTAACACCCTTCAGCGAGGGCTCACGGAGCATGTTGTGGAGCTCTGCGCCTGCATCACGGACGGCCATCTCGTTGGCGGTGTCCACGACGAACACGATGAGGAAAGTGCCCGTGTAGTAATGGCGCCACTGCGGACGGATCGCATACTGCCCTCCGAGGTCCCACATCATGAAATCGATGTTCTTCACGCTGTGCTTCGCCATATCGAAGCCTACAGTCGGGTTTGTGGCGACAAACTGACGATCAGTGATCCATTTGAATATGGTGGACTTTCCAGCAGATTCAAGGCCGACAAAGAGGATCTGGAAGCGTTTCTTGGACTTGAGCAAAGGACCAAGGGCAGTACGAGCTCCCTTGCTGATAATCCCGCCCATTGTGGAGTTTTTGTCGATTTATGGCATTTATGGCTCGTCATGTTACAGGACAATAAGGTTGTCTTAACTGCCCAATCTACCGCCCCAAACTTCCTCATATCCCAGGGTGATATTGATATCACTCTTGAAAAGCTGTGATGTGAACACCACGCTGATACAGGCATGCCAGAGCTCCATACCGCCGCCACCGCCATCCGACAGTAATTTACCACGCCACCATCCTACTTCCCGCCCTGCTGCATCAGCTTCACCAGCTGTTCAACGGACACATCCCCACTGAGTCCGGCACTGATCTCCAGGGGGAACTGCGCCTCCCGCTCAGGGTCCATGAGCCTAGTCTCACCCTCCCTGACACTCCGGACCTCTGCCCCCTCCAACTCCTCGAGCTCTTCCCATGTAAAGAGAAGGGGGTCGGTGGGACCTGACCAGGGGTTGATGTCGATTACACGGGGGGCCGTGGTTGATCGGATGTGGGGCAGGTAGATGTCTACTGCTGCTCTGGCCAGGCCTAGCTTGTCTAGCCTGGGTGCGATGATGTCTTCGGCGAACTTGGCGGAGACATCCTGGATGACTGCCCTGTTCGTGGCGTTGCCCCACTCCTCGGCGTACGCGGCTGACCTCTGGCACACACCCGCGACCTTCCACTCACAGTTGCCCGCTCGACGAAGGAAGACGCGAACCTCGCCGGCTGGAGCGATGTGCTTCCATTGGCGAAGAGCTAGCGTGACAGGATAAGTCTCACCCTCGAGTTCTGTGCCGTCATATGCATGGTGGACATCGTGTGAGATCCTGTTACTGGCCTGAAGCACGAGCGCGACGTCTGTGGGCGTAGTGCATCGAAGGCCGCTGCGGGCAACCATGAAGTCTGCATCCAAGGGCGCGGACCATGATGTTTTGGGGAAAACGGTACCCCATTCATCGATGGCGTCCTGGATATCTGGATATGGCTCCTTATCAAGGTCTTCTTCACTCGGAGCGAAGATTCCGTCTTTTGAGAGGAAATCAGAGGGGAGAGAAGTGATTAGCGTCTCAAAGGAGTACTGTTTTGGCGTGGAGAACAACGGGTACCACTTGTCAATGGCGCATAGCCTGATATCCTCACTCATCCCACTGTTGCCGACTCAATGACTCAGAGGCGACTTAGGCGATATATGCGTCAGGGCCGACTAGCTGTAGTGTGTTACTGCCTATCGTTGTTTCTGTTGAGCGATGCATGAGCTAGATTGTTGGACAACCCGGAAATGCTCCAATCCAGACTTGTTTCAAACAATGAGAGAAGGACAATGGCGAAGAAGTACACTGACTGGTAACCAAAGGGATCAGTCTCTTAGCTTCAATACTCCGCTTGGGTGACCTGACTGAGGCGACTGTGGCACGACGAGTCACTGAGGACAACATGGCTGGGCAAGCTGCAAAGAAGCTCGTTGAGCGGAACAAGAAGACTCTTAGGATCATAGATTACGGTTTCATCATTCCAATCGTCAGTAGCGCATTCCTTCTCTGACACAGGTCATATACGTGGCAATTCGCATCGCGCTTCGTTTCAAGAGCATTCACTGGCTCCCCTGCACTATTTTTGCGATAGTATCACTTCGTATGCTCTTCCCTATTGCCATTTACCCAGTGAATCTCTACATCACTCTCAACCTTCACAAGGTCGCCGCTCCCACAATCGTTGACGGCGCTATCGTCCGTCCCGGCCGAGATGTGATGGCTGGTCTCAATGAGTACAAGGTTGACGTTCTTGCCGTCCTCGGGTTCGTCATGGTTCTTGCTGCCCTCTGGGATTGGCTCTGGCTCATAGCTTCCATCATCCCTGGCTACGTCGTTTACAAGGTTTGGACCATGTTTATTGCCCCTTGGCTGTTTGCTGACGGTGGTAGCAAGGAGATGACCCCGGAGCAGAAGAAGGAGCTTGAACGAATCGAGGCCCGCCGCCAGCGGAAGAAGGCCAAGCGCGTTCGGTAAGATGTAGGTGTAGTGGCTTGAGGTATGGTGTAAATCCGTTTTCAGACCCGACCCCGTTAGTTTCATGGTCGGCGACTGCCCACTTATGGTCGCTCACATCAGATCGACTGATAGTCTGCCAGTCGTCGAGGATCTTGCAGCCGCCGCCGTATATATGCTGAATCGTGTGACTCGGCCTGGCGGCATATACCTTTATCATACAACACGAGCGTACATCCAGGCTACCTCAGGGACGTCTCGACGCTCTGGCACGTCTGCTCCAGCAGCCTAAGCAGCGTCTCCTCCGTCTGCTGGCGTTCTTCCCTCTCCTGGGCGACGTCCGCAGTCATCCGAGTCGCCACATCCTCCAGCATCTTAAACATGGTCTGCTCGGTCTCCTCCCGCACCTTCTGCTCGGCCTTCATCGTCCCCTGAAGCAGTACGAGGTCCTCGCTGTATTTCCGGATGGTACGCTGGTACTTCTCGTCCCTCAGCGCCCGCTCATCCTTCTGGGATGCTGCCAGTCGCGCTGCTCGCTCCCTGATCTCGGCCTGGGTCCTCTCAAAGTCCTCCTCGGTCCCCTTGTGGCCCTTCGCCACCTCAAGCCGCACACCGAAACAGGCCTCGTCAATGGACTTGATCACCTTGGACTCGAGCTCCTTGCGCTGCTGGCGCTCGGCCTGGAGGTCCATGGCGACGGAGGACTCGACCAGCCGCAGCTCCTTGGTCTGCTGCTCGTCCATCATCTCCCGGTTAACCTGCTGGGAGGCCAGGGTCTCTTGGAGATGACCGATGGCGTCGCGGATCTTGGATGCGGGCGAGATCTCGGCGGAGTAGAGGCGGTCGATGCGCTCGTCAAGCTGGCGGATCTTCAGCTCCGATTCGGCGCGGCGGTGCTGCTTTTCTTCGTCAAGATTCACCTGAATACCACTAAGTTTGGTAGTAAGCTTTGTGAGAGGCGATTGGAGGTACAAACTGAGCGTATACGCATCTGGCTTGGAGAAGCAGAATAATCTGCAGGAGGCGCCCTAGCCTCGCTAGAATAGTCACTGTGGCTTGATTTCAAGCTTGAATAGAAGCTATTCGACAGGGTATCCATGCCGACCAAAAAGGCCATAAAATGCACCATCCTCTGAACGCCACTGGCTCCGACGACACCCCACAACACTCGTTCATGCCCTATTAGCCACATCCCGCGCAAGACCAACCAAGACTCTTCTCGCCGACCAACCGATTTATGAAGAAAAGAGAACATTGTAAGTGGCAGTATGACCAACTCAAACGCCCATGGACAGCCTGATATCGCTCGGCTCAAACGCCACCGGCGGTACCGGCGCCAGCGTGCTCGTAGAGGCAGTAACCGGCCTTCTCGCGACCGCGCCCATCTGTAACAGCACGTGCGCCAGCCTGGACAGCACAGGGGTGTCATTAGCCCATCCCTCGAGCCCCTTGAGGAGCTCCCTGGCCCCTACGCCCTCTCTCGACGGCCCCCTGCACAGCTCGACCTGCCTTGCACACCCGGGTTCGTAGCAGCGCTGATCGACTTCAAGTTGCTCCATAAGCATCTTAATCTGGTCATCTGGTGGCTCAGAGAGCATGTCGTTCTGCTGCTTGTCGAGTACATACTTTTCTATGATTTGCTCGAGGACTTCGTTAACCTTCCGGCCCATGAGGTCTCGAGCAACGCCTTGGGCCCCGCGACCGTGGGCATATCTTGGATCTATCCTGTACGCTGCTGCCATGCCCGGGAGCCAGCCATAGCAGTCGAATGTCTCCCGGAGTTGGACTTTCATCTCCGAAATGAGCAGATCTTCTGGGAAATGACCGCTGTTGAAGTTCTCGATCTCCAGAAGAACGGCATATGCGTCAGAGAGCGTCGTGTTTGAATGGTTCTCAATCCTTTCGATCGCATCTTCTATACGCGTCAAGAAGCTCCGCAAATGCTCAATCTGACGCAATACGAGCTGTTGGTCACCGTGTGTGTGAGCGTTCGTGTCTATAGGCTCTGGAGGATCATCCAACACAGCAGCTGCGGCGTCGCTAACAGCGTCAGGATCGCTCGTATCAATCACAGGCTGCCCCGGCCCCATTCTCATATAAAGCTCGTTCAACTGCCGCGTGACCTCCATCACCTTTTCCAGCTCCATTATGCTGCGTGAAGCTTCGTGTAGGATTGCAACACAACAAGTATACGCGGCCATGGAAGAATCAAGCATGTCACTCACCTCAACAGCAAGCTCGTGGGTCTCAAGAGTGCTGCAGATGGTGCTGAGGACGTTGATGTTGGGGTACATCGCCTCAATCACTTGATGAGGCAGGTGCTGGGGGTCGCCGGTGATTGAATCGGCGTTGAAAGTAATATATGGTGAGATCGCGCCAGATACTCCAGCATAGACGCTGGCGTTACCATATCCGGCGTGAGCTGACCCGATCTCGAGCGAGGCGGAGCGAGGAAACTTCACCGACTCCGGCCCAAGACTTCCAGTCGGCTTCGTGAGAAGCTTGACGAAGCTCGCACAGTTTAAGAGCTTCAAGAGAGTATTGAAGTCGGGATTCTTCGAGAGGCTGTCGAGAGAGAGGTTGAGGTTGGAGTGGGTGGCGTTGTAGGACTCTATGTAGCGTTCGAGGGAGCGCTTCGCCTGGGCGGGGTCTCCGCCATTGCGCTTGATGTTCGGGCCAATAGTATCGCTTTCATTCTCACCATTCGCATCAGAACGGGCCTTATCAGTGGCGTTAGGGCATTCCTGAAGCATATGAATGATGGCGTTGCGCTTACGCTTGAAGACTTCAGCCTTGCAGTATTTGCACACCCATTTCGTGTTTTTGTCATTCTTATCGAAATGCTCGCTGACAAAGGGATTCACAGGGCGTCCCTTTCCCATGGTTTATCACCTGCACGATTCGATACTGCTAAAAGTGCGAAATACAGAACCATGCGCTGGCATGCTTATAGACGTGAATATGCATGTATCGACCTTGCAGACTGGCTTTTAGTCTTCATTTTGAATTATCGCATTTTATGTCAGAACGTATGAACGCTGTACGGGGACTTGGAAACACTGGTGCAGGGCTTGTGAAGAAGATTGTTAGCATTGCATATCTTTCGCCGAAGGCGCCAGCTTGCTGGATCGCGATTGCAGGCATTTGCACTTTGTTAGCCATATACAGTATAGGATGGGGCGTATACGTTCATCTGGACTGCATGTACTACGAGGATCTTCAAAACAGAGTTGGATCCGCGATTGCTTTCTACTGGAACGCGTTTGTCTACTTCTTCATCGCTCTTGTTGGCGTCGGCTTTGTCATTTTCATCAAGTTTGTACCCCCGCCCGGCTCAAAGAAGTCTGTGGAGAGAGACCCTGATCGCAAGCCCCTCATTGGCGGCATCACGCCTTTTATCTCACCTGCCGACAACGAGTTTGATACATACCTTCAGTAGGCCGTTGGCCGGCTGCGATTCATAAAACTATATTGCGTCTGGCGAGCGAGAGACAGCATTCTTGGCTGGGTGGGATGTCTGAGTCGGGCTTCTCAATGATGAACGGGGAGTCTCGACCCACTTAGACCATCAAATGTCTCGGATACCCTCACTGCCACCTCGTCAAGCACTTGACTGGCTCTTCCCGACGCGCACGCTCGGCACCTGTTAAACTGCACCAGAACAAGAATCATCGATGGAGGAACCAAGCGACGAGATCTTCTCGTTTGTGGATGTCCAATCCATGCACCGTGGCGTGAGCATCAAGAACATGCTCGTTTCCCAGAACTACATCTTCTTTGCTCTCACAGACGGCCAAGTCTTGCTCCAAGACGAGTCTGGCTTCCTCGGCGACGATGGAGAACCCGCCAAGGAGATGATCAAGCTCAAAGCTTCCTCTAAGAAGTCCAACGAGATCATCAAGATGTTCTGCGACCCGACAGGCCGGCATCTCATCATCAACGCCGAGCAGGGCTTGTACTACATCAACACGGCCTGGACAGGTGTGGTCCACAAGCTAGACAAGCGCTTCGACCCCAACATTGAGTGCACAGGCTTCAGTAACCGCGATGTCACTGATGACTCCACTGGCCAGTTTATGGTCGGCACCACGGATGGTCAGGTGGCTGTGTGGTGCATATCCATTGCTGGCAAGAAGCTGGATGACCGGAAGGACCGTCTGTTCGCCACCCCAATGATCTCCCTCCGTTCCAAGGAGAACAACAACCTCCTCCAAAAGCACTCGGTCAGCATCGTCAGCTGCAATGTCCAGAAGCTGGTAACCTACGACGAGGACGACGAAGAGGTTCTAGAGGGCTACTACGCCTCCTTCATCACCAACCGCTTCCTCTTTGAAGTACTCCCTGCCGGCGCCATCAGCCTCACAGACACCGTCCGAGCCCACGCCGAGCGGCACAAGACCCTCATCTTCTCCTACCAGACCTCATCTGACAAGTCCGCCCGCAGTGTCGTAGCCGTGCACCCCAACAACGACAGCTGCGACCTCGACTCCATCGCATGGATGGCAGACAGACAGCTGCTCGTAGCTACACTCGCGTTCAGTGACGGTATGACCCAGGCCATCACTGAGTCGCGCACCATAGACTTGCCAGAGGGGGCGATCAGCTGTTACATGACTGACTACCACGTGTTGGTCATGACGGAGTCCAAGCTCTACGGCTACTCGACCAGGGATAGTACTCAAGTGTGCGCTATACCCCTGGAGCACACACTTACCGGAATCGCAGGTTATGACTGCGACAGGATCTTGCTATACGGTCCGAAGAACGTGGTTGCGATCGTCATTGCGGACGAAGATCGGCACCAATGGCGTATTCTTATGGAGCAATGCAAGTTTGCCGAAGCAATGGCCAACGCACGCACGGAGGCTGACATGCACCAGATCAGGGAGCGCCTGGGCAACCATCTCTTCAACCAAGGCCGCCTTGCCGCCGCCGCCCGGTGCTGGGGCAGCTGTGCCGTTCCCGTCGAACGCGTAGTCCCCAAGCTAATGATGGAAGCCGACTCGACCGCCCTTCTCATCGTCTACCTGCAGACTAAGGTCAAGTACGTCAAGCCATCGGCCCGCACCCAGCTCGCGGCACTGAGGATCTGGCTCATGGAGTGTATGCTCGCTAGGATGACAGTATTGGAGCTCAGGGAGACGTACGCGAAGACTGCGGCCGAGAAGGAGCAGATTCAGAGGGATTTGGCTGATTTGTTCAAGGCGTTCAGGCAGTTCGTGGAGAAGAACGCCGCTTCGATGGATAGGAGGACAGCTTATGACGTTATCGGCGCGCACAACCGGCCGGAGCTCTTGCGCCTTTTCGCTGAGCGTACGAAGCACCACGAGGAGGTCATGGCGCTCTTGATGGCGTCACAACAATACGAGGGTGCTCAGGCGTATCTAGAAAAAATCACAGATACGAAAATGAAGCTTGCACTCATCGAACGCTACGCCGGCGACCTTGTCGAAGTCGTGCCTTACCAGCTCGTAACAATGCTTCTCTCCCTTGTTATGAACGGCGCCGTCACTCCCGGCAAGCTCGTCCCCCATCTTCTGCGGTATAAGGCCGAGAACGACCTCACCTCAGCCGAGCCCCAGAACGTCCGTCTGCTGCGGGAGAGCATGAGCTACGGCATGGCCGACTCAACGAGCCTGCATTACCTTCTCACATTGTACGCCCAGCTCAGTGGTGACGACAACCTGCTCCTTTTGATTGGGTCACCCGACGCCAGGCTCTTGGACATGCATTACTCCCTACGGCTGTGCAAGGACAGACCAAAGGTTGTCACCAGGATTTATCAGGCCCTGGGGATGTGGAAGGACAGCGTGGAGGGGGCCCTCGCTCTGGGCGATGTCGACCAGGCCATGGAGATTGCCGGGTCGACTGCGATATCAAGTTCGGCGGTCAAGAAGGATCTGTGGACGATGATTGTCCGATATGTAAGTCAAACTGATGTCAGTCGCACGCTAGAGATCGTCAAATCATGCGAACATCTCCAGCTGCAAGACGTTCTCCAGTTCTTCAAGGCCTTTGACGTAATCGATAATGAGTTCAAGGACACCATATGCGAGAGTCTCAAGCAGTACTCCCACGATTCAGAGAGGTTTAGAAAGAAGATGGAGGTCTCAATCGAGGCGTCTGACCGCCTCCGGGGCGAGCTACGCTCTCTCCCAGCCCGCAGAGTTACCGTCCCAGCCGACGCGGCATGTTCGCTGTGTGGGCGACGGGCGCTCGTGTCAGCTTCAGCGGTCTTCCCTTGCGGTCATATCGCCCACCTTACGTGTATCACGAGCAGGAACTTGGACGATTGCCCCGTGTGTGGCCTGGGCGTTGTCGAGGATATGGACGAGCTATTCCTGGGCGGGGCGGATGCTACAACACGGGGCGAGTGGGAAGTCGAGGTTTGAGGGGTTTTATCAGTATAAATTAGACTTTATAGTTTTTATGTGGTGTTTGGTTAAATGATGTGACCTTTGGCTGGGTGAGATAAAAAAAGGACATTTATAACACTTATAACATTTAAAACCCTACCCTGACGTCAGGAAGTCAAGCGCCCTGTCTAGATCCCCCTGGGTCGACATCAGCGCGCTCCTCGCCCGACCCGCGTCGAACCCCATGGCCACGAGCTGGTCGACCTTGCCCTCAAGCACGGCCGCAGACACCGCCTGCTGCTGCGGCTGCTGAGCCTGCTGCTGGGGCATCGGGCGTTGGCGCGGCTGCCCGGGCATCTGGGAGAACACGGCGGCGTGCTTCGGCCTCTTGTCCTCGGGCAGCTGCTGCTCTTCCAAGAATGGAATGGTCAGCGCAGTCGCGCCGCTCATAAGGGTCAGCGTCCTGGCGCCGAGGTCGACGGTCGCCCTGTGGCGCCGCATGAAGTCGAGGCCGAGGATGATCTCATGCGCCATGCCTCCTTCTGAGCTCTCGAGCACGGCAAAGGAGGTGGGGTAGTAGCCGTCCCCGATCTTGATCGGTGTGCTCATAATCTTGCCGACGATGTTTGATTGACCCACACCGACAGCTTTGCCAGCCAGCCTTGGGTCGATGAGGTGGTCAATGCCGGCTTTCTTGGCCAAATCCCGGTCTAGGATGCTGTGCTGGGCTCCTGTGTCGACGAAACCCAGGCACTCGACGCCGTCGAGAAGCACGGGGACGTACAGCATGCAGACTTGGATGAAGCTCTCGGGATGCTCCTCAAGGGCATTGGTTAGGGCCTCGTCGAGGAGGCGCTGGTGCTGGAGCGCCTGCTGCTGTTGCTGCTGCTGAGGCGTGGGCTGCTGCATCTGCTGCCTGGCCTGGGGGTTGTATTGTGGGGCAGCAGGCCTCGCTTGAGGCGTCGTCGAGGAAGGATTCCGAGCAGGGGCGTTGCTTCGGGGCGCCAAAAGCTGACTGGTGTCAATCATGGAGATAGCCACCTCATCCTTCCCGGGATCAATCGTATTGAGCACTGTATTGTCGGCTATCGCCTTCCCTTGTCTGTGCAGGAAAGCACTCTGAAAACCGGTCTCCTCCGCGATCAAGTTCTTCAGGTCTTTGGCCGTCAGAACGTCAGGAAGATCGAATTCTATCGCCGTGGCGTTTGTTCTGTTGACTGTTATGCGCATTCACTTGCCCTTCTGTCGTCACAACTTGATTAGGTTTGATTCGGATCTGATTGGATCGGGCGACCTTCGAAGACATGTGCACAGGAATAGTGCAGCAGACGCCGGCAACTGTGAGCATTGTTGTTTGCACTCTCCGTGATAGGAAGCTAGTTCCCCGCGTGGACCAATGTCGACAAAAAATGGACGCGAAAGAAAGTTGTCTGGCTGTTTACTCAGGTCTCAGGTCAATGCTCTGCCTGCAGCCGCGGCACGTGACCTGCCTCCGGTTCGGGCTGACCGTGGTCGACCGATGGCAGTGGGGGCACGTGACGGTGCGCTGCCTCGCGACGCCCTCGGGTAGGTCGACTACCTGGCGCGGCGCCATCTCGCACTCACCGCCGAAGTGGGCCATGTGCTCTCGATGGTTGGCCACGCGGAGCAGGCACTTGTGGCAGAAGTCCTGACCACACGGGCACGTCGACATCTTGCAGCGGTCCAGGTCGCCCTCGCGCGAGGTCAGCTCGCCGCATGTGGGGCAGCGGCGGATAACGGGGACGTCCACAGCGGCGCCTCTGCCGAGCGTGACCAGGCGGCACGTCTGCAGGATGTCGTTCTGCTCGACGAGCGTCCTGATCTCGGCGTGCGAGTATGCCTGCTGGCGCCGCGGGATGACGTAGAAGTCGGCTGCCGCGCCTGATGTGGCAGGGGCCGAGTCGAGCACCGCCTGGTGCATCTGGTCGGCGTCCTCCAGACGAGGGAGGTGGGCGCCGCCCGCGCAGTCGGCGTACACGCGGTGGTGGTCGTGGAGGGTCACGCCAACGGAGCTGGGCTGGGGGAGCTGGCCGCCGAACACGTGGAAGGCGAAGCGGCGGCGCGTCTCGTCGTCCTCGAGCACGGCGCGGAGGGCGTCCTGCACGCCCTGGCTGTCCGCGGGGAAGCGCAGCGGGGCGAGCACGGCGGCGACCGTGAGCGGGTTGGGGCGCACAAGCAGGGCCCGCAGCTGGGCGGCCGTCAGCGCGAGGACCTTCTCGCTGAATTGTGTCTTCGCGGCCATGCCGTTGCGGACGATCTGCATACGCTCGGTGAAGCGGAGTCTCACCTCGTCGCCGTAAGCCTTGATGTGGGCGCCCTCAAAGCCCTCGAGCGGGCACGCGGCAATGGCGTCCCCGAGCGATGTCTGCAGCGCCTGGTCGACGATGGGCATCAGCGCTCCTAGGTCGACGCGGCCGCCCGTGAGCGCGACGAGCCAGGCGTCGCTGGCCATGTCCGCGGGCAGGGTGATGCCGTCGAGCAGCATGAGCTGCAGCACGCGGCCGAGCCCCAGCAGGACCGGGCGCAGGTCGTCGAGCGGCATGTCGAGGGCGTCGGCCGTGAAGACCAGCGTGCCCTCGCGGAAGATGGGCACAGCGAACTCCATGCCCCCGACGACCTGGCGGACGGCCACGCGCGGCAGCTCGACGACCAGGTCGGGCAGGGCCTTCGCGGAGTCGTCGCCCGAGAGCGTCGCGGGGATGGCGAACAGGTCCTCCTCGCACGCGGCGATGCTGGCCAGGCTCGCCGAAATGTCATCGGCGAGGGCGATGTCGACCGGGTCCTCGCGGAGCATCTGCAGACGCGCGCGGTCGATGTCGTCGACGAAGGCGTGGGCGTTCGCGAACCTGCTGCTCATCGCGTTGAGGTCGACCTCGGGGTCCAGCTCGTTGGCTGAGGCGGTGAAGAGGCCGTCGGCCAGGGCGCGGCGGACGGACCAGCGGGCCTCGGGGTGGGTGGCGAGCATGCCGGAGAGCACGTCGCGCAGGGCGTCGGGGACGGTAACGCTGGCGAGTAGGGCGGCGCAGAGATTGTCATGGTTGGCGGTCGAACTCTCGAGCAAGGCCTTGTTGTTGCTGAGAGAGAGGATGTCCCTGCAGAAATCCGTGTACTCCGTCGTCATCAGCGCCAGCGTCGTCAGGCCCGCGTGGTAGACGTCGGCGGCCTGCTGCTCGCGGTGGCTCAGCTTCTTCCCGGCATTGCGGGCGGCGATCTCCTCGGGCGCGCTGAAGGCGAGCGTGCCGATGTTGACTCCGGTCGCGGTCGCGTTCACGGCGTCCATGTTCGAGGCCGTCTCGAAGTCGACGAGCACGGGGTGGCCCTCGCGCAGCATGACGTTCTCGGGCTTGAGGTCGCGGTGGCAGACGCCCGCGCTGTGCAGGTCGTGGATCGCGGTGAGCAGGCCGCGGAGCAGTCTGCGCAGGCTGTCGGGCGAGTCGGCTGGAGTATCGCGCAGGTGGCTCTCGAGGCGCTCCATGACGATCGTGCAGGTCTGCTCGGTGCTGTCGACGAGGACGAAGTGCAGCTTGGGTACGGCGGGGCTGTGCGCCATGCGCGATAAGATTCCCGCCTCGCGGTCGCAGAGCTTGCGCTGGCGCTCGGCGTCGAGCTTGAAGGTCTTGGCGAAGAAGGTCTGGCCGTTGCGGGTCACGATCTGGCACAGCGCTCTGTTCTCGCTAACTTTCGACTCGACGGCGAAGTCGGACAGCGACAGGTCGGCGCGCATCTCGGGGAGGTCCATGAGGTGGGCCAGCCCCATCTCGCGCAGCTCGGCGAAGAGGCTGGCCGACGGCGCGGTGAGGGCCTCCAGCTCGGGGCAGAGACGGACGAGCTGCGGCGTGCGGCGGGCCAGGACGGCGTTAATCTCGACGATGCTGGCGTTCACGGCCTCGAGCTCAGCCGCGACCTCGGCAGCCTGGGCGTGCTTGCGGCGGCGCTGGAGGAATGCGAGCTCATCATCAAGCTCCTCGGCCTTGTTCTTGAGGCGCTGGTAGTCGCCTAGCGACCGGAGCTGCGCAGTGATGTCGTCGGCCTCGGCGAACGCAGCCAGGTGGACCTCAGCCTCGGCGGCCAGGCCAGTCATCTCGCGAATGGTGCGCTCCTCGGAGCTCGTGTCATCGCCAAGCTCCTTCCGACTGAGGGCCCACTGCCACGTCTCGCGGACGGCAGGCTGGAGGAAGGCGCGGAGCGTGGCGTACCTGGCCTGCAGCTCGGGCGCGAGTGTGGGGAAGTCGAGGACCTCGTTGTCAGCGGCCTTGAGCACGCGGGCCATCTCGTCGAGCGAGGGGAGAGACTCGAAGGCGGCGGCGCCGTCGACGATGTCCGAGGCCGCCTGATAGTCAGTGTTGACAGCTGCGACAATTGCTTCGAGCGCCTCGACCCCGGCCCTGGCCTGGGCGATGACTTCCTTATACTCGGCGATGCGGGTCTCTGGCTGGCGTCTGGCCTGGCCGAGTCGGCTGATGAGGCCGGCGGGCGAAGGAACGTTGCAAATGCTCACAATGCCATCGTGGGTCGGGATGGCGGCCGAGAGCAGGGGGTGGCCCTCGAGCATGGTGCTGATGTCCGCGGCGCGGTTGGCAGCAGTAAACTGACCTGTCTGAAGCGAGGCGCAGAACGAGGCCAGGGTCGCCTTCACGCCTGCAAGCTCAGCGCTAAGCATGGCGGTCTGGTCGGCACTGTTTGACTCAACTGCTGTAAGCTTAGCCTTCGTGTCGGCGAGCTCAGCTTTGAGCATCCGGCAATTGGCTTCCGAAAGGACCGCGCTGATTTCTAGGGCATGCCGGTCGGCGCTAAACTGGCCATCGGTCAGAGTGACAGCTGAAGCAATGTCGGCGACGGCGGCAGTGAAGTTGCTTGGCACTTTGTGTGATGTCACGTGAGTCACAACCTGCCTCAGCTGATGGATCGTGACGAGAGCTAGCGATGCGTTGGCGGGAGGACGCGAGCAAAAGTCGGAGACGAGCTCATCTGCTCGGCGTATGGCCTGGCTCCTTATATTGTTGTAGAGATTGATGCGCTCGGCCAACGTGGCATCCTCGGAGTCTGTCTCGGCGAACTTGTTCTCGTCCAGCCAGACTCTGGCGGTACCGCCGCTCAGCGTCATCGTGAAGGAGCGCGGATAGCTTGAGACGATAAAGTGCAAGAGGATACGATCGAGGTCGCTGGTGAGTGCTTCTGAGTCGCCAGGGTCGATGGCGATGTCGGCATCGGGGGCGACTGGGCTGGAGCAGAGCTGGTTGACGGTGGCCAGGAACTGGGGGATGCGGGTGAGTGCGCTCCAGACCTTGATGGTGTTGTCGCTGGATCCAGACACGATAGTGGAGCCGTTCCGTGAGAATGCAACGCACCTCATCCCGCCATTGTGCGCAGAGAACGTCCTGATCAGTGCCCCGGTCGCGACGTCCCATTGCTTGCTGGTTTTGTATGCAGACCCAGACAGCAGAGTCCTTCCGTCGGGGGAGAAGGCGAGGCTACACACAATATGCCCATTAAGGGTCCGAGTCAGCTGGCCAGTTTCGGAGTCCCAGAACTTGATGGAGCTATCCCTGCCACCGGATACGAGGATGGCGTCATCGGGTGACACGGCAATCGTGATGACACCGGAACCATGGTCCATGGTCCTGATGCACTCACCAGTGGCGGAACTCCACTGCTTGGCCTTGCGGTCCTGACTTCCAGTGTGAATGGTCGAGCCATCAATGGAGATGGCTACGCCATACACAGCCTTGGAATGCCCTGTTAGTGTCTGCCTGCACTGCTCCGTCTCGACGTCCCAGACCTTGGCGGTGCTGTCCTCTGACCCCGAGACCAGGGTGCGGCCATCGGACGAGAATGCAAGGCAGCGCACAGTATCAGTGTGCCCACTGAGGGTCTTAGTCCGCCAGCCTGCGGTTGTGTCCCAGAGCTTGATACCTTTGTCACCACCAGAAGCGATGGTCGACCCGTCCGGCGATATGGCAACGCACCAAACATGCCATCTATACTTCATGGTCCTGATACACTGACTGGTGGTCGCGTCCCACTGCTTGACTGTGCCATCGTATGAGGCAGTGACGATGGAGCCGTCGGGGGAGGTGGCGACACCGTTCACTGCGCCTTCGTGCCCAGTCAGTGTCCTTATGCACACAACACCCTCCATATCCACTGTGAACCGCGAGTTCCATACTTCGAGCGCGAGCTCAAGCCGGTTGTTTTCATGGTCGGCCTCGAGTCTGCCACGCACCATCGAAACGGTAACGGCGGGTTCAGTGAGCTCCATAGCAAGTGTCTTGGGTTCTATACTCTCGCTGAGTAGGTACTGGATGACCTGCTCGAGGTCCTGGACGGTGATCGGCGTCTCGCGTCGCTTGCGGATCTGGATGCCCTCGGGACCGGGATGCTCAGAGCTTGCGGTGCGGATCTGAGTTTCTACTGCTGTACAGTCGTCGCTGCGTGAGAATTCGGCCTAGACACGAACCACTGGCTGTGTAAGCGTGGAATTGGCGGATCAAACGCGTCAGGCGTGCTGTGTAAGGGAATCGCGATGCAGCTGGGCTATTGCTGTTGCTACACACCATCTGTGTGAGAATAGGCATGACTAAGCGTACTTTGGACAACTTCGCGTCATCTCGACGGTCTGCGGCCCAAGTGCCCGTGTCGCGTCGCTGAGACCGTCGGAGCTCGCCTCACATGCAGTGGTTCCTGCTCCACCACACATCATGCTGGCCAGTCAGCAAGCCGAATTGCCAACGGAGTACTCTGCGACAAAGCAACAAGAGTCGTCCGGGGAAGGGCAGCATGGATTTATCATCTGAGAGAGGGAACGCCCTTCGCCTGCCCGCACGATCCCAAACCTGCTGGAAGGAATGCTGAGAAGGGTGCCTCGATATGATGGCGAGTCACATCCCGAGCCCACATGCACGGGGCTGGGAACGCTGGTGGCACATCATCCGTTCTGAATGAAGACGTTACTAAGGGATGCGTTGCTTCCCTGCCATCTCACCACGCTGATTCCTTGTGAACAGGTTGTCTCGCTGAAAGAAAGCAAAAGAGGAGTAATCAGACATCTTCTTCAGGATCCTCAATAAAAGTGTTACGCTCATGTAGATTATCAACTTCTTTCATGATGAAGTCCAGCTGCTTCGGATCAATCAGCAGATGCCGCTCGTCTAGCTCAGCGCGAATAATGCTGCGACTGCTACCACTAGAGCTTGAGATATGTTGAATGAACTCTTTGATAGACGGGTCTACTTCGATCAAGCAGCCCTGTGTGTTCCGAATCGAACTTTCAAGATCCATTGTCCTTAAAGTCCTTAAAGTGCACATAGTTAGAAGTGCGGCACAGACACCCGCCACACGTCCACCCTTGTGTAGCAATCGCCATAATTGTAAGAATTTATCCCGTAGTCGGACTTGATTTGCCCGGACCAAGTTCAAGCTTGTCTCTACGCCCTTGCTTCAAATCCCATCTGCCTCAGTTCGAGCAGTGTACAGCCTCTGCCTTGCCCTGGACACTCTCGGCCCGGGCGCGGCCTTGGGCAGCCCTGGGGCCGAGGCCAAGCTGGGCAACGTGGCCGGGGGTTTGGGTCGGGCCGAGGGCGAAGTTACCGGGGCGAGAACGGGCTTGATACTAGTGGGGCCAAGGGCAGACTCCAGCTCTGCGGCAAAAGCCCTGAGCTCCTCCGTGCTGGCGACCTTTGGGGCACTAGGAGTTGTCGTTTTGAGTGTCAAATGGCGGTCAACCTCGTCGTTAAGGCAAGCCTCAAGCCATTCCTGCTGCTCCTGAAGAAACGAGGCTTCTGCCTGAAGGAGTTTGGCCAAGGTGTCCTCGACCTTGTGGAGGTCGTTCACGTTCACATAGCCGACTACACCGAGGCCGAGGGACCTACTGCCGTTAGCAGACTCTGTGCTCGGCCTTGGCGTGGCGGTGCGTGCTCTTGGGCGATGGGGGTCGGCCGAGCGGACGTTGCGGCTGCCCTGCGCGGTCAATGAGGCGTAGCGAGCCTCTGCGTCGACGGAGGCACGGCCGTTGATCTTCAGGGCATCCATAAGCATGTCTATCCGCTTCTGAAGGAAGGCCCGTTGGGGGTTTGTGAACAATTTGAGGCCAGCGGATAGTTTGGACTGCTCGGAGTCCAAATGATCTTGCCTCTCATCATTGCGCTCTTCTATGTCTAAAAGAACAGTAAACAGAGCTCTAAGATGATCAAGGTGGCCCCGGTTGTCATCAACGACGCGTCCGAGCATGAGCTCGATCTCTGGAACCTCTGGGGGTGGAACATACGGCTTAAGCTGTTCCCATATTAAGAGTGAATATGGAAACTCGCGTTCGAGGATCTCATCTACCTTTGAATCGTCCATGGCAAAAACCGACGATTCTTGTCTTAAAATGCGTTTTTTAAACTTCGTCGGCGTTAGACCCCTACTATACTCCTCAACTGCGCTATTTCCAGTCAGCCCCGTATTAAAATCACAGTGAAGCTCAATTCCCTGTCGAAGCTCCCTGTTTCAGTCCACACTCCATGCTCTGCTCTTCCTGTCTTCCCAGCCACGATATCAATGTCATACCATAACACGCGCTTCACTTCCCAGCCCGCTGTATGCCCTCCTCTGTGCCGCGCCATGAGCGGGATCCGTCTGTGCTTCCCGCTCGGGTCGATCCCGTTGTCAGCATCTGCCGGTCATAAGTCATAACTACTCGGCCAGTCAACAGCAAACACTCCTTAACCTCCCCCGAACCTCATGGATCACACTCCCCTATCGCCTGTAGCAGAGTCTTGGACCCCGTGTCTGTCGCATCCAGGCTCCAGCCGCTGTACTGTCCGACGATGGCCTTGACTCGGTCAAGTCGCACAGTAGCGGCCGCAGCGAGCACGAAAGCGCCTCGCCTGGTCATGAAAGAGGCTCCCTTCTCAGGCGTAATCGCGTCAAGAAGCGCATCCACGAAAACTTCAGCGTTCGGATGCTCTAGTCGGCACAGTTTTTGCATCGTCCGGTGTGGCTTGTTCTCCTGGTAATGGTCACGATCCACCCAGCAGCGGGCAAGTGCAATGATGGGTTGGGGGTCGACCATCGCTGCAGTGGCTGAGAGGATGAGTGACCCAGCATGAGCGTCGACAAGACTGGCGTTCACAGTGAAGAAGTCGAGTACGGCCAGTGCCATGGCTCCGCTGGTTGTGATAGATTCATAAATAAAAGGCTTCTGCTTCTCAGTCGGCCATGAAAGGCCAGCCACGCCCTGCACGCCCGCAGCTTCCACCATGAATCCGGCGAAACGCTGTCCAGGAACGGTCTTGAGTGCTTTGTGCAGGCTGGGCAAATGTGTAGTGAGAAACGTCGCGATCTCTTCAACCAGGCTCGGTGCCCGGCTGGCAATCGCCATGACGAGTACTTGTGAGTGCTCGTCCGAGATGAGCACGGGAAGCTCAGCGCTGCAAGCCCGTATGAACCTGTGCAAGTGTTCAATCCCCGTCCGCCTGGCAAGGAGTGCGAGGAGCTCGACCGTGTGGGGTCGGGTGGCAAGCTCGGCGACTTCTTCCAGACTGGTCATCATGTGCCTAAACATGTCCTCCTCAAGCTCAGCAGAATCCACGGTCCTGACAACCAAGGCTGCGTGCTTTGTGGGGACAGCATCAAAGAATAAACGCCGCTTGCCACCCATCATGTCAATTGCTTTCTTCTTGAAGGACCGTAGGGCAGCAACAGGGTCGTCTGCGGTTTGCAAGAACTGTGCAAACGTCATCTCTGCGCGATTAAAGCCATTGAACAAATCCATGATCGTCTCTCTCTGTGTGGAATTGGCGAGGCTGTAGATGAGGCTGAGCAGGTTGTGGCCCGTCTGAGAGATGCCTAGCTTGCGCATGTCGGTGTCAATGAGCCTGATCGCTGCATCTACAGCTTTTAAACCACCGTCAGGGTTGAGGTAGCAATACTTGAAAAGTGCATAGCCAATCTTATCGCACTCAGATGAGCTCGCGAGTTGGACAAAGTATGGCGAGAGCCTCATCTTCAGAAAGGTGCGGTCTTCGTCAGAGGCGCGTTTGATCATTAGGGCAACCACAGGGGAACTGTTCGAGCTGAATGCCGCGTCGATGAGGTCCACACGACGAGAGAGCTCTCCTGCTATTGCTTCTTGCACATTGCGAGTTGTAGGATCGCCATTCAAGCGCTTCTTTTTGAGGGCGCGGAGGACAGTAGCCTGCTTGAACTCGAGGTTGTGCATGTCCAGCGTCTTCTGGGCTGCAGGGGCCCGCGCTTCATTCCTGTTTGGATGCACCGGCTTAATAACCTTCTTTTTCCTCCGTCTCCGCTTCTGTATTCCATCAGCAGGGCGTTGCTCCATTTCCCCCAAAAGAATGTTTTGCGAGCATTAAAGTGCACCCCTGTCTGTTGATTCAAACTGTGCCAATATGATCCCTACCTAGCCACTTCTATGATCACACGACGATGGGTTGTGTTGCGCAGTATGTTGTCTTGTTCGAACCTCCCAGACAGGGCCTGAAAGGAACGATCAAAGTGCCAAACTGCACAACATCATCCGTCCGTAGACGAATGTTGGCGGTTAGCCAATTGATGATACTGGAATGATGTTGGAAGACGCGGGAACAATGTGCGACTGAACGGAGAGCCACTGAGTTCATCTTCCGTGGCAAGAGAACGCCACAGTCGTGAGTAGGAGGCAGACAGGGCAGTGTTGCGCAGTATAAACACATTGTTTGACCCTTCAATAGCACAGGTTGGGTGGGCTAAAAGTGCACACAATTTTCTGTGGCAACAAACCAGGCCACTCGCCAACTCTTGCGGCCAATACACCATGGATCCAAGGGGAGAAGCATTTCGGGCGATCGAGGCTTCGACATCTTTCGAGCGTACCGCGGCTTTGTATGATCTTTTGGCTTGCTTCATAGAACTTCCCAACCAAGGACGCCTCTCGGTCACCAAGTCAGTTTCCTCTTTCGCACTTGTAACCATACTCATTGACGGCATTCTTGGTACTCCAGACGTTGTCGTCCCCGGCTGTGAGTTCATTTGCTCCCGACTCCTCTTCTTTCTCGTCCAGGACGACGACATCCTCCACGTCTTCGCCTCTACCATCACATCAGTCTTCAATGCACCAGCAACAGTGCTCCTCTCGAACATCATCGACTCGAACGAGAAGAACTCCGAAGCGGCCGCACTCTTCCTTGCCCACCTCGCAGCGCACAGTACAGTCATAAGAGACCAGCTCTGCCTCTCTAACTGCCGCCATGAGTGGGCGGAGTTGTTCAGGAACGCTCCTGGAACTGCCATCATGAGACATGTGATGGACGCTCTCGACTCCTTGACGAGCCCGTTGGCCACAAGGATCACGAGACTACGGCCTGATAACGCGGTCTCTGTACCGCCATTCGCTGGCTTGGTTGGGTATTTACGTGAGTTTATTGTTGTTTATGTATCAAGGCTGGTTGGACCGCCCACGTGGAAGAAAGCGATGGACACCAGGTCTTACAAGTCTTTCGACGTTGCTGGAGAGATAGTGGGGATCGCCAGGCGTCTGCTCCGCGTCTCAGAGGCCGCTGGCGTCTGACGCTTGTCCGTCCGTCGCCTGATCTGGATTTGTTATATAACTCGCCGCAGATTAATTTAAACTTGACTCTCATCCTAGGTCTCGGTAGTGCGCTTCATCACTTGCTTCACTGCCTCCATGCGCTCACAAACGGCTGATGCAGCAGTGTCTCTCTTCTCGATACATGCCTCAAAAGCCCGATACAACTGCCCAGCGAGTCTTCCACCTCCGTTACCGACCCGATCTTCGACGTTATCGACAACGATGTGCACGAGGACGTCAATAAGTCTCGAGTCTGCATCCAGGGCGGCTACCAACTGCTCCGCCTGCACCAGCCCGACCGTACGCTCAAAAGCATGCACTGCCTCCGCGAAATGGCGAGTGTCCACAGCGGTGACAGCGACTTGGCGCCATATCGTCGGAGAGCACCCGCCGACTTGCACAGCTTGCATGTAAGTCCTAAACGCATTCTCCCTGTCGCCAGTAGCCAGATACGCTGTCGCCAGATCGGACCAATCGCTCTCGCTGTCGGGCATGAGAATCGTGACTCGCTTGAAAGCGGCCAGGGCCTCGGCGTATCGCCCAGACTTGACGTACGTTTGGGCCACGGTTCTCCAACCGTTGGCGTCACCAGGCTCCACGTTCAGGGCTTCGAGGAGGAGCTTAAGGCCCTCTTCCACGTCTTCCTTCATAACCAGGGCAGACAAAGAGCGTCTGGCACGGGCGCTCTTTCCATTACTGATCGCCCAAGCGCGTCTGAGGGCGGCCTTGTCGCCATGGACCTCGCCCTGGAGGCAGAGCAGGGTCACATCATCGGGGTCGTCTCTCCGGCGGCCGGCGAGCAAGGCACGGGCCTCCTCGGCCTTGTTCGTCATGATGAGGAGCTCCACGACTCGCGAGTAGAAGCCCAGGCGGCGGTAGAGGCTGATGGCGTGAGAGACGCTACCTATGGCCATGTAGTGAACAGCAAGCTCTCCAACGGAGCGCCAGAAGGCGGGTAGAGGGACAAGATGGGCCATGTTTCTGCCGAGCCCAGCGAGGGTCGCCTCAACAGAATACTCAAGCGCCCTCAACGCCGCCTCTACCGCGTCGTTATTCGCCTTGAGGAGAGTTGCTTTCGTCTGCTGGACCATGCATCTTACGGCAGAGTTTGAGGTGACGCTGAGGACGTATGAGAGATAGGGGCGGTACTGCTCGTGGGACATGGTGTCGGTGGGGTTCTCTGCCAGGTGGAGGCGGCCGAGGGCGAGGAGTACGGCCTGTTCCTCGACAGAGAGTGGGATGACAGTCTCGGGGGTGACGTCGTCAGGGGCCACATGGTTTGCGGGGTCAGGGTTGGGTGCTACAGGCTCTGCTTCTCTGGTCACGTCGACCTGGAGGCAGAGTCTGAGCTTGCCGTCGATCTTTCGGGCGGAGAGCTCAGCCTTGAGGGCTGGATCGTCGCGCAGAATCGACCAGATCTCTACGCACTCGTCACTGTCTCTGAAGAACTCAGCGTAGTTACCAAACTCGATGGCGAGCAGCTTACGGCGCTCATAGGGCAGACCTGACCCCAGTACGGCCTGTACCTCGGACTTGAGATCATCCCAGAACTTTGTGGCGGAAGAGGCGTCCACAACCGACTCAGAACACATGGCGTAGAGCATCTTAACTCGGATAGACTCGATCTTGAAGTCGATTTGAGAGGCGAGTGAGGGTTGAGAGGCAAACTCGGTGCAGAGGTGGGAGGCGGTGTTGAGCCAGCCTGAGTGTCTAGCATGCTTGGAGATGGCCATGGAGTGAGGAATGCCGGCGTTGGGGTTCAGCGGAACATCGAGTTTCCATGGGAATGGGAGCCCAGTGGCCGTGAATTCTTGAGCAAGGATGTTAGCAGCATAGAAAACCTCGCGGATGGCGCGAATGATGGCGATAGTGTACTTCTCGCCAATCACAGGAGTCTGAGAGAGCCTGTAGACTGCTGCGGAGAAAGAACTGATGTATGACTCAGGAGTGGACGCATCGATGTCTGTAAGGACCTGGTTGTGGTCCAATACGAAGAAAGGACCAATATTGCCCGATTCTAAAGCCGTAAACGCCTCGTCCAGCGACATGCTTCACTTCTTTCGAATCCAAATCGATCGTGCAAGGAATCTGATTCGGCACGCCGGCTTCCCTGCCATACAGCCTGTACCACTCAACCGAGCCCGGTTGAGATGCCTGGGTGATTTTTTTGAGTTTTGCCTTGCCTTATTCTGCGAACGCAGCTTACAGCCTTCCAGAGTGGCGGAGCAAAGTAATACAACAATGGACGCTGGATTTCCATTTCCCCGCTCGCCAACAGTCTCTAAACCTGTTCTGCCGCACCATATCCCCGTATATCCGCCAGCACTGATCATTCCTCAGCTGCCCGAGAGTCTTTCTTCTGTAATCGATGCTGATACGTACAGAGACATCTCCTACACAGCAGAGAGCGTCCGTAACCTCACCAGACTCTTTGTCAACATTGTTAACCTCGCCGTCGTGATTGTATGCGTCCTTCTCTTCGGCTACTCGCTGTACAGTGTTTCTCTCCTCGCGCTCTTCCTCGTTGCCATCATATGCGCGACCTCGACCTACTGCTTGAACCCCATCCTCCTTCCCGTCATCATTATTCT
Source organism: Carpediemonas membranifera (assembly GCA_019828565.1). Taxonomy (NCBI): domain Eukaryota; phylum Fornicata; genus Carpediemonas; species Carpediemonas membranifera. The sequence goes on from JAHDYR010000001.1 coordinate 295,527, forward strand.
CGAAGGTCAGTACGTTCGTCGCCTGTCTGCCGCGATGGACCGCTTGGCGTCCCAGCACAACCTCGGAGCCGCCGGTGTAACCCTCCGCGTCCGCTCTGTCCGCGGTCCCTACCGCCAGCCCTGGGCGATCTATGCTAAGCAATTTGACTCAGAGTTCAAGGCCGCTGTAGTGATCGAGTGCCCCGATGCCCGCCCCATCCACTACAGCCTGACCCTCACCCGACCCGCACTCCGACCTCACTTTATATGGGAAGACGCCTACCCTACCTCCCTTAGAGACGTCGTGAGTCAGTCGGACTGGGTGTCTGCCATCACCTCGCTCCAGCGGGGTTCGGTAGACATCAACAGCCTCGACGCCCTGTTCATTGGCATCCCTGTCGCCACTGTGATTGTCCTCGGCGGCATCCTTGTCCTGGCTATGACACTCCTGCCCGCCACAGACCTGGGAAACATCCTCGTCGTTCTCCTTATCTTTACGTTCTGTCTTGTCTCTCTGGCTGTGGTCACAGTCTCATCCGTGGCTCACAGGGCAAGGATACAACACGGCAGGGCGAAGCTGACCTCTTCTGTGCAGAGGATCTGCAGCATGCTTAACATGGCAGGCACTGGCGCTCATTGGTCGTTCGAATGGAAGGCGGATGCGGTGGGTTTCGTCCATTCGTTCGTAGCAACGCCCATGGTAAGTATCACTGAGGACCTGGAAGGCGGTGACGACTTTGTTGCACCTGACGCTGCTCCCGGTCTCCTTGACGCTTACCCCGTCGTGGATCGTCGGGATTCGGAGGAACCGAGCGCCCCCTTCCTCTCTCAGAGAGTGCGGGCCGATGATTACGGTGAAGGAGACGAGTTTGTGTAAATACGTAAGTTTTGATGCTTTGGCCGTGGCTGTGTTGACGATGAAGGAGTGCCGCATGCCCGTCGGCCTCAGGACGGGTGACCTGGTGTACTTCAACTCCTGCGGCGCCTACGCCGCCAGCGTCAACTTCAACGGCTTCGAGGGCATCAAGCAGTACTGCATCTGAGCGGTGGCCGGCTGCGCACCATATCGTCCCCACAAGCTCGTCTCGCGCGAGTCAGTTGTAAATGTAAAAATATATATGAATATAAACGGTTTTATGTAAAGTTTCGAGACTGCAAGTTCAATCCCACAGTTGAAGCGCTGCTTAAAGCCCTCCAGAGGGTAACTGTGTGGTTGTTCGCACGAAGGCGTCTTTGACGGCCCGTTTCTGCGCTTTGCACATCGACAGAGTCGCGTCATCCCGAGATGCTCGATTAATATCAACGACACCGACACATTTGATGACTTCAGAGATTGCTCGGGGAGATTTATCGGGAGATGGTGGGCAGCCGCGCCACAGGTGACCCCAGGTCTCCCCCGGACCCGGGTGTGCGCGGCAACCCAACCCTCACCAAAAAAGAAGCGCTGAAACGCCCCGACGGCAGGGGATTCTGATGACTTGATCCTCTGGGATAAATCTGCGCGAGAATTCTTCGCCAGTCAAATCCTCGACTGTCGGGCGACTCTGTGTCGAAGTTGGGGACATCTTTGCAACTGCTCCGTAGCATGACAATTTGGCGCTTCATCGTGCTGGTAATGGCACTAATCGCTGTAGCTATGTGCTACCGTTCTGGCCAAGTGGTTTTCGATAACCCCAACATTGCCATCTACGACGACAGTCAGTATTCCTACTTCATAACCCTCTGCGACAGCACATATGGTCTCTTCATGTACATATCTGGTATTGTGCGTGATACTGTCACCAATAGGATCATCTTTTCGGATTACGTTCTTTATCGTGATGAGATTCCCAACAACTCGACCATCATGGTTTCTCCATATGTCTCTATGGAGATGCCCGACGACTACGACGACCCCCCTTTCTACCCTGACCTCACCGGCACATATCCTCATGGTAATCACTGTTTTGATCGGACATTTGCCGGATTTGATTGGATTCGCCGCAGCGAGAACGAGATTTGGCAACTCGTGGATATCAAAAATCTACTCACGTCTTTTTTTATCGAGGACAGGCCCGGCACCTGGCCCATGTACGCTGAAGATGACCGATTGTTCATCTTCACCCAGCGGGAGATGCTTGTGTATGATGTTAGACTTTTTTCTTTCAACACTATCCGGAACGTATCCCTGGTTGCACCTCCGCTGCAAGTCCTCCCGACGTTCGACAAGGTGCTGCCGTACTTCAAGAACGACATCTCCATCATCGCTGTGGGCGAGGACGATGAAGGGAACACCTGGATCGCCAGCTTCGACACCGATTGCACAGAGTTTGTCGGTCTGGCCAAGACCAGTAGTTTTGGCGATGTATGGTCTCGGTATAGCTTCCGTTCCAGACTCACCGCGTCAAAATTCACTGACGACGGCGTGACGTACGGCTTCATCGACTTTACCGACTTCGGGTGGGCTTTCAGCACACAACATACGATCAACGACCCCGACAAGCGTGTTGTCTCGGTCATTGTCGCAGACGACACTGATAATGATGTGGCTGCGGTCACATACACCTACGGCCAGGGCACCGGGGCCGACCAGCAGATTGTCTCAGAATCCTTCCTCGCTGATAGCGACCTCAACAAGATCGACGGCACAGAGTCCATCTTCAGCTACGCCGTCGCCGACTATCCCTGCGTGGCCACGGGAGAATGCTGGACCACACGCTTCCAGGTCGAGAAGGGCAGCTATATGATCAACAACAAGACGCTGACAACCACAGACAATGTCACTTCGTCCAAGACCATCGTCACGTGGCAGTTCGACGACGTGTTGGAGTCGGGTGCCGTGTGGGTACGCATCGGCATCCTCGCCGTCGTGCTCGCGCTGGCGGTCGTGGCGTAATGATTGTGTCAGTCAGCTTGTAGACGCCAAACCCGTGTTGCAGAGTCAACCGCGACTCGACATTGCTTCGCGAAACTTTACTGATGCTAGCTTGCCAACTTTCGGCCGAGCACGCCGATTGCCGCCCCGAGTTTCGCCCCCAAATCACCAGGGAAGAGGCTGAATGGATTGGCCACCCCAAACAGCCCTCGACCAGTCGCCCCTAAATTGCACTCGACGACGAGAATGGCGACCAGTCTATCGCTCAAGTCACAAACAGGTCGACCCTGGAAGGCTCCGTGACACCTTGACAATGTGGCAAGCAGCGCAACGATGTCATCCGGTATCCCTCCGGATTTCCGGATTGTGACGAAGTACCGCTCGAGGAGCTGCGAAGCAGACTCTGCGAGGGGCGGGAGGGCCTTGATTCGACTCATGCTGGAGCGGAGCTTTTCAAAGAGATCGTCGAACGAATCCCAGTCGGCCTGACAGTCGGCAAGGTCGGCCGGCTCAAGATTCTCCGGATGCTCCAGATTCAGCGCGATCCCGCGAATGAGGTCGACCCTGGCGAGCTCAGCGGAGGTCGATTTGTGGCTTGTCCCTCCCCGTTTCCTGATAACCCTAAACTGCGCATCATGACTCGTGTTCAAGTCAGAAACTCGGATACAAAGGGTAATAGATACAAGGTCTACTTCTTCATTAAACTGGAAACTCCACTACTGGCTGTCGCCCATCTTAGCCAACGAAGGCTTTGAGATGTCTTATTTGACTCGTGAGAACTTGACAGACGCACCCAGCGTCTGATTTAAGCAGAGTGTGGACGGAATGAGAGGCGTGGGAGGAATTGCGTTGGCCGGTACTTTTGTTGTTGCGCAGTATAAACGTTCATCCACGGCACTGTGGATTTTCGCAATGCGGCTAAAGTGCAAATTTGGGGAAAACCCTGTATCCCGGAATAGAGGCAAGGATCAAGGTATGCGCCGGCAATTTGAGCAATTAGTGCTCACTGTCGATGATTTCTCTGGTGCCATTGCCTGTATTGTGCATATGATCTGCTTTAATCGTATTCTTGCTGACACTGCACCACAGGAGGCTATGTTCCATCGATTGTCCTTTCCTCTGTGTCCTACTATCTACAAAGAGCTGGACAATTCTCTTTCAAAGGTGATTTCGCTACTAAAGCCAGAGTCGACAGGATCGATCAACGTCGAGATCAAGCGGCTAGTTGACCGCGGCCTGATCCCCAAATTCCTCAAACAGAGCGATAAGGACCTCCTAGACGGGTGGAAGATCCCTTTCCGCATCATTGAAAGCAACACTACCCAGCACTACGAGCCCGAGCGACAGATTCGCCAGTGCTGCAAGGTCATCCTGCAAGTTGCCGACTCAGACATCTATTTGAGCGAAGAATACGTCAAGCCGACCCATCTCACAGTCGAAGCGACTCTATACGGTGTTAGGGCGGCGGGCCTTTGGGGCGGGGGCAATGGGAAGGAAGTGGGGCTACTGTCGGCCAGGTTTAGGGACGGGGCTGTCGAGAGTGGATGAAGCTGCGGGTAGTAGGTTTATGGTAGACTGGACTGTGCATGTTTAAACAGTTTCTTTCGGTTGATTGGAAAGAGCAGTGCGAGACATGGCCTCGCCGGCTTGTTTTTGGTCTGCTCGCGGTGTGTTGGAGAACGTCATGCTTGTTTATTGTGTGAATGGCCAGCAATTGACAAATTGTTGAGTCATCTGAGTCGTCTCTTCCTCTTTGACGTCGGTAGGAGTTAGCGCGTTAGCGCGGACTTGTTCCGGTGTTTTTTACTGTTCGATCCTCATCAGACGCTAGCTGTCAGTTTTGGTGAGATTGCATTCAATGTCATCGCGCAGGATAGCCCGTCGGTCGGTTGAGCGCTCGAACTGTTGGGCCGGCCGGATCCCCATGTCATGACTCGCCCTAATCAGTGGCTGCAGCTGATATTCCGTCACCATTCTCTCCCATTTTCTCGCAACGTCGGAATCGAGGATCGCCGGCCTGATTCCGAGCGCGTCCCCAGTCCGGCAACCCCCCGCAAACACCCAGGGGCTCGGACGGGTCGAGACTGAATTGATGACGCGCAGGCGGTTTTGAGATTGAGATGGATCAGGCGATCTGCTCAAATCTCAGGTGCTGAGACGGTGCATCTTAAGCTCACAATACTGAAACGGACATGAAGTTCATCATCGCCTTGGCTGTTATTGCCCTCGCTTTCGCCCAGCTCACAGAACGTGAAGCTGAGATGATCCGCCAAACTAGCCCTTCCTTCCAGGTTTGTGGCCGCACGCCATTCCTCACATAGGTCGGCATCCACGAGAAGTTCGTCGGCAAGACCGATTGGGAGCTCTCCCGCATGGTCATGCGCACCATCCCCGCCCGCCGCCCCCGCATGTTCGCCGAGTCCACCTTCGAGCTCGACTACACTCTTCCCGAGTCCTTCGATTCCCGCGACAAGTGGGGTGCTTCCTGCCCCACCGTCAAGGAGATCCGTAACCAGGCCCAGTGCGGCTCCTGCTGGGCCTTCGGCGCCGCTGAGTCCTCCTCCGACCGCTACTGCATCGCCAAGGGCGAGTCCGTGAAGTTCTCCGCTCAGTGGCTTGTTTCCTGCGACCACACCGACCACGGCTGCAACGGCGGTGCCATGTACAACGTCTGGAACTACATTAAGAACTACGGCATCGTCCCCAACTCCTGCCTTTCCTACAAGTCCGCCCAGGGAGACGTGCCCGCCTGCCCCTCCACCTGCGAGGACGGCTCCGCCCCCCAGAAGTACTACGCTACCTCCTTCAAGCAGCTCAACTCCGTTGAGGAGATCCAGGACGAGATCTACAACTACGGCCCCATCGAGGCTGCTTTCATCGTCTATCGCGATTTCTACTACTACACCTCCGGTGTCTACCACCACACCTCCGGCCAGGAGATGGGCGGCCACGCCATCAAGATCATCGGCTGGGGCGTTGAGGACAACACTCCCTACTGGACTGTCGCCAACTCCTGGGGCTATGACTGGGGTATCGGTGGCACCTTCAAGATCAAGCGTGGTGTTGATGAGTGCGGCATCGAGAGCCTCGGCCCCATGGCTGGCCACTTCTAAGCTTGTAAACTGAATGCCATCATTTTTTGCAACTTCTTCTCTGCTGGCTGCAATCCCCCCCAGTAAGGTCTACTATCCCGCCAACATTGTTGTGAGTTATCGTCGATACATTTATGAGTAGGCTCGCATAAAGGGCGGTTGAGTGGGGCTTTGCAGTTAATCAAGTGTCTGTGCGGCAGAGGAGCTGGGAAGTTACTGACCTAGCAAAAGAAGCTCAGCCAGGTAGAGCTGACGCATCCAATCTTTGATTCTTACGAGATTATCTGAGATTGAGATTACACAACATAGCCGAGATCGAGATTTGGGGGGAACGATCACATGCTTGGGAAACTATCGCTTGTTCTTGCTCTTGTGGCTCTTGTTAGCTGCAGCTGCAGCACGGATGGTATTTCCATATCTGTGGCCTACGGTACCAACCACGACACAATCAACGTGGACTACAACATCATGTCTGCATGCTGGGCCGCTCATACTGGCCCGAACAACATAACATACATCGCTAGTGATCCAGAAGATAATTATCCCGATGTCAATCTCACACGAAGCCTATACTCGAGCGAACAAGATTTCCCGACGGGATCCGCTTCCATCGACGTTTCAATCTTCGAGTCATACTACTCCTATGAGAACAAGCGGCAGGTCTGCATAGCCATCGGAACAGACCTCGGTGGCTGCAGCAGAACGATGGCTCTTGGAATTCCATTGGATTCGAACAACGTCGATGACGGCGATGAGTTGCTCTATGGCATCGCGTTCATGTTCATCCTCTTGGTACTCTGCACCATAACGGCTGTACCGTGCTTTGTTGTGTGTGTCGCGTCACTTATAGTCTCCCTCGTCGTCGGTATAGTCTATGTGATGACTCGTGGGATTGGATCAAATGTAGACGAGGCACGTCGGCCGGTGCTCGGCCAGGGGGCGTATGGCCAGATTCAGAGAATGTAAATGTTTTTTTGTCTTTTGTAGCAGAGTGAAGCACAATATCGGGCAGCACCTTTGTCGAGCTAGCTCAACTGTTCTCTCGCAGTCAGCCACCCCGCTCAAATAAACCCACTAACTCAGAGCATCAACTCCCTTAAATACAAGATTTAATCACACAGCATCGAGATGAGGATCAATCACACCCTGGAACTGGAGGCGACACTCAAGCTCCTTGGCGGTAGTCTCGTCCGTCGTAGGCACCTCGAGCTTGTAGTATGTGCCGTCGCTTGAGACGATGACGAGGTTTGCTCCGTTATGGGTAAACGCGCAAACCGCGGAACGGTCCTTGATGCGGTATGAAGCAATCGACTTTGTGTCACTTACAAGCTTAACACCGTTGGAGAGGGGCTTGAAGAGCGTGCTCTTGCCGCCTTTGGCCCTCGTACCGCTCGCTTCAGCAGCCTCAACGCCAAGCTGGAAAATGTGGACGGTGCCCTTGTCTGACGTGGTTGCCAGCATATCCTTCATCGGAGAGAAGGCCAGGGAGCCGATAGCAGCGCCGAACGCGCCTCTCCGGAGCTCCTGGAGGTGGTGTGTCGTCTGTGTGTCGAAAACGCGGATCAGGGTGCCCTTAGCGGAAGCCGAGGCCACAAGGGTGCCGTCGGGGGAGATAGCGAGGGCGGCGAGGTCGTGGTTATGGGCGTGGATGTGCACGGTGGAAGAAGTGGAGCCCTCGCCTTGCTCGACGCGAATCTGGCCGGGTTCGGCACCGGGGCAGGCGATAACGGAGGGCATGGTCGCGGGACATACGGCGATCAGGCCACGGGGGTTAGAAGTGGTCTCGATTTGTTCGGTGAGACGCAGGTCGGCGAAATCGTAAAAATGAACCTTCTTCTCGAGCACGACGATGACACGGTCGCGGCGAAGCTTCACAGCGAGGACGTCGGAGTGGAAGGTCAGGTCGCCGAGGCATTTGTTCTGGTGATCATCCCAAATGATTACTCTGTTGCGGGGCCACTTGGGGTTGTCTCCGCCGCCCACAAGAGCGAGGATGTTACACCGGAAAAGCATCTCTACTATACCAATACCACCACCACTACCGAAAGCTGAATAAGGAGAGCGTTTGGAGCACATACAGCGCTTAAAAGTTTCTTTGAAAGGATCTGTGTTGTAAATGGCAAACCCGGACTGTGTCCCGCAAGATATACACCCTGCATCTTGGTTAAAGCCAACGTAAAGGAACTGCGAGTCCTTAATTCTCGTCAAACTGTTCATTGTGTTGCCTTGACCTTTTCTGACAATTCGTGCAAAATGAGTTGGATGCTTCTCTCGCCGTCAAGATTGAAGAATAGTGGTGCAAAGCCAGATGTCCGGCGGGCACAAGCCTTGGAGGAAATGCATGGCGCAGCTTGTCTGAAATTTGTTGACCAGGCAAGACTGGAGAAGCCTGATGGATACTCCAGACCATGGTGCATGTGGACGCCGCCGGCGAGACTGGAAGCACAATGCTGCAGAATGAGGCCAGCTGACGACTTACATGTCGCCATGTATACCATAAACGAAATGACCACGACAACAAAAGCAGACGAGAATGGGGGATTCTTACGCTGCAACGGATTTCTTCCTTCACAGTGTCTCTGATGCGCGTAAAATCCTTGATCAAAAGGAGATTGAACTTCAGCGAGAGCGCAATTCCATGAGGTCATTCATTCGCAAGAATGTGGACCAATTCCGAGATCTTCTAGCCAGTACAGCCATCGCAAAGACAGCTTGTGTCTCCTACGGCATCAAGCTAGACGCTGGTGTGCTTGATACGGCTCCACTCTCGCTCTCTGACGAGGACCTCTCCCTCTTGCGAGAAGTACTCATCAACAAGGGCATTGCGTCCCTTCTCGCCGACACATCTCCTCTATCACTCCTCACAGCAACTGCCATTTACCTTATTTATGGTGGAACCGACGATCTCAAGGAGCAATGTGTGTCCATGGCCGCCCGAGTCGCCGGTCTCACTCAGTCTGTCGACGAGCTCGCCGTTGCATACATAGTCATGTTCCTGCTGACAAAGGACGACTCCGCTGATCCTATCGCCCACATCACGGCCACGCTTCGCTCGCTCCTTGCCAGGATGATTGGGCCAAGGGTTGGCCGAGATTTCCAGAAGATCGACCAGGCCGTTACTCTGATCAACAGGCTGGCCGATAGCGATACGGTAGTCCAAGCGGCTAGCAAGATCCACGGCAGTAATCTCGTTTCCCCCGACCTTGTCAACATGTTTATTGATCGAGTCAAATTTGGCAAATCCTTGAATATTGACCCGCCCGTGATCGCATCTGAGATTCATGCGATCTTTATCATCCTTCATCCGACTGGTTTAGACTCCATCGTCGACCCAGCAGACATCTCCCCGCGCACTTCTTCCTTCTCCGTACGCGACGTCTTCACTGACTCCGGAAACTGGGTCAATGACTGTCAATCCTTGGTCGAATCGTCTATTCCGGCAATGTCAGTTGATGAACTCTCGACTCTCCTCGAGTCGTCTCACAAGTGGGCGTCGGTGTCTGCCCTAGACCTGTGGAAGCTGGTACTTCGTCCTGCAGTCGAGCGGCGACTCCACAAAGAGGCAGTCAAGGGCCTTGAGTCGTTTGACATCGCCCAGCACGCGAGACAGCGGAGTAAGGACAAGGATCCGAAGACTCAGGAGACAGTCAACCGCGCCATGTTCGCTGACCTCGAGGAGGCCGCGGCGTCGGTCGGGCTGTCGGCGCTGCTCAGAGCTGGACGGCTCAAGGCCTCCTGGCAGCGTAGGATCACCAAGGTTGCTGAGATTTTGCATCCGGCCCCCACGGCCGTCGAGGCGGCGGTTCGATCTTTGGATAGATATGCTGCATCTGAACCAACTGATCCGGCAGCAATATTGGCTGTTATTTCTGTTGCAAACGAGCTTGGAATATTGTCACCGGAGGCGGTCAAGAGATTGGCTGGAGCGTTCTTCGAGATTCAGTTGAGAGATGCGGTCAAGACTTATGTGTCTTCCGTATCTGCCAGCCCCGACTCCGGCATGTCGACCGCTCTCCACGCGCTCTTGTCAACCACATGTGACTCAATCGACTGTGCCATCATGATTTGCGGGCCGAGTCCGATTCTACGCTCAGTCGCCCGCACTGTCCTCCACGGGCTGACCGTCTCTGCACTCTGGAACGCCCACCACGCCAAGCCTGTTGCCCCAGCGCTTGCCTTCCAGCTTGGTTTGGATGTTTCTGTGCTTCAGCGCCTGACAGTTCTCAGAGTCGCGACTCCGAAGCGACTTGAGTACTACAAGGACTACGACCCTGTCGGATGCGGCGTGCTGGGCGATTATCTAACCCTAGCCGCCGCCGTCAGCCAGGCCGAATCAGAGTCCAAGGAGGCCGAGACCCCAACCCCGATGGTACAAGTCGAGGGTGACCCGGAGACACCTTCCCCAGCCACCGCAGAGCCTTCCCCGACCTCAACCGAGCCTGGCCCGGTTCACACAAGGGCCCCTGACGCGGTACTGCGGGCAGAGCTACAGAGGGCGCATAACGACATGTTGAAGTGGTACATGGCGATGAACTGGAAGGCGGTGGATGCAGTGGTCCGATCTGTAAGACTGAGGTATCTGGGATTGGCAGCTGGTTCATGAGGAGACTAAATTTAGCCGGTAAAAATAGAAATTCTTACTTTATGGCTTGGGGAGGTTGGGTTGAGTGAGGTAAGGTGCCTGGCATGACATGTTCAAGTATGGAAATTGGAACTAATATGATGCACTCAGCGAAACTTGACCGACTGAACGCAACGAGGATCGAGCGTGCAACAGGCAGCGGCAAAGTATTTTGAAGAATGTCGCAGCAATACATCGACGCAGGTTCCTTTTCATTCTTCTTTGAACTAAGTGCTTGGCCTCTTGGTTTGTTATCGCCACATCCAGGCATTTTCTTCTTCTTTACTCAGAGCATCTCTACAACAACTTCTTGCTTGCCACTTTCACAAACAACGCAACTCTCACACTTCTCCTGGCCTACATCTGGGAGTCTGTAGAAACTTTTGGCTTTAGCGTATGTACCTTTCTTCCAACGATCAAAACCCTTCTTTCCAAGGGCCCCGTCGGCATCCTGCCCTCTCACACAGGTTATGGCACTTTTCGACCCTGCCACGGAGTTCGAGCTCATTGGAGACTCTATTATTGGCGACATCTGGTCTGCCGTGCTCGCTATTCTCGTCGTTAAGTTCATCGCTTGGCGAACAAACAACTACAAACGCCGCCAGTGGGGTTTTATTGACTCGATCAAGATCATCACCAAGTACATCATCCACCATCCCATCTCTGCCGTCGTAATGGGCGTTAGCCTGATGATTGGCCGAGTAACTTTCTGGGTTATACCCACATCCGGCGACACGCGGTTATGGGCACTACTATTCCACTACCTCGCAGACTCACTCACGATGTTTGTCATGGTTTTCGCTTGCGGTGGCCTTTTTGCGCATAATCTGCGGAGGGCTTTTTACTCGGTGATCTTTTTAACACTGTGGCACATCGCAACCTACCAAATCGCCATGGCCTACGTCTCATGCATACTCGCTTCAATAGTGGGCGTCGGCGCGATCCTCGCTCTTGAACTTTTCGTTCCCCCAATCAGGCGGAAGGTCAAGGAGCGCGAAGACCCTTCCGCAGCAAAGAGAAACAATGATTCATTCAAAATGGAGCGAATGTTGAAGCGGCTTGGGCGATGGGTAGCCCGGGACAAGATTACACAGGCGCAGCTTGAGCAATGGATGGCAAGAAATGATTCCATCTCCCAACTGACCACAACACTCGGCGATGTCAAGAAGCGGGTGAACTCCGACGATACGGAGATCATCATCGACTCGAGTTTTGCAGTAAGCAGCTATCCCACGACGCTCACTGCTACACAGAGCGCCTTACCGTCCCCAAGCAACTCCGACGGCGACGGTGAGGGTGAGGCTCATAGCCCACGTCTTTCATCAGATGATGAGTGCTTCGGCGGTGGTAACACTCTGCCTGCCCCGCTGAGTGTGGACGTCGCCGGGCTGAGTCCCGCACCCCCCCACATGGCCGTCGTTGTCGAGGCTGAGCCTTCAGGGTTTATGAGTGTCGACGATGATGTGCCACCCACCCCTAAGGAGATTGGGCCGTCCCAGCTTCTTAAGCAGAGGCTGTGAGTGTTTGCACTTTAAACAAGGTTAAGGTTAGGTAAACTTGGGCTTAGCGTGTCAGAATTCAGTTTCTATTTACATGCTCTTGATCTTATGGTAAATGACGTTGAATCTAGCGAGGAATGTCTCCAGATAAAGCCCGATGCAGACGCCGAAGAACCAGACGTACATCTTCCAGTTCGTAGAGACCAGGTTGACGATGCCGGGGCCGGGGCAGATGCCGCCAATGCCCCAGCCGATGCCGAAGATGATGGGGCCAATGACGAGGTTCCAGGCGAGTTTGTTGTTGGTGGGCATGCCGAACTTGTCAGCGAGGAGGGGCTTCTTCAAAGCGCGGACGAGGATCTGGAAAGCAATAAAGGTGAAGATGAGGCCGCCACCCATAACGAAGCCGAGAGAGGGGTCCCAGTTGAGCCAGTCGGCAACAGCAAGGAAACGGAGAACCTTCTGTGTGAGAATGAGGGGTGGTGAGAGGACAGACGTTCGGGTTCGTCATGTTGGAGAGCGCAAGGCCGAAGGCAAAGAGGAAGCCTGCAAAGAAGGTGATTCCGTAGTACATGACGTGCTTGAACATGCTTGGCGATGGTTTCTGGGCATCTGCAGCTGATGAAGCGTTCTTTGAAGCATTCTTCTGGTTCAGAGGCTTAGTTTCCCCAACAGATTGTGTTTTGCGCTGGCGTACCTCGGTTTTAAGCATCGCTGTTGTCTCTATTCGATGTGAAATCAGTTCGACTGCCCCAACTCGAATCAAGTCATTAGTGGGCCAGCTGGGCGATCATCGCTGCCGGTTGATGTCACAGACCGTCTAAATCATATTTGCCCCATTTTTTAATGTAACTTTCTGACCCGGCGGACTATGGTTGGGTCAGCTACAAACTGACTCTGACTCACACTTCATTCGCCGGTCAGCGCTCACTATCCCAGTCGAGGGTGTCATCAACTGCCTCTCTACTTGCCAAATCCGCATAAATATGTTTTAAAACAATAGAACACGTCAAAACGCTCCAAACGAAATCGACGAGGTTACAGCATCAAACTGTGAAGGTTGACTTGGCGCAAGGCCGACTCTGGGAATGATTGGGGAGAACTCAGGAATAAAAAACGATCGCCGGGCAGTCCCCCCACATCGCTTCAAAGTGGCATAAACTGCCCGAGTTCCTGGAGTCAGGCCGGGAGTCTGATCCGGTCTCACACGATCTTGACGAACCGAGACCGGCTGTCTCGCGTCGCTGAACATTGCGATCGTCTGCGCCCGGGTCGGTGTGGCTTGAATGGCGAGTGGTCCATCGTTTGGTTGTTCCTGTTTCGCCGTGACCTTGAGTGGGTCCTGCGACTCTCCCAGCTGCACACATTCAGGTGTAGAGATGTGGGACGCTGGCGATGTGATGGGTGCGACTTCGGCGGAGTCTAAGGTGCAGTCTAGCCATTGCGGGAGATTGACTGCTGATTGAGAGACCCGGTCGCGCTGAGGTGCAGTTAGGACAGCAGAGGCAAGCCTGAGCTCTGTTGGCGAGGTAAACTCGGGTTGGGAGCCCGAAAAGGCGGGGTGGATCAACAATGGCTGGACGGCGATCGGCGGAGGGTGTTGAGGATCGGAGCTCTGCTTTTCAACGCTTAAATGTTCTTTCGAGCGCTTGATTATGTTCTTGGTGTCGAAGAACGGGGGATTCACAGCAGACTCGAAGATTGGGGTACAAAGAGAGCGGCACGAGTTCTTTGCATCAACGCATGGGACAAGAAAAGCAACTTCGCTCTGGTTACGGCCATTAGACCTGTTTTCGCTCATCTATTCCGATCCTAGTGCGCTCGCCCCAAGACAACTCCATCGACTGTGGTACTCGGATCCACCCGGCAGCATGTCATGTGAGGTTGTTGGGGGGCTAGAATGGTGTAGTGCGCGTATTCTGTCGTGTTGCAACGCTCCAGATGAACGTAACTGTCGCGTGAAACGATCAGTCTGCAGTTGGAAGCGTCGTAAAAAAAGCGGTTTACCTCAAAGTTTCCTATAAGAGTGAGTCTAATCTACATGGCATCCGACCCATCGTGAATGGCGTCGCTCAGCTTGCCCTTCAAATCGCCGTTCGTTTTCAACAACCGATCAAGAATCAAAGCCCAGTTGGCAACCTCCTGCCTCCCAGCATCCAATCGCCCAAGCTCTGAGGCCATATTGTCCACCAGCGCCGCATAGCTCTCGTCCTTAGTCCTAAGCACCGCGTCGGCTGTCTCCACCAGCCCCTCCATCCATTGACCCAGCTGGACGGTATAGTCCATCATGGTCCCGCCCCGAAGTAAATCTCGGGCGGCAGGGTGGCGGGTTGGGACTGTGGTGGCGATGGCTGGGGTGTGGGGGCGGGTGGCTGACCCTAGCGCGGTCATGTGACCGACGACGGCGTCGCCGAGCTCAGAGGGCGCGGGGAATTGGCCCTGGACGTCGGGATCGCCCAGAGGGTCGACTTGGGCCATCATTCTCATCTCATCGGCAGCCCAGGCGACCGACTCGCCATAAACTGCGATTAAGTCGTCCTGACTGTGGCTGAGTGCCTCTGCCCTGCCCCTGTCGGCGTACACCAGCGCCCTGAGCTTGTCGTGCGTGCTCGTGAGTATGGAATACACCAGGTCGACCGACTCCTCGTCAATTGGCCCTAGTTTCGCGGTGGCCTGATTCTCCTCAGCTAGCCGCGAGTTCTCAGCTCTGAGCTGTTCCAGCTCGAGCTTGAGTGCGGCATTTGACTCCTCCAGCCGCCTTGCCCTTTCAGCAAGTGGAACTGTCTCGTGCAGGGCGGCGTTGTTACGAACCATACTGCATCTGGCAGCAAACATCAGGGTAGACTTAGTTTCATCCGCGTTACGAGCAGAAGGCCCCACCGTGGCGATCAGCACGGTCCTGGAGTCGCCACCGAGGCCGTGGGCCAGAATCTTCGTCAGCTTACAGTTACGATACGGCACGTGCGACCGACCCGCTATGAGTGCGTCGATCACGTTCCCCAGCTCTGAAAGGCTCTTGTTGATGTGCCCCGCCTCTCTACTACGGTCGCCTCGGGACTTTGACTTGCGAGCCCTCTCTGACCCTGCCAGGTCGACCAGGGTGAGATCTGACACAAGCTCCGTGTCGTCGGCGGTCAGCTGCTCCACTGTGGCGGCAAGGATGGTGTGTGAGCGGCTACTGGCTTCGTTCATGGCGGTAGCGGCGCGGTATTCCTTGACTGTCTCGAGTCCGCGGTTGACAACGGACATGGCGACAGTGACGTTGTCTGCGGCCCACTGGGTGAGGCCCTCGACCATGAATCTGTCCCCGGACTCAAACATCTCCAGCGACTTGTGCTCTTCGGCCAGTAAATCAGTCACAGATTCGTTGTAAATCTGAAGGAAGGATAGGTAGACCCGCCACTCTTTGATTGATCCCTCGCGCTGCTTAAGGTGGAGTCCGTCGAAAAGGGCGGTGAGGCAGCGGGGGATGATGCCGGTCTCGGGGCCAATGGAGTAGTCCCGCGTCGTGTTCAAGATACCCATGGTATAGGTCTTGCCTGTGCCGGTCTGGCCGTAGGCGAGGAGGGTTCCGTTGTAGCCCTGGAGCACCTGGTCGACGAGATGAGACGCCGTGTCGCTGAATACGAGCGACTGGGAGGCATTACTGCTAAAGACACCGTTGAAGGAGAAGCTGGTGCTTGAGACATCCCGCGGCGGCCTAAAAACTATGGAATCCTGCGTAAACGGAAAAATTCAGTTCAAACTTCTCGGTCCTCCATCGTATCGTACCCGTCGATCGAACAATCGAACGAATAGTCTTCATCTACCTCATCCTCTATTGGTGGACGTACACGGATGAAAACCTTCAGCCGCTGATCGTCCTTGGTCATTCGACGAGAACAGGTTGACTAACCTGCACCTTCGAGAACCAGTCTCAGAGCTCAGCCTGCCTGCTTGCGCGAGAGCTGGCTGCTATCAGATCAGACTGCTTCTTTACAATGCTTAGTTCCCGCCGCGCAGCCTGAGCACGAGGTGGAGGGTGGACTCCTTCTGGATGTTGTAGTCAGCAAGGGTGCGGCCCTCCTCGAGCTGCTTACCGGCGAAGATGAGGCGCTGCTGGTCCGGGGGGATGCCCTCCTTCTCCTGGATCTTGGACTTGACGTTCTCAATCGAGTCGGAGTGCTCGACATCGAGAGTAATGGTCTTGCCGGTGAGAGTCTTGACGAAGATTTGCATAGGCTGTGTAAATTGTACTGTTTGACTAGCTTCTTTCGACTACTATGGAAAAAACGGTCAGAACTGAAGTTGGATCCGACCACCAAGATCCATCGGACAAGTCTGACGTTCATATCCGTATTGTGCAACGCTGGAAGCTCCTTGTCGATAACAAACCATCTTTTGCAATTTCAATGAAATGTTGCTGTGGGGCGAGACACGATCCGCAAAATCAACTTCAAGAATTCACGATCTATGCAGCAAGAAAGGTGGCCTAGCGCAACGCAGAGGAGCCATGCCATGTGTCTGGCTCGGTCTTGCCTTGCGAACCCACGCTAGGGTGCACGGGATGTCACAATGGTTGATCAAAACCATGTTTGATCGACGAGCTGTAAATCCATTCTTACAGCCTGCATCAATAGCTGATATTTATACACTACCTTCTCCCAACACGCTTCACTGACCTCGACTTGCCAGCTTTCGGCACAGACTTCGCCTTGGCCGTCGTTCCCTTGCCGCGACGACCACTTGCCTTGACATCAGAGGCTTTGTCTCCCGCGCGCGCCACGGTGACCGTCATATCATGATATGGCGTATCTATGTCACCAACAGAGATATGGTCGAAATCAAATTCATCATCAGATTTGGATCGAGACGAGACAAAATTTTGAGGGGTATAACCGTCAGGCACGGCTCCCCTGATGTAGTAGATCTTCATCCTCATGCGCCACTCCTTGAGGCCGAGTGGGGCCATCTCCTGCGTCTGCCCAATAAGGGAGCGAAGCATGGTAACAGTGGCATCCTTTGCCCTTGTTCTGGGGTCGACCTGGGGCTCTTCCTGGCTCTTTTCCTGTGTATCGCTGCCCAGTGTGAGGGTTGGCTGGCCGTGCACCAGTGTGACACGAACTGTGTGAGTCTTTCTTTTTCCGGAGGACAGGAGGACAAACAAGTGTATGACTCGACTAGTTTCTCTGGGTCTGTACGAGTGTATATACCCAGGACAACCTTCCTGAGCTGGGTGAGGGGGGTGGGTGCGACAAACATAGTTCTTCTTCAATGCATCGAAGACGCCGTCTTGTAGCCAGGAATTAAGCTTGTCAATGTCTGGATGCGCATTTGGTACAAGCATGCTGATGTGGAGACCGGCCACAGTGCACTCTTCGAAGCATTCTGGTGGAAGCAAGCCTCGAAAATGGCATATTGTGGAGATTGACGTGCGAAACAGGTTCTTCAACAGTGTTAATGAGTCCTGGTTGGTAATAAGCTCATTTGCGACAGACTGCGCCGCCTTTTGTCTTACCAACTGAGCTACAGGCATCAACCACCTTCCGCCAATTCGCCGGACAAACCCCGCAGTTTAATGCAGTCGAATCTGATGTGCCCCAACCAACCACATGGCCTGAACTAACGCTTTACAATACATCTGGCCCAATGCCGGAGTCTGCTTGCATCACCGCGGGTTGTTCTCACTAGGTCAATCAACTGATTAACAACTGCCGCCTCAATTCGCAGCCCTCAGCCTATTGACCACGCGCTCCTCGGTCTTCAGCACCTTCGCCAGCCTCCCGGGTATGTCTTCCGAGTCCACCAAGCTCTTGAGCATCGGCTTGAGACTGACAAGAACGTCGTCCGGCTCGCCAGTAAACGGCGGCACAGGGATGAGGTTGGAAAGGTGCCTGCCGAATGACACGAGGCGATCATCCACGGCGACGACCCTCTCTAGAGGCCGGCCGAGCTGGTCGAGGTCCTTGACCAAATCCCGGCGTCTAAAAGGCCTGCAGTCGCTCCGGCTGAGTCTGTGGCGGATCAGGTTGTCGGGGTCAATGTGGCCAAGCACTGTCTCGGCATACCGACCCTCTCCCGCAGTGAAAATGACGAGTTCAAAGAGAGTGGAGGCCCACTGGATAAAGTTGACCACGCCGGGGCGGAGGAAGAGGCCGAATGGGGCGCCGCGGTGGTAGCAGAGCTTGGGGGATAGCCCCCACTTGTTGGGAGCATGAGTGTTTGAAAAGTCGCTGCTTATCAGGGTGAGGTCGAGGTCAAGGACGAGCGTAGGCTTGGCGGTGCGGGATACTGGAAGCAGGAGCGTCTGCTCAGGCAGTGGAGCGAGTACTGTGCCGACGGCGTTGGCGGACTCGATGTCGTCGAGGTTGAACGCTTCAAGGGCGGATACAGAGTTCTTGAAGGCGTCCATCGAGAGGATTGGATCTGTAGGCACCTTCTTGATGGAGATGAAGGCGTTCAGCGTCTTCTGAGAAGAGCTGGCAGCGTTCTTCTTCAATGATGCGTCTGTGCGCATCGGAGCTGGCGAGCCCTTCTTCCTGCGAACGAGGATAGTCTTATCTCGTCTCTTCAGGGTCTGTAGTTGCTGTTGTTGCAGTGTCTTCGGCATATATGATGAGTAATCTGTTCGCGCCAAAACTGGTGGATGGCGCGCTTTCAATTACGTGCTCTATTTACGTTATACATGAGGGGCCGGCCGTGATATGAGAGTACCAATGCCATCCGGTGCCAACCCGCGTCAACTACTACCATGATCGCACCATCAATTCAAAAAGACGTCTCAGCCCAAAGCGCACCAGAGGTCACACAATTTTGAGTAATTTATGTGAATTTCATTAGTCGACAGGGTTCCATATTGGATTTCCACTAAATAGCAGACCCTATCATAAATCGTAGCATATTAGAATCGACCCTCCATTCTCTTGAGCCGAGTGCACACTGTTTGCACCTGCCTCAGCGTCGGGGGACGGTCATCCGTGGCCAGGCGACGACAGATCTCGCCAGGCTTCATACTTAGACGAAGCATCTCCGCGATCTGTTCCTTCATCGCCGACCCAAGTCTATGAGTCTTCGTTGTCTTGGTAGAGTTCGGGGCAGGGGTGGTGCACAGCCTGTGGGACCCTGTGGTGCTCAGGAACACCCGGTTGAGGAGGCTGCAATAGCTGTACCGGATTTCCAGTGAGCACTTTGATTTTTCGCAGATTAAGCCCGCGCACTTGAAGCGACGGATCATGAGGTTATGCTTGTCCTTACACGGACAGAGGCCGTTGGTGGTGCCCTTAGAGTGCCAGCGGATGGGGCTTGCATCCTTGTGCTCCATGATGGCCTGCTTGATATCCTCTTCGGTGCCAGCGCCAAGGTTCAAATCGTCAGTGATGTCATCGGTGACCCACTCGCGGCGGCACCCGCGGCGGTTGCTCGGGAGAGAATCGCATGTTCTTTCGTCAGTGACGGAGTTTTGCCACGAATCTGCAGCTGGTTCTTTCGGTAAGCTCACATCGATCGGGGGATAAGACATAAGAGGCTCAGAAAAGTTGATCATCGGCAATGAATCGAAGCCGGATTGGTGAAGAAGCGCTGGAAGCTCATATTCAGAGCTTACCGGCGTGTTTTGAAGCTGTTCTTGGAGCAAAAGTTGGGAAAACGATGAAGGATTCGAAAGATTGGAGATTTCGAGTGGCGAAAAGGGAAGCGTATCACAAGAATCTGTATAGTAATGACCAGGCTCCATTCCCAGGTAACTCATGGATTGTCAACTGAAGGAAGCCACTGCGAGAAATGAAACCGACTCAAGACGCCAAAAATATCAAGTCGATCTGATGACTGCGTCACAGACTCGAGGTTCATGTGGCCACGCATAGGCTCTCCAATGCGTCTGGGGTATCTTTAAATTAACATTTATTTCAAGTCGACAATTCTTGTCAGTCGCGCTGATTCCGGAACGACACGCTAAATTCGATTTATGAGAATTAACACTTAGGAACGTAAGTTGACTCGTGTACCCCCAAGCAACGCCCTTAAAACGTACTGAGAGATACAAAGATCGTTGTCGGAAACACGACCGTGGTTGACTAAAAGAGACGCCGCATCCGCCTCGTCCAGAGCATGCCAGAGCAGAACACCATGCATGCCAGTATAATTAGCAGCACCACTGCTACCCAGAAGATCCAGATATGACTGCCGATTCCGTTATCCAAGTTCATGCCAAAAGCTCCACTAACTGCTGCCGATGCCGCCACAGCCACGCCTATAATAGCGGTCTTGAGCTCTAACACCATGATCTTGTTCCTAGCTGTATCCAACAGGAGCGAAACGTGCCTCGAGGCGAGGGTAAGCTGTGACTTCAACGTATGAAGACTTGACTTCAATGCAGTCAGCTGGAAATAATACGATTCCAGTAAATCCTCAATATCGTCTCTTAGCGTAGTGTCAATTTCATCTGCCGACTGAGCTCTGAAGCACAGCATGGCCAAGTT
Source organism: Carpediemonas membranifera (assembly GCA_019828565.1). Lineage (NCBI taxonomy): Eukaryota > Fornicata > Carpediemonas > Carpediemonas membranifera. The sequence goes on from JAHDYR010000001.1 coordinate 316,028, forward strand.
GTCCCATTCCTCGGGATCAGGCTCCTCCTCCAGCACTAGGCTTAGTCCGCGGGCTGCCAGCGTCACATCCTCCATTGCCTGGTCACAGGCGATCTCGTCGTCGACAAGGATGGAGAGAAACTTGTCTCTGGGAACACCTCTGATTGTGGCGATGTCGTCTTCGACAGACTGAGTTACCACCTGCTCCTGGGCGGCAAGTGCCATTGTTGTGTACACTAGCACAGTCTCTAGTGCCAGTAGCTCGAAGTCTATGGGGAAGATCGTATCCGTCTCGTACAATAAAGACCGAAACTCATCATCATCTTTCGCAGATTGAAGTCGGTCATAGTGCTCGTTTGTTACAGACTGGAAGATTGACGTGAATGACCGGATGAAGCTTGAGGAGAAGGGCGTGCTTGCGTCGATCACATGGACTTGGTACTCCTCTTCGTGCTTGCAAATAACGACGTTGAGCTCGTCAAACGTGACTAGAATCTTGTTCCCACGGCGGGCTTCGATGAAGGCGGTGTTCACTGCTAGCAGAGAGGTCACATCGCGGCCGTCTACGCCGAGGTGGGGGCCAATCTTGCGCTTGGGAAGAAGCTTGGAGGTCTCGCTGAAAGCTAGCGCCCAATTGATGTCCTTTGGACGCTCATCGTCCTCAATATCGAAGTCACATGACAGAGAGAACGTTGTAAGGTTGATGCTTCGTATGTTTGCTGTGCGGATGGTCTGAACGACGGATTCCTCCGCAAAGAAAGACTCTGCGCCACCATGGAGCGCCGTTATATCGTCTAATGAGCCACCGCGGTCAGTATCAAGCATGACAAGGACGCTAAACACGCACTTTGAAAGCTTTCCGTGGTCATCATTTGATCACTGCCCCGGCGCTGCTTTCTCAGCTCGGAACACCCCAACCGCCACGAGAGACCCGTCAATTGCCGCTAGCAGAGGTAGTGTGGGATGGAATCGGCAGCCACCCCTGAGACCAGAGCATTCGACGACGGGTGGATCAGACACGCGGTACACAACCACAGAGTCACCCCCGACTGCTATAAATGTGCCAGAACTGTCCACATCTACCATATTCCGGCAGTGTCTGCGCTTTCTACTCTCGTACGGCAGCGTAACAATGGGGGCAAGGGAGAAGGGGTCAACCAGTCGGACCAGCGGCTCGAGTCGATACTTGAGAGCGACTAGACCGGAAGGGGCCAAGGCTATGGAGTCTATTGCCCCTGCCCCGCTGACCACCCGGGCTGATCTGATGGAGTTGAGGTCAGGGTGGCTGTGGGGGATGACGGAGAGAGTGCCCTCGAAGCCACCGACGGCTATGAACTGTGGGCATGCTGCTATAGCACTGGTTGTGAACTTAGGGAGCTGAGTGGAAGTAAAGGAGGCATGATCGTCGTCCTGAGTGAACAACGCACCCTTGGCGCCGAATACCGGCGTATCGCGGTGTCGCCCCATCGCTCGGATGTCAGGCATATGGTCTGCATACACTGGCGGGAGGGTGATGTTCCCGCGGTGCTCCAGGCCGGGCACAGTGAAGATTGCTGGAGGAAAGTCACGGCAAGCAACAACTACGGCGCCGGGAAGAACAGAGACTGCACGGATAGTGTTTGGTAATGAGCTTGATTCGGAAATGATGAATGGTTCTGTTGGAAGCTCGGCGTTTGCAGAGTATGGAGAAGCAGTAAAGAATTCGCCGTGAAGACGAAGGATTGAGAGCCTACGAGCTCCGCATACGACTAAATAGTGCCCATCTGTCGACCAATCACAAAATGATGGCTCTTCGTCAAGTTCTATGGCATGACTGGCTGCCAGCTCCATTATTTCCCGCTAAACTGACCAATCAAATGTCCCGTAAATGTTAGCACGGTCGCGCTGAAACCACCACAAGAACACCAAACGAAGCAGCACGCGTTTTAAGGGCAAGTACATGGTTGGCCGAGAGTTGAATGAAAAGGACAGTTCATGCATGCTGCGGGCGTACATCATGAGACATGCACGACTTGTAGACATGTGGTTGGCTCCATTTCTAGTAGTACAGGAGTAGCTGGCCGCTGCCTCTCCCAAATGACGTGGCTCGACTCTGCCACAGTCGAGCAGCATAAGGTACCAATGGCGTGATGTGAGAACTATTGCTGGTTCGTTGAAATGAAGGAGAACAACCTTCAGCGATATGTGACTATAACTTCTGGTGATGGTTATACCTTTGTTGTCCCGCTAGAAGTGGCAAATCTCTCGGAAACCGTGCGAAGTATGTCTGATTCTCGCTTTTTCACACAGCGATGCTTCTTTCGGGCTTCAGAGAACAAGGAAGCGTCATGCTACTCCCTAAAACGCCTGATCTGAACATGACTGGCAAGCGTCTTGCCGGACATCTGACCCGCCACCCGCTCGGCTCCGCTGTCGTGCCAGAGTCGGACACTGAGCCAGAAGCACTCGAATACGAGGTCCAAGAGTCCCTCACGCCGCTGGATCCTTCATAAATTTCAGATTGGTTCATTTCCTCTGCCGCGCATGACAACCACAAGTGAGAATGAGAGCACTTCTTCTCCAACGAACAGGAAAGCCATATGACTTTGAGATGGGGACATTTCCAGTCCCAGAACCAGGTCCCAACGACGTCCGCATCAAAATTGCTGCCACCGCGTGCAATCCTATAGACTATAAGCTAGCAACGCACGGAAACGCCTCCTGGACAGTATTTCCCCGTATTCTCGGGTATGTTTAGCACCTCACACATTCATCCAGTCTCGATACGGCCGGTGTCGTGGACAAGGTCGGTCTAAACGTCGCCGACTACCATGTTGGTGACAGGGTCGTTCAACACGGGGACCTGCGGCGTCGCGGGGGCGGGTATGCCGAGTACACAGTGTGCGACACCCGCCACCTTGCTAGGATACCCCGGACAGTCTCATATATTGATGCTGCCGCCGCCATGTGCGCCGGATTGACCGCGATGCAGGCCGTGAGTCGAAAGCTGCACGTCAAGGCGGGTGATACGGTGCTTATCCATGGTGGGGCGGGTGGAGTTGGTTCATATGCGGTCCAGCTATGCAAGGTACTCGGGGCGACAGTTATGACCACGTGCCAAGGAGAGAAGGCAGACTACGTAAGATCACTTGGAGCTGATGAAGCGATAGACTACACAACTGAGGACGTGTCTCAGCGCGTTATGGAGCTCACCAACGGGCTCGGGGCCGATTGCATCCTCAACACCCTGTCGCCCGAGACCGGCGTCGAGGACGTCGAGCGCCTTGCATTCAACGGTGTCCTCTGTATGATCAGTGGACCCATGCCAGTTTCCATGGCAGACCTGGGCATGTTCGTCAAGGGGCAGACACTGACAACCTGCTTTCTTGGGGGGGCACACATGTACCAGCATGAAGAGTCGTTGGTTGACTTGAAGAAGATGGCGGAGGAGATCTTGGATTTGCAGGCGGAGGGATCGATCAGATCTCCTATACAGAAGATCATAAGATTGAATCAAGTGCCGAGGGCGCTTGATGAGCTCGAAGACAGACATGTGACTGGGAAGATAATTGTTGATATGCAGTAGATATGATAAAATCTGGGTGATATTCTGGCTTGTGTCATGACCGGACCGGCCAGGAGTCAAGTTATGCCAGATTTGACATACCGTGGTCGTTTCGCCAGCGTTAGTGGCAGCTCCGCCCCCGGCCTGAAGGCTGGCCGGCGTTTGACAGACTTGGACCGGTGCGGACCGGTACATCAAGAGGTATGTATACGTGTAAAATAAAAAGTGGAGTCGGAGCATACGTCCAGTGGTGATTCGACGGGCTCGTGGGCTGACCCACTCTCCGCGGATTCGTCATCCCACTACGAAGAGCTGGCAGTGGTCTCCGACGTTTGGGGAAAGACTACTTGGCCTGCCTCGTTCAAATATGATTGTAACTTGTCTTACACCGAAGTGGGTCGAACAATGTGACGCGAAGTTCAAGGTCAATAGCCATGCCCCACCGACCGACGCCACGATTATGGCATCGTTGGGAACGGCAAGCTGTATCCACTGGCGAGAGCTGACCACCCATAAATAAAAACTCCATATTTTAAACCTCGTCAACCTGATATGGGCTTTCCTCACCCCGCTCCTCCAGCAGCAATGCAGGGCCATGCCACGCGATGGGGTTCATCCGCCCTGTCGCAGGAACAGCGTGCATCTTACCGTCATCGCCCCATGCGAACGTTGGAACAGCTGAACCGTGGCGAGGAGTGACTGTCGCCCGGTGGCCCTGCCGACTCGTCCAGTCGAAAGAAAAGGGCACGCGCTTGGCCTTAGCGAGTTCAAACTGCCCGTCCCGATCCATCTGGAACAATCTGACTTCGTAGGGCAGAGTGAGCTTACCTCTCTGCTCGACCGCCCACTTGTCATCAGCAGAACCGCCAATAAACCCGCCGCGTGCATGTGCGACGATGCCAGACGGAGGCTCGAGTGCCAGATTCTTGAACGCGCTCGGGTGTCTCACATCCTGCTGTCCAAAAAGATACGGAGGTAGACCGTCCTTCCATGACATGTCAGGCAAAGACGTCTCGTGCATTAGAATGTCGACAAAGCTTGCTTGGTTGTGGGTGAACGAGCCTGTGTTGGCGTATACGACGTCCGTATCGAGCGTTCTAGGGCATTCCTTGTCGTTGACTGTCATCCTGTCGCGAGTAAAATTTCGGAGCATCGGAATGTGGGTGTGGCTCACAATCTCCACTAAATACGGAGATTGGTGCATAAAATGGCCATATGTTCCAGCTAGTGATGAAGCAAGCATCGCCGCGGCCCGCCGAAGCCCCCATCTCGACCTGGCATGCTGGACTACTCCGACATACTCGGCAACGATATCCTGCACCGAAAGAGTCTCGCCGTCACGAAGACACACGCTCTGGTCCGATATGTTAGACCATGAATCCATCCAGGATACGGTCATAGCTTTTCGCAGGATAGGCTCAAGAACGGCGCGGAAGTTCATGAAGTATATGGCTACCTGGAGGGAAGCGGGGCCTGCCATCTGGACGGCGGTCTGCAGCAGGCGGTCAGGGGCACTCTGCATTGATCCAGCGGTCGCAGCACCACGTGACATGAAGTAACTGATCGCTGGGAGATCGTTGGCATGATCTCTGCGGCAAAACAGATCTTGTTCATGACCGTGTGTGATTCTGATCCCGTTGATGATGAGCGAAGGTGAGTCTACAACCACAATGCGGGGTCCAAAGCCTTCTGCCAGCTCAGCAGCGCTGAGCTCGTCGTCGTGGTTCCCTCGGAGGATGAAGACACGGATCTGGTTCCTCGCAATCTTGTCGAGCATCTGTACGACGGTCTGGACGATCGGCTGCTGGAAATACTCGGTTGCGGTGGGCGGTCGCTGGTCGTTTTTGAACAGCCATGCCTCGATCACATCACCGTTGAGCACGAGCGTGTGTACACAGGTGCTGGGTGACGTGAGTTCAGACAGCATTGCCATGAGGGCCTCATGCGATGTCTGTGTGTGCCAGTTCGAGCCAAGGTGCAGGTCAGAGATGATGCGGATGACATTCCTAGCAGTGTGGTCGACGGGGTCGAATAACGCGATATATGGCTCGGGGTAGACGATCTCTCGCCCCTCCTCGTCATGTGACGGCCTGTTGAGCGGGTCTGCGAGTGCTGCGGAGGAGAGAACCGTCATGGCACGCTCGGGATGAACGGTTGCAGGGGTTGCCAGCATCTTGGTCATTGCTCGCTTCAGGGATGATACTAATTCCATGGCAGCACCGGTGGTGGTGTTGTTCCGTGGCTGAAGGGCCCGTGAAGGGGGAAGTGTTGGGAGTTCTTCGATGGTAACGCCGCTGCGAATCATCGACGTTTTCCACACAGGCCATGGCGCCACGATTGGCGTCTCCGTGGATAAAGGATCAATAGGCTGGAGCCATGGAGGAAGTGTGTCGTTATTCATTTCGTTTGATGAGACTGTTGTGATGTTGGAGTTTCGACCCAACCCGATTGGGCATAGAGCAGGGGAAAGGACGTGAGGCGGGGTGGTATGGCATGGGAGGATGTGGTGTGAGTGGTCAAGAGCATGTGGAGGGTTCCATGGCCCTGTCATGGCAGACATAGCGAGCCGAACAAGGACGCGCAGGGGTGAATGAAACGCACCAGACCGCGGTACACCACATTCTTTCGAATGTTGCGTTCATTTTTCAATCGCAAGTCCCTCTGTTTCAACAGTCTCAATCAGATGAATCCTTGACACCCCGGGAAAAATCCACCCAGTATCGCATTCCACCCACCCTCGACTCCTTGGAAGGTCCGTTGAGTCTTTCGGGCCGCAGCTTATGAACCTATCAGCACGACTCTTCGGCGAGTCAGCGAGCAACAGCGTCCGATCCGCGATGAATACGCCTTCCGCGGGAACATATACCTCTAGTTTGTGTCCATTGAATCGTTATGTCGTTGTTGTTACACAGTGTCCTCCTATGCGCCCTCTCCAACGCAGCAGAGGCTTCAAATCCTCCAATCTCGCCTCTCTCAGAACAAGGATCGTCGTTCTGCAAGCCCCGAACGCACCCGATCATCATTAGGCATGAGCAGAACCATTGCTGCTCCAGAAAACGAGCCTGAGATTAACAACAACGAAGATACAAGGCCCGACTTCGAGGAGATCGCCAGGCACCAAGAACGAGTCAGTTCCAACGAGCAGCGCATTGAAGAGCTCCGCCAGAGCTTCGAGAAGCTTTCTCTTGCCATGGAAAACGAAGAGGCCAAGCGCCGCGCGATGAACTCCACGTTCACTAAGAACTTCGCGCTCAAGATCGAGGAGCGCTTCATCAAGATCGAGACTGAGCTCAACACTCACGCGAAGATCTCTACAACTGCGGAGGAGGCCCGCCACAACCTCCGCAAGACTTTGGACACCCGCACCGCCGCCTTCACGGACCGCCTCGCCGCCCTCGAGCACCGCGTTTCCCAGGCTGTTGACACTGTCGACAACCGCTGGGAGGAGCTCGACGACCGCCTCCGCGCGATGGCCAAGGATGTTGATTTCGCCAGAGACGCCGTGACGACGAACGAGGGTACTCTCTGGACAAGACTAACCAAGCAGCTCAACGCCATGCGCTCAGAGATGGCAGAGGACCGGCGCCGGCAGCGTGAGGTGGATGACGCCCGCATGCGCACGGTGGACGAAGGTGTCGCCTTCATCAAGGACGGCCGCGATCAATGGCTTCGCATGTTTGACTACAAGCTCCTGCCCTTCCGTCAGAGCAGAGAGGAGGCTGAGGGACGCATGGAGAAGCGTGCTGACGACCTCATGTCGGAGCTCGATACGCTAAAGCGCAAGGTCGCGGGCGTAACTGATGGAAACGACCTGACCCGTCTCGAAGACGCTCTAGCAAACATCCGGGAGGAGCTTGAGGAGGAGCGGCAGGAGAGGGAACGGACCGAAGGCCAGGTGTCGAAGCTCCTCGAGCTGCTCGTGGAGAAAGACGAGCTGGAGCTGGGCGAGCTGGAGATGTAACACCGTGTACTGTAATAAACTGTTCTTTACTTGGGTTGGGGTGACTCAATTTGACTCGAGACCAACAACGACTTTCCGGCGGTTCAAAGTGAAGCCCGCAAAGGAAAACAGGAGAACAAAGGAGAGAAGGACGCGGTTCGCGAACCCAGCTCGGCTTTCCACCGATAAGACTATCTGGGACAATTTGACTCGACTCGACTTCCCGCCGAACCGAAATCCCGCGCAATTGCACAAACTCCCATGGTTCGCGAACCTGGTTCCCCTGGATCCCCTAGAATGTCTGTAGACCCGTATAACATCTCTCCGACGATGACTAATGTCTTCATTGGCATCTCCGGCCTCATTGGCGCGGGCAAGAGCACGCTTGCCGAGAAGCTTGCCAAGCGGCTCGATCTTCCCATCTTCAAGGAACCAGTGATCGATAACATCTACCTCGAGGACTTCTACAAGGTATGAATCCCCTTCTCCCTCGCTTTCACAGGACATGAAGAAGTACGCCTTCCCCCTCCAGGTCTACCTCCTCAACCAGCGCTTCAAGCAGCACCAGCAGATCATCTGGCAGGACATCGGTGGCGTGCAGGACCGCACGATCTACGAGGACTCTGTGTTCGCCAAGGTCCTCCGTGACCAAGGCGACATGGAGGAACGGGACTACGAGACGTACCTGGAGCTCTTCAGAAACATGTCCAACTTCATGCAGAAGCCGACCATGATCGTCCACCTCGATGTGACTCCGGAGGAGTCGATGCGGAGGGTCGAAATGAGAGCCCGCGGGTGTGAGACCGGAGTCCAGCTCGAGTACCTCCAGCGGCTGTACAAGGCGTACGAGGAGTTCATTGGGGCGATCGCGAAGGTCATCCCCGTGATCAAGATCCGCTGGGACGAGTTCAGGACAGTAGACGAGGTGGTCGACCGGATCGCACTCGAGTACGCCAAGCTCGCCAACGTGAGGACGGTGACGTTCGAGTAGGGGGTTGTAAATGGCTGCAGCGTTGTGCGTGTTTTTGTTCATTGCAAGGACGAGGATGAGAAGCAAGGTGAGCCGGGCGAAATGGAGGCGATGGTCGGATAGAACTCAGTGGTTGGAGTCAAGCCATGCAGTAACAGACTAACCTGCGTTTTCATTTCGACGCGAGGGCCATTTCTCGCGGAATCAACGCACTATGGACATTCTTATGACGAAGGATCTTGCTTCAGCCAAGGAGAAACTTCGAACGACCATCCGCTACCTCGAGCATGACTCCCGCGTCAAAATTTCGAGCCAGAAAACTGATGCTCAAGTTCAGGCTGATGCAGAGTACCTTGGAAAAATTCAGGACCGTCTTCTCGCTCTACCAAACGCGATCGATACCGTTCTCAACGGGGTACTTGCCTCCGTTGCTGAAATCCGCGATCATTTTGCCTCATCCCTGGCGCCCGTCGTGGACCAATACGAGACCGTAGAGGACTACGTACGCCGCGCCATGGGACTCGACGACGAGGACGACGACCCCAACGATGCTATGCAAACAGCAGGCCAGCTTTTGGCGACAGTTACATGCGTGGAGGACGATGCCAAGGCTCTCGCGGCCATGCCGATGGACCATACGTCATTCGACAAGTTTCGCGAGTTCTCTGACTCCTCCCGTGCAGTCACTGAGCATGTGTCCGCCTTTTGCAACTCAGTCAAGCCGCCGTTGAAGTATAAGTCGCCCCTTGCCGAGATGAAGCGGATCATAGCCCAGCTGGAGAGCCTGGAACAGGTAGGGACCATGCTAGACGCTGCCTCGATCACGGTATCAGATGTGGCAGCGAAGGTTGCATCCTCTAACACTCCCTCTGCCAAACGACACAAGCCAACCCGAGGACGGAATGAAATGGCGGCTCTCAATCAGATAGTCAAGAACGCGAGGTCCAACTCTCGCGTCCCTGAGCGTGAACCAGCCATCATTCGCACTATTCGAGCGGCAAAGCAGAGCGCCGAGCTCGCCGAACGTGAGCTGAAGAGTTACCGGCAGCAGATCTCGGCCGGGTGCCCCGAGTGCCGCCAGTGGGAAGCCAAGGTCGTCGCCCTCCGCCAGCAGCTGTATTCTCGCGTGAAACACGTCCCCATCGGCCAGCGGATGTCCCCTGCTCCACTGGCGTCGGCCAGCCCAGCACGTACCAGGGCACAATCGGCCACGCCGACCAGGGCGCACGCAGCCGGACGTAGAGATGCAACACCTGTGCTTTTCAGTCCAAACGCCTCTGTGCCTCTGTCTGCAATCAGACGATGGGACTCGAAGGACAGGGTCGACGCGGCTGAATACGACGACGAGGAGGAGGGCGCTGTGCCGAGGCCGCACTCTGTGGCCCTGCCAGCTATCGGATCAGGCCATGGCCTGGGCGATGATGGCCCCGAGTCAGAGAAACCAGCGAAGACAGTGGAGACAGGCGAGGCAGCATTACAGACAGACGCACCCGACCTCGCTGACGAAGGGACCCAGACATTGGCCGCTGCTGAGCCCGAAGAGGACGCCCCTGTGTATTCCTTCGAGCCACAGATCGTGTATCATCTGCCGACGATCACAGAGGCAGAAGAGGATATAGCCAGCTCTGAGCTATCCACTGACCGCTCAGACGCGTCTACGGACTCAGTCGCATCCATACGTACGCTAGAGGTTGAAGACGGGTCGGATGCACTCACAGCCTCGCCGCGGTCGGGTAATGCCACAGTCGCCGCGACTCCGAACCACCCTCTGATGACAACAGTGATGTTAGATAGCGAGACTGATGACATGACTCAGAGCCAGGACGACTTTATCGACTCGGAAGACAATGACAGAACAAGTGCCCCGAACGTCCCCTTGCTGGACGACACAGCGGATGAGGATGATGAGGTCGCCGCAGAAGGCAGCGAGGGTGGAGAGGCAACCCCGATCGGGGCTCGTGCGAGCTTCAGTGACGACTTTACAGTCGACTCGGCCGAGTCGGATGGCTATGAGCAAGATCCGGAGCCGAGGTCAAGGAGCTGCACCCCGAGGACGAGCGCAGACGAGGTGTCAGAGGTCCGGTTGCTCAGCGCAAGGTCGGGGGAGCGGTTGCGTGGTGAGACTGAAGAGCACGAAGGGGGCGATGAACACGTGGATGAAGAGAAGAAGGAAGAGGACGAGCACAAGGAGGAGGAGGAAGAAGAAGCTGGGACCGATGACCAGGGCGAGGGCTCTGTCCCAGCGCACGTGGGCATCTCGAGACCGGACTCGGCATCCTCAGTCGACGAGATCATGGGCGATGAAGACGGGCCCTCTCGTATCAGATCGGTCGTCTCAGCCTCATCAATTGATGAAATTGTCTCAGACGGCGAGCACGGTCCCAGTAAGATCAGATCCATGGACTCGGCCTCCTCGGTTGAAGAGATCGTCTCAGATTCACAGCGCCCGTCCAGGATTTCCAGGCCAGAGTCAGCCTCGAGCGTGGACGAGCTTAGCACACCCAACAGCACGCGAGAGGACGGTCCCGCGGCCATTGCTCGGCCCGAGTCGGCCTCGAGTATTGATGAGATCCTTGAGCCAGACCATCCGGCTAAGATTGCCAGACCCGACTCGGCATCCTCAGTCGAAGAGATCATCGGTGAAGACGACCCTGCCCGTATTTGTCGGCCCGAATCTGCTTCTTCGGTCGAGACATTGGAATCCGCCTTTGTGGATGTCGACGAGGCAGACTTGGACCAACCCAGAGTCGACGACGAGGCCGAGTTACACGCGATGCACCGCAATATCTCAAAGTCACTTGACCCGCACACCTTGTCCCATTCCCCACTCCCACCCCGGCCGAGACAGAGCTCTATGCCCTACGACAGTGACCTTGTCGCATCATCTGATGACTTGGTAATGAGTGATGACAACAACACCGGCGAGTCTGCCCCGCAGCTACCGCCGCATGATGATATCACGTACAACTCGGCGACTTCACTCGTTAACACCCGCGGGAACACTACCGGGTCCGACACCCCTCTGGTGGCCTCCAACAAGCATTTACCGCCGTATGAGTCGTCTGACACGCTCGACGAGCAGACACCTAGGCCCGCGGAGGAGGACCTCGGCAACTTCATGCTCACTCGACTGTGTGACTCGGCCGTCCCTGGTGTAATCCGTACACTGTGCCTGTGTCCTCCTAGGAGACCCATCATGGCGGCCGCTGAGCAGCTATCGAGCAGGAAACCGCTCAAGAAACAGCCAGCGAAGCAGCAAGACATCGAAGCACTCGCCAACCCCTTCGAGAATCTCCTTGAACACGCCCCACACCGCGCCCTGTCCGTCTACAGCGCCATGAGCAGTGTTACACCAGAAACCCTCGCCTCAAGCAACGCCAGAGAGCTTGATGGAGTCGATGAGGAGGACGAGAGCACCGAGCTCACGGTTGACGAGGATATCACTGGGTCGGCCGGTAGCCTGAGCGTCCAGGACGCAGAGTCGACCGCAACTGTCATAGCTGGATCTACTGACGGAAAGGTCACAATCTGGGAAATATTTGACGGTCGGATCGAATCTTCTACAGTCATGGCGGGTCACTCAGAGGGCGTCAACCAGGTCGTAGCAGAGCCAGGGACGGACACGCGGCCGCCGCTCGCAGCATCGTGCTCGGACGACCGCACCATTGTCATATGGGACCTTGACCGTGCGGTCATCAGGCGGCGACTCCGGGCAGCAGCCCCGGCGCTGTGTTGCGCATTTGCACACATCCCTGATAACGGCGAAAAGGTGCTGAGTGTTGCGGTCGGATCGTACAAGTTGGTCAATATCTTCAATATCGAGACCGGCCAAGCGATACACGCGTTACACCACGGCGACGGTCTCAACGTCTACACGCTCGCCTGCCACCCAACGCTCCCCATCATTGCCTCTGGTGGCGACGACAAACGCGTGCGCCTCTGGTCTTCGAACGACGGCAAGCTTGTCACTTCTCTGGCACCACACAAATCCTGGGTCATGCGAGGTGTGTTCACCCACGACGGCTTATTGTGCACGACCGACCAGGCGGGGTATCTTCGTATGTCAGACAGCAACGGTAACATATTAGGGTCGACCCGCGGGCACAACGGGGCTGCGACTGCCGTGCTCGAGGTTTCCCTGGAGCATGTGCTGACTGTTGGGACTGACGGTCAAGCTGTGATTTATGGGCGGCAGGGAACGGTTGATAAGTTTACGACTGGACACCTCAGCTCTGTGTATGACGCGGCATTCGACCAAGAGAAGGGTATTCTGGTCACGGCCGGCAGTGATAGAACACTGCGCGTGATGATGGTTCGAGCCAAGGAATGTTTGTAGGATTTATGATATGGGATGGTTTTTGTACATATGGCATATTAAAGGCTCTTTCTTTCGCAAACCTCAGTGAATAGGCAGAGCCCAGTCAAGATTAAGCTGAATGAGGTCAACCCAAACGCTGCCGTCTGGACTCCGTGGGGCTGCTCGCTGTGCTTGTCGTACTAGCCCCCCTTGCTTGAGACTGCAGATGAAGAGACTGTGACCTCACCTCAAGTCACTATGATCTAATGGAAGACCTAGCACCTTGCAAACTCTACTTTCCACTAAACTGCACATCCCGACCTTATTCTGCGGGTCTGTCACGATGACGGCGTCACAGTGTCTTAAGAGAAACGTGCAGTTTAGCGCGACATGATGGTGTGCTGAATCTCAACAGGGAATAGCTAATTACGGCTCTGGCGGCGCCAATCGCCTGCACTAAACAGTTGATTTGCTGACCTCTCTGGATGGGCCTCGAGTCAATCGATTCCACCGTGTTGCACAGCCGAGTTTTTGGCGAGACTCTTATCACTCATTTATTACTTAGAACACAAAGAGCATGGCCATGAGGACGGCACCGAGGGCGACGAAGACCTTGGGGGCGGCCGAGAGGTAGGCGTAGGACTTGAAGTAGACCGCCTCGTTCTGGTTGCAGGGGGTGACGGTGATGGTCATGTTGCGCTCGTCCATGGGGATGGCGTTGATCGTGGAGATGAGAGAGTCAATGACCCAGGTCATGTCAACGTCGGGAAGGCCGAAGGCCTTGGTGATCTCGTCAACGACCTTCTGGATGTCCTCGGTAGGGATGGTCATGTCGAGGTTCTGGAAGCCGTCGTTCTCGACGCAGGTCTATGTGATCGAAGAAATGTGTGACGAACGAAGTTGAAGTTGCCGTTGGTGTTCTGGAACTGGTCCTGCGCCTCGGTGCTGTTGAAGTTGATCCAGATGGAGACAGAGTCGCCAGGGATGTGAGTAGTATCCCCTGTGTAACGCTATGCGGGCTCCAAAGGCCACAAACAAGTGATGTTGTGCTTCTCGCCAACAGCGAGCATCTCACCCATCACGGGGTAAGTGAGGGGCTCAATAGTGATACTGCAGAAAGCGACGGCTACAAGAAGAAGAGCAACGATGAACTTCATGAGTTTCTCGACGAGTGTGTCTTTTCTACTGAGAAAATCTCACCCAAAATCCCGCAATCCCAATCCCAATCTTTGGAGTATGTCGCCAGATTGGGAGAATCAGCAGTTTCCAGATTCACGTTTCCATATATCCCTCAATTCCGTTGGCAAGACCCTGGCGGCCAATTGGTCGCAGTCAAGACCTGTCTGGATACGCTCAACCCTACTTTTTCGAATCAAGCCCGCTTGACGCAATCAGAAAATGAGCAACAATTCACTGAACTGAATAAAGTGTCGAATGCCGGCTAATTGGAACAGATCAGGTCCATTCTCCACATTCAAACTGCTGGCAGATTTGACGACGAGGCCCTGCAGCCTGATGTAATCATGCAGCGTACACATCGATGGATGGGGCGAGTGTCACACAGTGCAGCCCCACCAACCATCTCTTTTAGCCGGGGTTTGATGACACGAGAGCTGGCACCAGTCTACTCCGGAGTTCATTCATTCAAGATGCCCATATCGCCGAGCAGCAGCAAAGGCACCGTTCCACACGCGTCAGACCGTGTTGTATCACTGATAGAGTCAATAATTCGAATGATACGAGCCAGATACTGACGATCGTCTCGCGATCTTGGAGACAAACTGCTAACTATATGAAAGCTCGGCTATTCTTTCTCCTAGTTGCAGTTGCTGCATGCATTTGTATTGCTTATTGCTACAATATTGATGCTAGTACCGTTTTGGAGCCGATTGAGGTTGATGGGTGCCGTATTCTGTCGTTTGGTTCGAGTATCTCCTATTCGGACACGAAATTAGCCATTGGAGCACCTAGAACGATTCGTGATGACCAACCTGAGGTTGGCATTCTGTTTGTTTCTCCGAATATCGTTACTCAGCTTCGTATATGACCGTAACGGCACGCAGCTCTCAAATCCGCGCTCCTTTTCTGGCATAGCGAACCCAAACAACCGACTACACAACATAGCTCTTGTTGACGACAAGACAGTGCTCTACACCTACAACAACGGCTCTGCTCGATGGCCTGCAGGAGGTCGAGCGGGCTTGGAGCTCGGTATTGTCTCAGACGCACACGTGAGTGCGTTCAGCGACACCGAGTTCGACTGTAGCGCGATTGACTACATGCCTATCGACAACACTTCCTTTGTGGCCGTGGCAAGTACCAATATCAGCCTATTCAAGCGTGTGCCAGAGCCGTTTGGGGACTTCTCATGGGACAAGGACGACACGCTGACAATCATGGCCAACGAGACCGCCGAATCGACGTCGCAGTTTTTGTCACTGGCCTATAATAACGGTCGTATCGCGTGCACGTTTGTTTCAGTATCGCGTGGGTCCATACAAACCGCGGTGGCCAACTTGACAATCACCATGCTCACGATGGATGAGTCCCGGACCCATCTGACTGTAGAATGGAACGAAACAGTGCTCACAGGCCAAGCGGCCCATACCTTGCCCGGCTCCGTCTCAGCCCTGTCTCCAGGCGGCACTGTGTACGCTGTGGGGTCACCCTTCATGGCGGATCAAGACGGGTCGTATCAGGCCAACGGGCGGGTCGACCTGTATCATTATGATGGAGTCAAATGGGTGTTTGGATGCAGTCTCTATCCTGACTCGGAGTCAAGTCGCGAAGGAGCGTTCTTCGGTGCATCTATAGTGTTCAAATCAGATTCGGAGTTGTTCATATCTTCTCCGAATTGGAGATACAAGTCTGCGAGTGCTATCCTCCTGTATACTAAGAAATCAGCAGGATTGTGGGTGAAATCCGAGACAATCATTCACCACCGTGAGACCATCCATGACCGGTTTGGGGTTCCTATTACGTACATCCCTGACAGCGACACACTCGTTGCTTCTTCAACCAGTCTGGATCGGGGTCTCGTGCATTTCATCCCGCCGGGCAGCCCTTCATCAAATGATGGGTCGGGTGGCGGTCTTTCAGGAACCACTGTGGTGCTTGTCGTGGCCGGGGTTGGAGTGATCATGGTCCTTCTCTCATGCATCATCCTCGTGACCCTGATGA
Source organism: Carpediemonas membranifera (assembly GCA_019828565.1). Taxonomy (NCBI): domain Eukaryota; phylum Fornicata; genus Carpediemonas; species Carpediemonas membranifera. The sequence goes on from JAHDYR010000001.1 coordinate 331,938, forward strand.
TTCTCGGCATAAGTGCGGCTGCTGGTGCCTCTCTGGCTGCTTACCGCAGAGACTCCAAGGGTGGGTTCGTCGACCCGATGTCGACTATGCCTCTGGTCTCGAGCCCTGGTCGAGTCGAGTCGACCCTGCTGTCTGGGATGGTGCGCCCGCCCCTGGACATGAGGCTACCTCCCCTGCTCAGACCGCCCAACGGTGTTGGCGTGGTTGGGCGCAGTGTGTCTGGTACCTCTGAGAATGCTTGAGGGAGTCTGCCTAGCAAGGGACGATGGTAAACCACGATAGAGTTTTTGGCAGACTCGAGGCCGACCATGAAAACAACCGGCTTGAGCTCGCGCTCGAAGTATGGAACTCGCGGCTCACAGTGGATATGTAGGATGTTGTGCGCATAAGGACACTGACTGGGCACGAAGGCACAGTGAACGGTGTCGCCACCTCCCCCGACGGCTCCATCGTCACTGCCTCATACGATGGCACAGTCAAGCAGTGGGACGCGACCACCAGTCAGTGTATCAGGACCATGAAGTATAGATGGCATGTTTGGTGCGTTGCCATATCGCCGGACGGGTCGACCATCGCTTCTGGTGGCTATGACAAAAGTATCAAGCTCTGGGACACAACCGCAAGCCGGCGGACTAAGACCCTCAGTGGGCACACTGATACTGTGCGCTGCCTTGCATTCTCGTCCGATGGCCGCACCCTGGTCTCGGGGTCAGAGGACAGCACCGCCAAGGTCTGGGACGTCGAGACAGGGCAGTGCAGGCAGACACTAACAGGGCATGACAGGACTGTGTATGGCGTGGCCATCTCCATTGATGGCTCGACCATTTGCACTGGAAGTTGGGACAGTACGATCAAGCAGTCGAACTGCGCCACTGGCGAATGCATCATGACTATAGACCATAGCCAGCCTGTCACCAGCCTTGCCGTATCACCCGATGGCGCCATTGTCGCATCCGGTGGCAGGGATAGCTCCATCAAGTTCTGGGGCTCCGCAACTGGCCAGCTGACTCGGACCCTTGCTGGGCACACTAAAACTGTGCGCAGCCTCGCCTTTTCCCCCAACGGCATGACTCTGCTGTCTGGGTCTGCAGACAAAACCATCAAGCAATGGGACGTCGCGACTGGGGCACTGATCAGGACGTTACCGGGGTAAGTAAGTGAGTGAGGGAGTAAGTTACAATGTGCAGTGCGTTGCATTCTCACGGAACGGCACCATGATCGTATCTAGATATGGCGCCAAGACAGCCAAGGTCTGGAGCGCACTCACCCGCACCCGATGCCGACATCGCCATCGACCCTGGCGACTCAGTAGCACTCACCAGCGACCTCGATCGTATCCTCTTGCACTTTATCGTCTCAAGCTATCCGCGCTCCTTCACGATGACGCTGAGCGGCGGTACCGCCAGAGTCTGGCTGGACGAGAACAAGTTCGCCGAGACAGACTCCGAGGATGCCACGTTGGCCGAGCGCATCAATCTCTACAACAATATAAGGAGCCAGGCCATACGCCGAGCAGATGAGCTCGTCTCCGACTTTTGCTCGCGTCCTCCCGCCAACGCATCGCTAGCTCTCGTCACGATCCATCAGCTGAGGCAGGTTGTGACTCACGTGACATCACACAAAGTGCCAAGCAACTTCACTGCCGCCGTCGCCGACATTGCTTCAGCTGTCACTCTGACCGATGGCCAGTTTAGCGCCGACCGGCATGCCCTAGAAATCAGCGCGGTCCTTTCGGAAGCCAATTGCCGGATGCTCAAAGCTGAGCTCGCCGACACGAAGGCTAAGCTTACAGCAGTTGAGTCAAACAGTGCCGACCAGACCGCCATGCTTAGCGCTGAGCTTGCAGGCGTGAAGGCGACCCTGGCCTCGTTCTGCGCCTCGCTTCAGACAGGTCAGTTTACTGCTGCCAGCCGCGCCGCGGACATCAGCACCATGCTCGAGGGCCACCCCCTGCTCTCGGCCGCCATCCCGACCCACGATGGCATTGTGAGCATTTGCAACGTTCCTTCGCCCGCCGGCCTCATCAGCCGACTCGGCCAGGCCAGACGCCAGCCAGAGACCCGCATCGCCGAGTATAAGGAAGTCATCGCCCAGGCCAGGGCCGGGGTCGAGGCGCTCGAAGCAATTGTCGCAGCTGTCAACACTGACTATCAGGCGGCCTCGGACATCGTCGACTGCGCCGCCGCCTTCGAGTCTCTCCCCTCGCTCGACGAGATGGCCCGCGTGCTCAAGGCCGCTGACAACGAGGTCCTCGACTTCCCCACACTCGCTCCCGAGCTGCAGGCCAGGTACGCCACGCTCCGCGCCTTCCTCCAGCCTGCCGTCCGCGAGACGTGGCAGTGGGCCCTCAGTCGGAAGGAGCTTGGCGATGACACGAGCTCCGAGGAGCGCACTATTCGCGAGATGACTGGCCTGATCGCCGAGGCTGAGGTCCACCTGGCTGCGTTCGCCGAGGCCGACGACATCACTGCGCAGCTCCGGTCGCTGGGCAACTACCAGCGACTCAAGAACAAGGCCGAGGAGCTTGATGATGAGCTCGCATTCCTCCAGCGCCGCTGCAAGCACGCCCAGGCTGCCGAGGTCGCGGCTGAGCTCGAGGCCGTGAACGCCAGCATCGTCGAGATTAACGCCGTCCTGGCCCGCCGCACGCCGCAGCTCGTCCGTCTCTGCCCCGAGCTGGAGGCCCTCACCGCGCCGTCGGCCAGCCTCTTCGCCGAGCTGCGCGAGATGGGGCTGGCCCACCTCATGGACCTCCCCGAGATGCGCGCCGACCTGTCGCTGTCCGACTTCGCCGTCGAGTCGACCGTCAGCGAGAACAGAGCGCTGTGCCAGATCGTGACCCGCAGCGGCCAGACCTTCTTCGCCAAGACCTTCAAGCTCGACAACGAACACCAGCGCAAGCTCTGCGACCGCGAGGCGGGCATCCTGTCGCGCATGACGCACAGCCCCGCCGTACCCAAGCTGCACTTCGTCCTCGTCGACAGCACCGAGCAGACCAGCACGATCGGCATGGAGCGCCTGAAAATCCACCTGCGCGACGCCCCAGCCGACTCGCCCGACAGCCTGCGCAGACTGCTCCGCGGCCTGCTCACCGCGATCCACGACCTGCACAGCGCGGGCGTCTGCCACCGCGACCTCAAGCCCGAGAACGTCATGCTGCGCGAGGGCCACCCCGTGCTCGTCGACTTCGAGACGGCCTCGAATACGGACGCCGTGAACACGACGGCGACCGGAGTCAACATCGGCACGCTCGCCTTCAGCGCGCCCGAGGAGATTGCCGCCCGCAATGCCGGGAAGAAGCTGAGCCACCGCGAGCAGCAGGCCGCCGACGTCTACCACGCGGGCCTGACGACGCTGGCGCTGATGACGACGGAGTACACGGATTTCTGCAGGGACATCCTCTCTCTCAGCAACAACAAGGCCTTGCTCGAGAGTTCGACCGCCAACCATGACAATCTCTGCGCCGCCCTACTCGCCAGCGTTACCGTCCCCGACGCCCTGCGCGACGTGCTCTCCGGCATGCTCGCCACCCACCCCGAGGCCCGCTGGTCCGTCCGCCGCGCCCTGGCCGACGGCCTCTTCACCGCCTCAGCCAACGAGCTGGACCCCGAGGTCGACCTCAACGCGGCGAGCAGCAGGTTCGCGAACGCCCACGCCTTCGTCGACGACATCGACCGCGCGCGTCTGCAGATGCTCCGCGAGGACCCGGTCGACATCGCCCTCGCCGATGACATTTCGGCGAGCCTGGCCAGCATCGCCGCATGTGAGGAGGACCTGTTTGCCATCCCCGCGACGCTCTCGGGCGGCCGCGTCGACCTAGGAGCGCTGATGCCCATCGTCGACCAGGCGCTGCAGACATCGCTCGGGGACGCCATTGCCGCGTGCCCGCTCGAGGGCTTTGAGGGCGCCCACATCAAGGCTTACGGCGACGAGGTGAGACTCCGCTTCACCGAGCGTATGCAGATCGTCCGCAACGGCATGGCCGCGAAGACACAATTCAGCGAGAAGGTCCTCGCGCTGACGGCCGCCCAGCTGCGGGCCCTGCTTGTGCGCCCCAACCCGCTCACGGTCGCCGCCGTGCTCGCCCCGCTGCGCTTCCCCGCGGACAGCCAGGGCGTGCAGGACGCCCTCCGCGCCGTGCTCGAGGACGACGAGACGCGCCGCCGCTTCGCCTTCCACGTGTTCGGCGGCCAGCTCCCCCAGCCCAGCTCCGTTGGCGTGACCCTCCACGACCACCACCGCGTGTACGCCGACTGCGCGGGCGGCGCCCACCTCCCTCGTCTGGAGGACGCCGACCAGATGCACCAGGCGGTGCTCGACTCGGCCCCTGCCACACCAGGCGCGGCAGCCGACTTCTACGTCATCCCGCGGCGCCAGCAGTCATACTCGCACGCCGAGATCAGGACCTCGTCGAGCAGAACGACATCCTGCAGACGTGCTGCCTGGTCACGCTCGGCAGATGCGCCGCTGTGGACGTCCCCGTTATCCGCCGCTGCCCCACATGCGGCGAGCTGACCTCGCGCGAGGGCGACCTGGACCGCTGCAAGATGTCGACGTGCCCGTGCGGCCAGGACTTCTGCCACAAGTGCCTGCTCCGCGTGGCCAACCATCGAGAGCACATGGCCCACTTCGGCGGTGAGTGCGAGATGGCGCCGCGCCAGGTAGTCGACCTGCCCGAGGGCGTCGCGAGGCAGCGCACCGTCACGTGCCCCCACTGCCATCGGTCGGTCACGGTCAGCGCGAACCGGAGACAGGTCACGTGCCGCGGGTGCAGGCAGACCATTGATGCGAGATCTGTGTAAAGAGAATCCAAGTGATCCAGTGACCAAGAGCAGGGCCGCCGAGCATGAACGGGCATGCCTCATCGTCCGAGAATGATGGGCCCGTCACATGCTGATTCAGGAAGCAACTCGTGAAGCCATCCAACGGAGTCAGCGTAGATGCTACGGCGCCCCGAGACGGCATGATCGCTCATGTTTACTTACAATCGAGTATACTCGTAAAACCGGCCACGAGTGTTTACTCATCATCGCCCATGCAGACCCGGGCTGCCTCCATTGAGGCCTCAGCGATCTGGGAGATCGCCTCCTCCTCGAACGGGATCAGCAAAAGATCGCTTCCCAGAATAACCGGCCCGTCAAACTTCTCGACGCCAGGCACCTCTTCGGCCTTGAAACCAGCGATCTCCGACCTGGGTGAGAAGTGCGTAAGGCAGACCGCTTTGACTCCAGACAACTCCGCGAACTTCATGACATCGCTGACGGTCGAGTGCTTATTCTCGCGTGCCCTATCTTCTTCCCCATCAGGGAACGTCGCCTCATGGATGACGAGGTCCGCACCGGCACAAGCTTTGCACAGGCCAGTACAAAACTTGGTATCACCACTGTACCCAAACTTAAAGGGCTTGCCGCTGCCAAGGTCGAGCTCGAAGACGTACCCGAATGCCGGGGTGATACTGTTGGGAGAATCATCCATGTGCTTCACGAGGACAATGTCTACCGTCTTAAGAACTCGGAGCTGCTCGGGGTGGGGCGCACAGTGCTTCGTGTCAGATTCAGCAAATGCGATTTTGACTCCATCAAAGAGAAGCTGGCGCTGGAGCATTGACCGGGTCTGATCTAGGGCCTCTTGCGGTCCGACCACGCGACATTGGACGTCAGGGCAGACCTTGTGCCGCTCAATGAGCAGGGCGGGCAGGCCAAGAGTGTGATCACCGTGTGAGTGCGAGATATACACTGCATCTAGCCGTGACAAAACAGAATCGAGTTCATCACCGAAAGCAGAGGCAAGTTGACTGAGAGTACCCTCGCCGCAGTCCAGAAGGATGTACCGCGGCACACCGCTGGCTGTTGGTAACGAAAGCAGGAAGCCGCTTGTGTTTCTCAGCGGCGACGGGATGGCGCACGCGGTACCGAGCAGAAGAACGTAAGGCTTCTCGTTCGAGATAATGGAGGGACGGCGTGGTAGGTCAGGGGCGGCCATGCCAGGGTCAACCACCTTTGAATTACTCATCGTGAGACCAGGGGCAACTGTGATATACTCACCGAATCCAGAGATCGGGTGGTCATCATTTGATTGACGCTGAAGAGGGGTGACATAATAGGGCGAAAGGTCGGCCAGCTTGCTCTGTAGAGATTCGAAGGCGGGGCTTCGGGCGACTGGGTTGGGGCCTCTTAGGACATGTTGGCAGGTCAAGGTCGAGGTCCCGAAGGCCTCGACGTACTCGAGAGATTTGAGGAACTCACGATCGATATTATGTATCAGGAGATCGCACGAAGATACGAGGGATACAAGGTGAGATTTGTGGTCGAGCAACTCAGTGAACTCGCCAAGTGTGTCAGCCGACAGCATAGCAAGGACGAATCCAGCCCTGTCGGGACCAAAGAGGTCGGAGGGGGCGATAGTTTCGCCATTGAGCGTGACGGTCTGTCCTGCAGCTAACTTTCCACGGAGAGCGCCAGGGAGCTTCATCTTGCTCGCCTTCTCAGCGTCGAACTTACCCTTAGTGTTGGGGCATCTGAACATAGTGCAGAGCACCTTGGTTCCTGCTGCATTGAAGAACGGAAGCACCTTGACAGTGTCGCCAGCAAAAAATGGGGTGTTCGACTTCATTGGCACAATCTTGGCGTTGGTGAACTCGGTATAGTGGGCAAGAGCCTCGCCTGCGTTGCACCGAGGCTTGAGAATAGGCCGAATGGTCATGGTTCGCTCATCGTCATCGTCGAGACGGCCAAGGGAACATGTCATTGCAAGTCCGATCGCTCCAAAGGCTGAGGAGATGTCAGTGCACACGATAGTGTCTATCTTTCCGATCTTGAGATGCTGCTCCATCGCTAGGCGCTGGGTTCCGTCAGCGCAGTTGCAGAGAATGCGCTTCGTCGAGCCCAGAGGCTTGAACATGAAAGAAATGGTGGCACTGCTGTTTGCTTGGATGAATTGAAGCTGCGACATGATATTTCACAAAAAGCGTTCTCTGAATGTGATCTGGCGAGGTTGAACCCCAAAGTTTGTGCACTATCCTGCCCGTAATAACCGTAATAAATCGGGGCCACGCGAGGCTGGTTGCGACAGAAAGAGCAGCGCGACATTCTAAGGAGGGCATGAATCCACAGAGTCTGTTATGGAACTACCGTCTGATCCGATGCGCTGGGTAAGGCACCGAGAGGGAATGAGAGCCAACAAATTGACCAAACAGGGGCGTCTTTACTATATATACATGACGCATCACTCATATTGTATACTGCATCTGAGTCCGGCAATCGACAATTCTGACCCTCTCGTCAACAATCCGAACTGCCTGCTCTACTGGCCTGGCAACAGGTGCAGGCGAAGTCGTGTCAATCACACCAGTCGGACCCAGGCCGAGGTCCACGTCCTCGTCGTATGAGCACGCCGGGCTGGGCTGGGCTGGGATCTCGGGCACGGGCTCGACCTCGGCGACTGGCTTGCGACTGGCGACTGGCTTGCGGGGAGAGGAGGCAGGTGGGCTGGCTGGTTTGGCTGGGGCCGGCGGGGGAGGGGAGGGTGGCTGTGGGACTGGGCTTGGTGCCTTGGGCGCAGCCTTGGTCTTGGGCTTCTCCGCAGACGGGGGGGCGGGCTCGGCTGGAGCGAGCTTTTCCGGACTGGTGGGTCCTGATTTCCGGACAGCCGGAGACTGAGGCTTCGACTTGGCCTTTGGACTTGCAGCCTTGGCCTTCGCCTTCTTAGCTTTCGGGCTCGCAGGCTTTGACGACTGAGGCGTTGCCTTAGACTGCACTGCCGGAGGACTCGGGGCGACTGCGACTGCATCGGCGGATTCCATGTCGACGTCCCCATCCTCTTCGAGTTTCAGGACGTCCGGACGAACTAGCGTGTGGGGCCTGGGCAAGGCGGGTCTGGCCGCAGGCTTGGCGTCCCTTGGGAGTGTGCCAGATTTCATCGGGTGTACTCCGGGGAGCGGGCCGAGCACTTTAGTGTCAACCACCACGGGTTTGCGGTAAGCAGCCGTTAGCGGTGCTGGGGCGAGTCCGATGACTATTCGTGACCCGTCTGTGTTGAACAACGGCCTGGGCCTTTCGTGCTGCTCAGGGATGGCTGTCAGAGTTGCTGGGCATGGGTCTGATCCGCATTCAGGCCAGGCTCCCAGGGCCTCTGGGCTGCCTGCGTCGGCCAAGAGGGCTCGGCCGCCGCCCATGGGGGTGCGACTGGGCGATGGAATGGGTCTCGGGCTCGGTGCGGGTGAGGCTAGCACCGAGAGCTTCACCCGCTTTGACGCCGACTTCTGTGCCGGTTTACCCGGTGTCTTTGGCTTCGACTCCGTCTGGGCGATCATATCAACCTCCACGCGCATCAGCTCGGCCAGCGCGATGTCTGCCGGGTCGGGTGTCACGTGTGGGATAAAGTTCACATGGCCCGGCAAATCTCTCGAAGTGAGGGCCTTATGCATCTCACTGCCCGTCATGGCCGCTGCAGCCTTGGGGAACGCGACAATGAACGAGCCCAGTGTTGCTGGCAGGGTCGGGATCCCCTTGAGTGATTTGAGTATTTCATTTGGCGGGGTGGGTCCAGCAGGTACTTCGGGCTTGACCCAGTTGTTCTTCTCGGAGATAAGAAGCTCCGCGCCCACCGTCAGGTCAACCATCGCGTGTATTTGGAAGTGGATCCGCTTGGCGATGAATACTGCCTTGACCTCGCAGTTGGGAGTGGTCGACGTCCTGAGGAAACGGGCCTCGGTTCCACACTGGTCAGCGTCGACGCACAAGCCCATCTCTGGGACGTAAAGCACATGCCGACAGCGCTCCCTGAGGTCGGCGGGCGGGGTGTGGCTGAGTGCCAAAGCCAGCTCTGGAGCGGGTACTACATGTCCAATGTAATCTGCCACGGGGTCACCTGCATTCGCTGGGCGATCGAGGAAGAGGCCCGAGTCAGATCTCTCCGGCATGACCGGCATGACCACAAGATACGGCTGGGGCAAGTTGTTGTTGTCAACATCATCTGCCTCTTTTGTAGAGTCATCGCTTGACCGGAGCGGGTCCACATTTGGCAGGAAAGTAGGCAGCGGGGCGAGTAGCTGGGTCCCGGTAGGGTGGTATGAATTCCTCATGACGGAACAGTACCCAGGCATTGCAGAGCAGTGTGTTTTAAGGCACGCCGTGCACCTGGCTGACCCTGGCAACGTCAGCGGGGCATGGAGCGCCCATGGGGCGATCTTGGGGCGGGCGCGGCGCTCGGCTGTCTTCCGAGGCCTGCGTTCCTTGGGTGGTTGGATGACGAGTGAGGCGGGGGCGCTGCCATGAGCAATCTGCTGGGACGCGGTGGTCTTCGCCCTTCGCTCGGACCTCTCCCTCGTTGGCTCAGTGGGCTCCTTCTTTTCGTGGGGGGTCGGGACAGCCTTTCTCTTGCGGGGCTTGGGCTTCTCTTTCTTCTCGCTCTCCTTGGTTGCCTCAGGCGGTGCTGGTGTGGCGGGTGGCTTGTCCACCTTTTCTGTCTTTTCAGGCTTGACTGGGCGCTCCTTCTTCGCCTTGCGGTCGTTGGTGTCCACAAGCACGGCGCCGACGTCATTCGCGAGCGCACTAATCACCTGTCCGTCCATGATGGACTCAGCGCCGGCTGCATGAATCAGCTCTATGGAGTTCTTGTAGGTAGTGTTCATAAGGGTCGCTAGGCCGACGATAAGGTCGTATTTCCCGTCCCACGACATCGAAGCGGGGTCAAACAGGATGAGGTACTTAGCTACAGTGCTTTCCGCACCACCAACGATTGTCCATGTGGCTTCAGATGGCCCTGAGCTCCGGCGGGAACGTTTGGACGAAGCAGTGAGGAAGTATTGCAGGTCTTGGCTCAATTCGCTCTTCAGCGAGGGATCTGAGATCCCAGCGAAGAGCTTTGTGACATCAATGTGCGAGCCTATGAATGGCTTCACATTGAGCTGCTCCAGAAGCTCTGGAAGCGTCTTTATGGAGTCCATCGCGCCGCGCGGCCCCTGACATAAAATGCGTATTAACAATGAGCGAATTGAAGACGGTGGTAGACTCATACAGCTCCATTGCAGAGGTCTGCGACCCGCGGAGGTGTCAGAAAGTGGAACATTGCCGGTTTATTTCCGACCGTCTTGAACTCATCAGACGAAAACGGGCTTAATCCTTTCCTTTGATGAGGAGCAACGGCAGTGATACTGAGTTCTCCACTTCTACTCTGTCAGATGCCTCATCTGATGCAGATTCATTGCGCGCAGCCTGCTCAGAGTCCGAGAACGACCACATTGTCGTCGAAACAACGCCAGCACCGCATATGCCGACGATTCCTGATCATGAATCGCACCAGGAGAGCATTATGGCCGCTGAATCACCATTAGATTCCGCTGCTTCCCCCGCCACCACTGATTCTGAAGACTCCGTTCCGATCAACTCTTCCTTCGCCAACCTCCGCATCGACGTGCCTCTAATCCACCATGAATCGGACGACGACCTACCCGCGTCATCCACTGGCGAGTCTAACTCCGACGAGGCGCACACGCCCGATGATGACCAGCGAATCAACAGACAACAGTCAGGTGACTCCACACTCACTGACGAGAGGCTGGACGGGCGCTCAGAGGTTAGCGCAGTCTCTGCAGCCACGACTACGCAGTCCTTCTTCTCTGGCGGAGACGCGGTCGGCATGAGCGGTGCCTTCCGCAGGGCCCGCATGTTTGCTTACGAGATGGTCTACCTTGTCGTCAAGGGCAACAGATTAGTCGGCCCCCTCATGATTTTACTTCATTTTATCGAGTTTTTGCAGCTCCTGTCGTTCGCAGTCGACCCGTGCGGCCGTGAGGCGGTCTCTCAGTTTGGTACGTCCGTTGTTCTTAACAAGTACATCGCCATCATCCTCTCCGTTTTCCGACTGATGCCGAACTTCGGCGAGTATCATACAGCTCTCTACGTTGCCTGCTCTATTGTCACAGCAGCTCTGGTCATCTTTCTAGTACTCAGCATCGGCCTCAATCGCCGTTTGACGAGTTCAAATGTCCCCCCACTGATATTTATTAGAACCATGCGCGTACTCCTCTGCATGCTTGTCACGATCCTCTTCGTACCAGTCGCCAGCGCATTCACTCAGGTTGCTGTCAGCCTCCTCTCAGATTCCCCGAGCTTGATCAAGATCGTGCTGGCCGTGGTCGTCATATGCATTCTTATTGCCTTTACTGGTGTTACTGCTGCAGTCGCTGCTCTCTTCATTCAGCCTGAATTGGCACATCCTTCGCCTCTCGGGAGGATATCGGCGAGATCTGACGTAATCACCCTTATCATCAAGGCAGCGGTTGTGTGCACGTATCACGTGTTCGACGGCACGACAGCGTACTACCTCCCCGGCATCATCCTCATATGGTGCCTTGGGGCCAACACCATGTGTCTCACAGTCTCCCAGCCATACTTTTACCGTGTTACAAACATTCTACGAGTCACCATGCTCGGCCTCGTAGCGGTGGTGGCTGCCTGCTTCCAAGCCGGTCTTGCTATGCGACTGCCCCCGCCTGCGGTCGACCTGGCCCTGCTATTGTCTTCGCTCGCCACTGTACTCGTCTCTGTAGCCCTTGGACTCGTCATCCCAGTGCTATACTCAATCCCCACCCGCCTCTTCGTGGCTTCAAACCATGCCATACTCGATGGACAGCCGGCTAAACTGCGCAGACCGACTTGGATTCTACCCCACGCCGTTGGTCTCTCGATGAGGCCAATGTATCGTCAGATCGAGCGACTGGACTCCACCATCCAACGACTCCAGCGCCAGCAGCCCATGTCCATTCCAGGATTTGAGTCGGAGGACGCCGAGGACGACCCCGCAGTGGAGAAACTGATTGTTGAACGCAACACCGTAGTCGACGATTGCTTCCGCGTGTTCCAGCATGCTTTCAGGCAGTACCCTAACAGCCTCGTCGTCTGCGCCGCTTACTTCTCCATGGTGACCGCATATCGCCCAAGTTGTTCTTCCGACTGCATGCGTCGATCCCAGCGGGTCAAGGATCTCAACGCATCGTTCGAATCATTTGATATGATGTACTTTTTCTTCCAAGCTTTCCGCACGACTGGAAGAGGCGGAAGTAATGACGAGATCGCCAGACTAGAGCGCCAGCGACGGCTGAGAGAGACCATTCGAGACCAACACAACTTGATGGATGACCGCGCCGCTTTTTGGAAAGAAATTCGTCAGCTCAGAACAAGAGCGGTGACCAGCGCCAGAGTGCACCAGATCACGGAGATCTCATCCCGTATGTCTGTCACCATCGACCGGGTCAACTCCAACTATAATTACTTGTTACGTGACGCCACACCCCGCATTTTAAGGCAGTATTCGAGTTTTTTGCGAGATGTGATGGGGCTTGAACGGTCTGCCTCGAGGTTTATGGAACGTGCTGACGAGCTTGAGGCCTCAACCAAGGGCTCATCTTCTGTCCAGGTCCAGGACCTCGACACGCGACACGCAGGCTACCTCTTTGGGGCGATTCACACAGGCCTGGAGGTCCGTGGCCTCATCTGCTGCGTCGAGCTGACCACCATCCTCGGTATACTCTCTACCAGCATGTATCTCGTCATCCGGTATATATTCCAACACATGGTGATGCTTTTCTTCACCCTAGCCATGTTTTCCTACACGCTGCTGTACAACACGATGGGGGTGACCGAGTATCTCAGCTACAACGACCCCAGTCGCATCCTGGGCTTCTACAGTATGAGTGAGACTCTACTCACCGCGATCAGGAAGACCGCATCAATTGATTACATCGAGAACACGTTTGACTTGTACTCGACGGCCGTTCAGCTCATCACAGCTGACTCGATCATCCCCCAGGCGCACAAGGCGGCCATTCTCGAGACACACACGCCGCTCTCCTGGTCGAGCGACACCTGGTACCCACATGCTCTGACCGAGCTCACCATCGGCCTGTTTAGCGACCATCTCGACTTGTTGAGCAGTAATATGATTAACGTGACGTCGAATATATCCCTGACGGACTCGATTAACGTGGCCACTGACACTTTCCAGCGGTCTGGGCAGGAGGCCCTCCACCAGCTCGACGAACCAGCCTCGGACTCGGGCTCTGACACGCACGATGCCATTATGTCTCACTATGTAACCAGTGAAATGAGCATGGACGAGGCGATTACCTCCATCATGGGCGCCCTCGAGCGGATCGAGGCGGTCAACCGAGCTGCACTGATCGCGCAGGACGGAAGCTACCCAGTGGATCACACCGAATTCGAGGCAGATATGGCGTTTGTCCTTGCAAACACGCCTGCTTTGATGGACCATTTCGAGACAATTCTCGAGGACTTCCTTCTGACGACCCATTCTTTCCCCTTCGTGCTAATGTTCCTTCTTCTCGCGCTCATGGTCGTGTTTTCCCTCTCGACTTGTCTCATGGTCTTCATCCTCTTTATCAACCCCGTACGGAAGGCGTATGCAGCCAACCTCGAGGTCCTCAAAGCCCTTCTTATGCTACCACCCAGTGTAATGGAGGAGCTCTCGTCCCAGGAAACCAAAGCACCTCAGCGGAAGCCCAAGGCCCGCATTGCCAAGGTCATGTTCAACGTACCAGACCAAGAGGACGACGACCCCACATACACATCCACCCCAGCTACGCCACGGGCACTCACTGCTCAGGGCATGCCCAAGAGCGGCTCTACGAAGGCCACACTGGCCATGTGGAAGCGGGCGAAGCCTCACATCGTCCGACGGTGGCTGTTTGGTCTCCTGCCCCGCATCTTGCTGTTCACATCGCTCGTGTTGTGTGCTTATGACTTCTTTAGCGGGATTCTGATATATCGCGTGATCGGAGATACTCATATCACTTCGGAGTTTTATATAATGCTACGCGGGATCATCGCAAACGGTGAGATCGCCTCACAAGTCCAGCGGGTCTCCGCCTTCGAAGCGGCCACCGGCATGCGTGCCAACACCACCCGCGCTTCCCTGCTTTCAGCCGAGGCGGACCTTGAAGACGCAGTGACCTGGATGTCGTCCACCACCACTGCGTTCTCCCACAACTGGTTCAGAACCAACATCGACGTTGACTGGAAGGAAGAGATCATTCTCTATGTTGCCGAGCTGGTCACTTCCTCTGCGTGGGTCAGTGGGCCTTACTACGATACGATTGCCGAGATCCTGTATGTCCCATCGTGCCCGTTCGAGGCTATATCCCCCGATCTCTGTGTTGCCATGCTCGGTGGGTTGTTTGACGCACCGACGCAGACACAAGGAGGGCTACTCAGCGCCGCGCAGTTTGCTACGGGGGTGGCAAAGCTCGCATCACAGATTGACACTGGTTTCATGACCGCAGTCGCGCAGCAGTTCGCCACGATAGACACGTTTGGGCTGAGTGGATACTTCGTCAACATGATTGCTGCTATTCGGAACCGTCTGGGCTCTGATATTGACAGCACTGTGACTATTATCATTGTATTTACTGTTATCATCGCTGCGTTAATCGCCGGCATGTATGTTGTCTTCTTCCGTCCACTCGCCCTCAAGGTTTACTGGGAAAGACGTGAGCTTCTCGTCAATCTCGATATTATTGTCAGAGACTCCAAGGTCGAGTTGCCCCAAGATGTCAGGGCGTTGGTCGAGCGGATCAGACCACAATCGGCGGTCGAGGTGGACGGTAGTGACAGCGAGTGAGATTTGAGGTGATCATGTCTGCAGAGATTGGGGGATTACGATTACGTTGTCTGTGTTTGATTATAAAATCGATTCGATGCTGCTGATGTTTCTTTGGTTGGGTCCCGTTTTGCCGTAACAATGTAAAGCACATGGTTGAAGGCTTCTATGCTGCCGCCCGCAAGGGCAACAGCATTGCGCTGGAGACCATGCCGCCGGCAGTGCTCCGTGGTCTGCCTCCGGGCTGACCGTTATATACTATGACAACAAGTTTATTTTAATAATAAACACGAAAATTGTACACAACATGGTTCCCCTTGTAGGCTGAGCATGGTTTATCTGGGGCTGATGGAACAATGAATGATGTGCTTGGGGTCGACTTGGTAAGTTTCATGACCACGGATCCTTCATCACCCCGCCCCCTCTTGGTCGTGTCGTGGGTTGACACCGCTTGACACCACATCGAGGTGGACACTTATCACCAAGGGTGATGTTTGCGCGCAATGTGCAGGATAAGGTCAATGTCGGAGGATCAGTCGCTGGAAGCGACGGACATTGACCTACACGCGGGCCAAGGCCGGCGTACCACCCGCCAGGTAAGGCGAGCCCCCAGACTTACATAGTATATATATATATAGTATATAGTATATAGTATATATTACAGGAGCACGGTAAGTCACAGAGCATTTACATAGGTCAGGAAACAGGGGTTTCTCAAGTAAATACTCTTCCCCCTCCATTCACGAGCACACGATCATCCCGAAGTACACCACCAATTCATCCACTCGCATCGACGCTTTAGTACAGTAATGAAACAAATGCCCAGGTCTCACCTCATGGCGGTCGCCTTCAGCTCTTGCCGCAGGGCGTCGAGCCTCGCAGTCTTCTTGGCCAGGTCGGACAGAACATCTTCCCGGTCTGTCGCGGGCGATGGGTCCAATGTCTTCATCTTACCCTGTTGCTGTGGAATGTTCTCCGGCATCCTGACACCCGTCCGGCCAAGTTGCGGGAAAGTTCTCCGGACAGAAACTCCGGACATCCGAGGAGCGGTGTACGAATCATTTGATGCGCTCACCCCAGGAGAGGCGTCGACCCTTTGGCCAGGGTCCCGTGAAGTGGGCGTGGGCAGACTGTCAACCCTGCGACCAACCCCGACTGTCTGCATGGAGGGAAGCTTCATCGCCTCGGTCTGCCTGTCTTTGACGAGCCGCTTTGTCAGACTGTCGACCTCGCTCTCCAGTGCCTTGATGCGAGCGTCCTTTGATTTGGAGTCACGCTCAACAATGTCGGCCTTGAGGTCGAACTCAGCGACTTGCTTCGAGAGGGCTTCAGCTCTGCTCTTCTCGCTCTGAGCCTGGTCTGTCTGCTTACTGAGCTCTGCCTGCAGTGCCTCCACGATGACCTCGCCACGGGCACGCTCTTCTTCGAGCTCGGCCTTGACGAAATCGAGCTGACCGCGAACCTTGCCGAGGGCCGTCTTCTCCACTCTGAGCACCTCTGCGTGTTCGGAGTCAGACTGGCGAAGCTCAGAGACCTCCTTTTCAAGGTCGAATATCCTTCTCCGCAGCGTCTGGCTCGCGTCAGATCCCTTGCGATCGGACTCTGAAACGGCAGATCTCAACGATGCCAGCTGCTCCTCGTGGTCGGCCTTAGAGATACGCAGCTGGCGCTCGAGCGTGGCGATTTGCTCTTCAAGACCAGAGCGAACACCGCTGGCCTCTGCTGCAAGAGCCTCGGCCTGCTGTCGCTCCTCGAGGGCAGCGGCTTCCTGGTCCTGAGCATGGGCTAGTGCTTGCAAGAGCTCCTGCTGCACATCTTCCAGCTGGGTCATCTCACGTTCAGTCTCCCTTAAACTGCGCAAAGTCGAGTTGAGTTGCTTCGTCGAGTCGTTGAGCTGCCGCTCGAGGTCGGCAGAACGCTCATTCGTGCGGGCGGCTTGCTTCTTAAGAGAGTCAATCTGGGCGCGGGCGTCCTTGGCTGCTGCGTCAGCTCTGTCTCTGGCATCTTCGGTGACTGAAAGCAAGTCCGCCTTCCTCTGGAGAGCGTCGACCTGTTCTTGGAGCAAATCCCTTGAATTAGTCAAATCAGGCACCTGATTGGCCAAATCTCTAGCGCGTGCGAGCTCGCTGCGTGTGTTTTCAAGATCAGCCTCGAGGTCGTCGTTGCGACTGAACATTTCTTCCGAAACGGTTCTCAGCTCAGAGGCATCGGCCTCTGCCACCTCAACCCGCTCATTCAGATCCTTGTTGGTATTCTGCATATCAGCCAGCTCCGCCTCGAGCTCTGCGATGCGCTTCTCGGCCCTTGAAAGGCTTTCCATTGTGTCGGCAGCTTCGCCAGTCATTTGTGCCTTGCGGTTGAGCGCCGCACGGAGAACATTGATATATTGCTCGCTCTCAGAGACGCGCCCGGTGATTTGGGTGAGCTGTTTCGACAGAGACATGTTTTCGTTGCGTAGGAGGCGGTTTTCCCGCTGGACGTCTGAGGAGGAAATCGCGTCGGCGAGATTATCCCGCGTAGTGGCCGCCTTGCTTTCTAATTCTTCGGAATATTGACGTTGGGAAGCTAATTGGGCATCAAGGCGCTGCACTTGGCGCTCAAGAGACTCGATCTGGCGTTCTCGGCTTACGACCGACCTTTGAAGGCGCTCACTCTTCTTTTGTTCCTCAAACAGCTGCTGACGTGCTTCTCGCAACGCTGTATATTGCTGGGAGTCCATTCAGACGCAGAACTCGGGCCGCAAAACCACGTGATTTGATCAAGATTTTGCGATCAAATTTTGAGCACCGGAAGACGGATTCAGATCCTATCACCCTGGCATCAGATCAGCCATATGCTATATAATCCCCATAAACAGTATTTATCCTCACCCTACCTTCTCTTATCCTGCACCTTTTGCAACGACGCCGTCAGACGAGGGAATGTGGCAGGGAAAGTGTCTCTCCGTCCATCAGCGATGTGCAGTACCCGGTGCGTGTTGATTAGACTGCCGAACTTCGAGTACCGCTTGCTGAGGAGCCCTTCATGGATGAGGCCTTGGATCGCCGCAGATGGCGCAATCTTGAGCATGCGGGATGTTCTGAAGAGATCCTTCTCGACAAGCTCGTTTCTAGAAAGGTAGGTAGCACCGTTTGCAGCGGCGTCGCGGCAGTACTGGCGGCATCTGTTGTAATCGCCAACAGTCAACCACGAGCAATTGGGGAGGGTCTCGCTGTCCTGCAGGGCGACAACCTGAGCCATATCATCGCGGTCAACGTCCGTATCCTCCTCGATCTCGCTGTCTTCGTTCACAGTGGTCTTTGCGTTGGGGACAGGAACCTCAAGGGCTGCGGGCGGGTTCATAACGGCCGAGTTACCGATCATGTCCCAGGATATAGCGAGGCTGGCGATCATAGGCCGGCACTGCGTGAAGAAGGCGCGGAGCTTCGCCAGAGAGGCGAGGTCCTCGGCGACAAAGCCACATTCAAGGATCACGCTCGTTTCTTCAGCAAGGTTGATCATCTTTGACTGCACGGCGTCAAGCTCTGGCTTATAAAGGATGGCTTGAGAGATCTGCTTGAGGCAAAAGTAGACGCCGTCGTTCTCAATGAACTGCTGCACATTGGCGGCCGCACTGGAATCAAGACGGGTGCGGATGACATATAGTACAAGCATACGAACGGCTCTTAGGAAAGCCATCTGGGACTTGAAGCGAGGCAGCATTGGATGCTCGTCAGTCCTAAAAAGTGGGAAGAAGTCATCGTCGAGCTTCCTAAAGACCTCTACTTGATTCTCATTCAACCATTCAACGAATTGGATGTCCGATAGCCCTTTCTGAGCTTCTATAAGGGAGCTCATGCACTTCGTCTCGAGGCTGCGCGCAAACAATACATGGCGCTTTAACAACGTAAATCAGAAACAAACATCAAACCGGGCAGTGACAGACCAGCATACCCATCAGTCACATACAAACACAGCCGACATACCGCCCCACGGGGCCTCACCTCGAATCAAGCTCCAGGACCAGGCCCTTGTTCTTCACGACGGCCTCCTGGGCTGCCGCTGAGGTGGTTACTATGCGAGCCATCACAGCCATCGCAGTGGCGGAGTACGGCACGAAGTTGGCTCGGGCAACGTTTTCTGCGTGATGAGCGTAGGCGATGAGAGCGGAGGACCTAATCTCGCCAAGGAGCGCATATACAGCATCTAGGCGCTGAATAAGATACTTGCTATACTCAGGAGAGGCACGTAGACGTGGTATTGTGGCGGAAAAGGCGCCCGCATATTCCTTGAGATCGTTGCCAATGTCAATACGCTTGTACTTGTTCAAAAGTCTGCGGGTGGTTACTAATTTGCGGAAATAACCTGTCTTTCGGTGCGCATTCTTGAACATATAGTACAATTGGTTCACAAGCTGGATTTCATTGTCTAGCTTGGTAGGTAGAACGTTGTGCCTCCCAGTGTTCAACTTCTGCGCTCTGTCGCACAATTTAGCATCACTGGACCCAACAGTTGTCACTGCAGGCTTTTTCGCAGAGATTTGCATCGTGGCGATCGTCCGGTGCATAAAGTGCACATTCTTCGTTACGAGTCGTACAGGGAGGAAGGAGCCATGCAAAATACAGTGAAAGCTATGAGTAAGACACGAAGGGGTCTTGCTGCCAGAACTTCTCATTCGTCGCTCTGCCGCCAGTCAGGACACTTGAGAAAAATCAGCCCGACTCAGCATGTGTATCACTGTTCTGCTGGTCAATTTCAAATACTCACGCAGCCTATACGCTCTCATC
Source organism: Carpediemonas membranifera (assembly GCA_019828565.1). NCBI lineage: Eukaryota > Fornicata > Carpediemonas > Carpediemonas membranifera. The sequence continues at coordinate 351,320 of JAHDYR010000001.1, forward strand.
TGAGGGCCTGACTACTTCATCTTTTTTGTACGAAAAAAAACTTGCATGAAAAAAGACGATCGCTTCTGAGTGTCTATGGACGTCCGTTTCGCTGCCCCCGAGCGTATTCCTAAGCCTCTTGTTTGTATTTTTGCCGTTTTTACGTGATTATACAGGTTTCCTACAAGGCTAACAAGAAGGGAACTGTTCTTAAGAAGAACCTCGTTCCTGGCTCCATTGTGATCCTTCTCGCTGGTCGCTACGCTGGCTCCCGCGCTGTCTTCCTCAAGCAGCTCGACTCCGGCCTCCTTCTCGTTACCGGCCCCCACAAGGTCAACGGTGTCCCTCTTCGCCGCGTTAACCAGCGCTACGTCATCGGCACCTCCACTTCCATCGATGTCTCCAAGGTTGATCTGTCCAACGTCTCTGAGGAGTGGTTCAAGCACTCTGAGACCGTCCTCCCCGCTCTCGCTGAGACCCAGAAGACCCTCGATGCTACCCTCCTTGCTGAGATCAAGAAGGTTGACTCCATGAAGGCTTACATGAAGTCCAAGTTCTCCCTCAAGAAGGGCGACCGCCCCCACGACATGGTCTTTTAAATGCCGTCGCTATTGTGCGCCCAGGGTGATTGTTGATGATTTCGTCAAAAGAAGTGACAATACTGCCGTCACTTGCTCTTGCAGTGTGATCATGCTGATACATTCGTCAGAGCATTCGCTCTGGCAACATTCTGGTCCCGAGCACTTTTGTGCACTTCGACGCTGAGCTCGAGCTGAACAACATCAAATGGATCCGTTGACATTCAGGCTCGTCTCTAAGGGAACCAAGCTTAACCAAGATGAGCAAGGCGCCCTTATTCGTGACGTTTGCTGTCTTGCCAGTGCAGATCCACGTGCATACCAGGCCATGTCCGATGGAAGCGCCTCTCGCGTATGTAGAACCCCATATGTCTCACTCAGATGTTCCCTGGTGCCCAGCCCGTCTCTATTACCGAAGAGAGCCTTGAGAAGACGATGAACGACGACTACCATGTCTCCGAGAAGACTGACGGCACACGTTTCCTCCTCTACATCCGCGACACCCGCTCCAACGTGGGCGAGAAGGACCGCACGCACATCAAGGGCCAAGTTATCAATGACAAGGCAAAGTGCTACCTCGTAGGCCGTGAGTGGGAGATCATTGACCTGAACCTTTCTCTGCCCCTCACGTCGAGAAACCTCACTAGCCTGCTGGACGGGGAGCTCGTGTCTGATATGACGAAGGAGGGCGAAAAACGACTCGTGCTATATGTGTTTGATGCCCTTTTCGTGGCGGGCCAGAGCGTGGTTAGAGAAACGCTCGTAACTCGACTTAACTCAGTCAAATACTTGTTCAAAGGCAGACAGAACTTGTACGCCCGCAAAAAGAAGGGAATGAAGGTAGACGAAGATATGCTTCGTTTCGAAGTCGCCTTCACGCAAGCAAGGCACAGGAGAGCCAAGGAGGGGCACCCGGACGATGTCAGCTTCGTAGTCAAGCATTTTATGCCCAAGAGCGAGATCAAGAAGATGTTTGATGAGGTCATCCCCCGCCTACCACATAGGAACGATGGCGTCATCCTCACGCCCAGTAAGGATCCGTACAAAGCTGGAACGTGTCCCAGACTGCTTAAGTGGAAGCCTGCGGACCAGAATAGTGTCGATTTTATGGTGGGGCGGAAACACATCGTGGTCGAAATCAAAAACGACGATGGGACATTCAGACAGGAGACACGCATCCTGGCGACTCTGTACCTCGCCAAGGACGGCCAGACAGATTTCACAGAGGGTGGTTTGACCAACGTTGACTTGACTCCAGGCCAAGTCGCCCACATCTTGGCAGTCGACAAGAAGCGTGAGAAGGATGATTCGCGGCCGCCGTATCTCACGGACACAGTCGTCGAGGCCGTATACGTGCCCGACTGGCACCTGACTACGTACAAGAAAGTCGACCGCGTCTCTGTCGATGACTCCGGGAAGGAGCACAAGCGGACGGTCTGGGTGGTTGACTCGGTTCTGGACGGGGGCTGGAGGATCGAGCGGGAGAGACCTGATAAGGCGCTGCCTAACGATATTAAGACGTACAACAAGGTGTTTATGTCGATTCAGCAGGCCATCACCAAGGAAACGCTCATCGATCGCTTGGAGGCGAGGCCCCTTGTCGCTGTGAGCGGCGAGGGATTGCCGAGCCTTCCTTCGGACTTGGTGAAAGCCGCACACGCTGCATTCAACTCATACCAGCTGACACGAGTCAAACCAGCGCCCAAGGCAGATCGACTCGATCTTTCAGCCGTGACCGCCGCACTCGGCGTTCACCCAGTGACAACAACGGTCTCCTTTGGTCATGTCGCTGAAGTATCAGATTTCATCCGTCGCCACGTGGTGCACGCCGCCCACACTGAGCTTGAGATGCGATTGGGCGTGATCCGGTGGTCCGAGGCCGCACTCCCGCCTGGCCCCATTCAACTCGCCTGGCAGATGGCATGTAATGACGCTGCTTCCCGCAAACTGCCTGCTCCACCCCTGCCCCGTTACGCTCATGCCGTGGACGCCGTTGTCGCGGCAAAGGGAACGTATTTCGACTCTGGTGTGACTCAACTCCAATACCGGCTGATTAAGGCGGCACTCAACGCGCACTGGAATGAGATGAAGGGGACCCAGGAGGGCCAGGCGGAGGGGTATTCTGTTGCCAAGAGTCTGACTGAAGATCTCAACTTCCGGAGCTTGGGCGATAAGATCCGTGTATCGTATCCGTATGCACCAGATCCTGCGAATCCGAGAGGTAAGAAGATTATTGCGGTCGATAAGATCTTTTGCATGAAGAAACAGCGAACGGACAAGCTCGACATCCGGACATCCGGAAAGACCGACATCCGCCTCGCCTCTTCAGTAGAGGAGCCAATGGAGCTCCCCGCGGCCCTGAGATCGCCCAAGCCAGACGAGCCGCTCCTCCGGGGCCGCCGTAAGCTGCGCACCAGTTTCCGGACATCCGGATGGTCACTTGACTTGACTGAAGTCAGAGAACTTCGTGGAGTCGACAAAGGGCTGAACCGGCTCTGGTCGAAGGAGGCCACGTTCGAAGTCGAGTTGGAGGTGACCCCCAATGGTCTGGCCAACCTCCAGGGTGCCTCCGCTATCCCAGCAGCGTTCTTCCAGCAGTGCGCAGACATCCTTCAGCAGGCACGGGTGCTTGTGGAGCGGTGTGGGTCCACGTGGGATGATACGCCGACTCAGGCAGAGTTGGGCAGGGTAAGGCCGGAGGAGGAGGAAACCGTGGAGGCGGAGGCGACAGAAGGACAGGGTGAGGCCAAGGCTGAGGCCCCGGAGCCGAATCAGGTCGAAGTGAAGGCTGAAGAGACGACAAAGCCCGCGGATGCTCCGGAGGTGCGGAAAGCGGTGCCCGTGCCGGCAGAGAAGCGGGATGTTATTACCATGGGTGTGGGGCTGCTGGTATGCGACGAGTGAGTACGTAACAAGTAAACCCCGGTCATAAATATGGGTAAGGTCATCTCTCAGCCTGGCTACATTTCAAGGAACGAAGGAATGCTTTATTACAGTGTTACAGATTCAACGCGCTTGACGTGATCATCCCCGACGACGAGGGGCTATACAACAGCTTCTCACGAGATGCCTTGGGCGATGTCCCGGCCGATTTGGGCGATGACTGGGGTTGCCGGGCCTTCTGCCGAGTGATGGACAGAGAAAAGATGATATCCGGGTCGACTATCAGCCCAGCTCTGGAGGGATGCAGATGACCCACCCCGCCGCTTGTAAATGGCACGACAGGGCCACTGTGATACTGTGGGACTTCGTGGCCATGGTCTTTCCTCCGCAGGCGGCGACGACGCTCGTTTGCGCTGAGAACACCGCCGATGGATGGCTCTGTGAGGATGAGGCTGTCCATTGCGAGCCGGGGCACTCGAACGGTGGGCTCGGGCTGGTCCATCTCTTTCAAGAGGCGGAAGTCAGTGGCGGCCTTCTTCATTTCCCCCACCTCGCGATAGACCAGAGCTCTATCTGACACAAGACCGTGGATGGGAAGACCGGCGGATTGGGCGCTTTCAACTGCCTTTGTCAGGTGCTCGAGCGCTTCGTCCGAGCGGAATTGATAAAAGAGAGCGACCGCCATCAAATGATGAGCACCGCTATGATCAGGGACGGCCTTGAGAACCGTCTGGGTGTTCTGCATGCATATCTCAACGTTTCCCAGGAGCAAATGGGCCAAGCCGAGCAAGTAGCGCAGCTCCGTGTGTCCCGGGGCGATGCTCAGACCCTCGTTCAGCGCAGCAATCGAGTTGGCGGTGTTGTCGTTGTTGAAACAGAGGATGGCGATGTGGTGGTAGATGTCGACGAGCAGACTCGAGAGGACTTCCGGGGTGAACGCCTTGCGGAGGTGGGAGGGGATGTCGCGAGGCTCGTGCTGATAGAGCTGGATCACGCCAATGGCACGCTGGTAGAGTATGTCGGCCTCCTCAATGTGTCCTTCGCGGCCCATGAGCGAGGCAAGCATGACAAGGGCGTGCAGCTCGGCCTGGTCACCGGCAAGGACTTGGTTCATCGCGCGGATACACCCATCAATGTCATCAAGGTTCAGGAAGCATATTCCGCGGTTGTAGAGGGACGTAAGGTCATATTTGTCCGTGTTGGCCGCAAGATTGTAGAAATATTTTGCATTTGCGTAGTTGCCTTCGTCAAAGAATGTATCTGCCTTTGTTATGTATGAGAGAGTGTCCGATGTTTGCATCAAGCGGAGTGAAAGACGGCGAAGATTCTCGCCAGCTTTTTTCTCACAAAACGGTCTTTAAACTGCGAAATATGAATTCACGCAAGTCGCGATAGTCACTGAGTTGCCTCACAGCTTACACATCAACCCCTGCCTGTCTAAAATACACCTTCAAGTCCGAGTCCGCCTCGCTCACAGTCACTCCGTCGAGCACGCCCTTGTTCTTCACCGCCCGAGCCGCCGCCACCGCCCTGATGGCCGAGTCTACGGTTCCCTCCGCCTGCAGATTATAAATTGTAACGGGTCTAGTCTGCCCGATACGATGGATGCGAGCCTCAGCCTGCTCGTCAGTCGTCGGGTTGTAGTCGTGGTCAATGAAGACAGCGACACTCGCTGCGGTCAGTGTGATACCCACCCCGCCTGCCCTGGTTGAGAGCAGCATCACAGCAGGGCCTGGGGCGTGCTGGAACGCGGCGATGATGCCTCCCCGGTCGGCTGTGTCGGTCTGCCCGTCGAGCCGGAAAAGATCGATTTGGGCGATCGGCTCGAGAATTGACTCGAATATGTCCAGCACGAGTCGGAACTGTGAGAATACTACAGCCGATTGCCCAGAAGCCAAGGTCTGGCGGACAAGGGCAAGTGCCCTGTCAATCTTGGCTGAACCACTCAAGTCGAGTTCCGGCACATCTATTCCGGCAGCTTCAAATGCCGGAATCATCTGCCAGTCATAAACTAGGCCATGGGTCGGCACAGCCGGAGTCGTAGGCATGAGAAGCAGGCTCTCAGGACTAAAAGAGGCCAGCATATCGCCCAAATCGCAGCCCAACGCCTCACCTACAGCAAAGGCCAGGGTCGGGTTGGGTGTGGCTTGGTCGGCTGCAAGCTGGGCGATCAGCGTGCGGCGGGCAGTGTCGTATGAGGTGGAAACCAACAGTGGATGGGCACACGCCAGTCTGGTACGCATCAGTGAGGTTGAGAGGGACTGACCAACACAGCCACTCAATGTCGCGTCATAAACTGCGCGATGACTCTGACTCAATTCGACTTTGACAGTCAAACGCCGGATCTCGGGCAAGTCTCTGGTGACGTCCGCCTTGACTCGTCTCAGCATGAACGGACCGAGCAGGTAGACCGCAAGCGGGCCCAGGTCGACTGGGATAGCTGTCAGATCAGAGAGTCTGGCCTTGACCCACGGCGACACGAAGCTGAGCAGGGCGAGCAGCTCGGCCGGGGTGTTTTGCATGGGCGTACCTGTGAGTAGGACCTTGGTGCCTGCTCTGACTCGGGCCAAGTTGGAGTGCAGCTTAGTGCTGGGATTTCTGAGGACTTGGGCCTCGTCGACCACGAGCACGCGCCACCTGTTGGTGTCAAGTGCCCGCCGGACCTTTCCGTCTGCTATTACCGGTGTTGTGGCCACAACTACAGTCCCTGCGTCTGGTTGACCAACCCTAAGGATGCCAGCCCGGGTAGCATGTCGCGTGTACTTCTCGAGACGGTCACCCGAACTCTCCAGCCACCTGAGGCCAATGTGTCTCCCGCTCTTGTCCCCTGCCAGCGTGAGCACGGTGAGGCTGGTCCATGTCGCGACCTCTGACGTCCAGTGGGCGACAGTGGATGCCGGGACGACGACTAGGGCGCGTTGGGTCGGAGAAAGGACGGAAGCAATGAACATAACGGCTTGGACAGTCTTGCCGAGGCCCATTTCATCGGCAATGATGCCGTGGAGGCCGTTTCGGGAGAGAAGCTGGAGCCAGAGGACGCCCAGTGTCTGATAGCGATGCAGGTGAAACGTCTTGTCAGCAATCAGGCCATCTATCTGTTTCTGGCGTTGTTTGTAACTTAACTCTGCTGAACTCAGCATCTTCTCTGAATCTCGCTCCAAACGAGCTGTTAAGCTCGCACAGTGACGAATGAATGACAGAAAGATGGGCGGTAGTAATCCGGCATTCACCTGATCCTTCACAAAGCTCAGAAACTGCAGATATTCATAATCTGCCTCGATTGCTTCGCCGGACAACATAACGGCCTTCCTAAAACTGCACTCAACTCGGCGGAATAGATTATTGTCCGACCGCCCCTACCAGTGGAAATATGACTCTTTATCCGCATCACCTCATGCAGGTCTCAGACACGCTTCAGTCTCTCAGCGACTGCCTTCTCAGCCTTTTCCCGCAACGCAGCCTTCGCTGCGGCTGTAGCAGCCTTCTGTGCCTGTCTCTCCCGCTGCTTAGTCTCGATCTCGGTCTTCTTCGCGATACTGGCGGCCTGCTGGGACATGACGCGCTCCTTCTCGGCTCCAGCTAGAGACGCCGCCAGCGCAGCAATCTCCGAGCCGGAGAGGACCTTGTCTTTCCTAGAAGCCTTGGAACCAGACTCCCGGCCGCGTTTGAAGATGAGTGGGTGGTCAGCCGGCGCCATAGTGGGTTCCTCGGGCACTGTCTTGAAGCTCCTGCCGGCCTTGGCGGCAGTGATGATGTTCATCTTCGCAATAAGCCATCCCTTTGTCCAGAATAGCTTCACGGACCTCTCTTCCACGCGGATACCCTTGGGGAACTTCTCTTCCATCTCAAAATCCTTGTCGGGGCCCTTGGCGTTGTACTTGAAGTGGTCTGAGAACACTCTGAGCTTGATATTGCTGCGAGGGATGTCATAGATGCGGATACGGAGCGATACTTCTCTCTTTTTCCAGTTCGTGTTGCATTCGAAAGGAGCTGTGCCCGATTCTTTCACACGCATGGGAACCATGCCCTTAACCACGTTCCCGGAAGCCTTGCTTGCTTTAGAGCGTGCATCCATGTTATCTGCGTATGCTCTGCGGCTCTTCGGTGAGTCGACGAGTCACAATGATCGACATGGTCAGGCTTGAGGGAGCTTGGCTGGGTACAAGTCTACTTCCATGGTTTAAAGCTTCTTTCTGCCCTTTCCCCGTGCTCTTAACGCCACCTGCGGACTTTACGAAATACAAACTGTGAACAGCCGAGGCCTTCGAATAAATGAAACTCCCACAAGCCTCTACTTGAAGATAGATGCCATGAAGCTCTTATGACATGCCGCCTCGGTCGGCTTGTTGCTCCGCCCGACAGCCTCCGTCTGTTCGCCCGCCATAAACACTCCAGAGGACAGCCAACTGTTCCCAGATACCACAGCTGGTGCCTTGATCTTGGTCTCAGTCGCGCTATCTTTCCGGCGTTGCTGGATCTTCGCTAGTTCCCTTCGAAGGATCTCCTCGTCGTCGGCAGCGGTGGGATCCTCAGCATCCTCGGGCTCGGACCAGTCTTCATCAGCATACTGGGCAACTTCGTCCGGATCAAACGTGATTCGCTTCTTCAACTCGTCCGAAACGTTGCCCATCGTCAGAAGCTTCACATCCTCGGTATGGCGCTTTTTCGGCTCTTCTACAGCAGGTTTTGGACCGACTCTGTATTGTACTTTCCGTTTAGATGCTCCTCTGGAGCTTTGAGCCATGGACTGGCCCACAAGCACATCTTTCGCCATGCTTTGTGGCGCAGGTCTGACCCTGGTCATCAGATGATGCGAGTGTGTGCTGACGTGTCCTTCATCTGTAGTAGTAGGCCACAAGAGCTGTAAAGGCCGGTCTAACCCTCCATATTGTTTCAAGCTGCTTCTGTCTTGCTCCGTCCACCCTCATCATAAACAATGAAGAAAAGCGGTAGGCAGCCAAAGGCAGTGAACTGCGACATGCGCCGCACCACGCCGACTGCAAGAGTAGCCTCGGGGAGTCAAAATTTGATGCGATCAAATTCTCAACGCCGATCGAACGAAAGCGATGCTCCAGCCCGTAGAGCTTGTCTCTAAGCTGGTTACATCTGTTATAGATGCCCTAGACGATGATGAGATGTGCTCAGATTCTGATTTGATCGATTGGTACGTCCAAACTGCGCACTCTCTCGGGAGCGTGCCCAACCAAGCAGTTCTAGGCTTCATTCAGGCCAGCTACAGTGATTTCCCCACCACTGAACTCACTCTTGCTGGCCAAATGTCCACGGACATTGATGTAGCTCTTGCTCTCGGCGCCATATACCTTAGCCCGACCCCGTTGACCCTCGTCAACCTGTCCTCCACCGGCATCGGTAACCTTGCTGTCGAAATGCTTGTAGCTGGTTTCAATGCTCAGCGTCTGGCGACCCTTGAGCAGATGTGTCTTCGGGGCAACGACCTCGGCGACAGACGCATTGCCTCCATTGTTCGCAGTCTCGCCAATGCTCCAGAGCTCAACCACCTCGACATATCAGGCTGTTCCATCACTGAGAGCGGCATCTCCGTCTTCCTGGATGTCGGCAAGGGTGGCGTGCCCTCGCTTCACACCCTGGCCTTGGATATGAACCCGCTCGGACACAAGGGCGGTGCTATACTTGGCCGATTGATCACTGTCATTCCCGTGAGCAAGCTGTACCTTGGTTCATGTGGACTTGGCGATGCTGGCGCGGAGATGCTCAGCAAGGGCTTGCGCCACTCTGAGCTTGAGGAAGTTATTCTGTGGGACAACGCTATTGGAGACCAGGGTGCCAAGGCCTTTGCACACGCAATCGCAGACATGCCCGAGGAAGCCACCGCCGCACCAGCAGCCCAGCCAGCTCCCCAGCCGACGCACACTAAGAGGCCATCGGGCGCACTCTCATCTACCGCGCCCCGTCGTCTCGCAATCCCCGCCACGCCCTCGATGAACAGGACACTGCCCACTCCCACTTTCGGGGCGAGTCGGCGACTTTCCTTGACCGATTCTCCGGCGTGCCGGACTGGGAGCCTTAGCAGCACTGCGGATTTCTCCAAGACCAACTCAGCCATGCCGTCGGCAGACGTGAGTGATGCTGAGGCGGAGGACGACGTCGATACTCCTCCAGTCGCCCCATTGACCGTCCTGGCACTCTGGAACAACAGGATTGGATCAGTGGGGGCCGCAGCTCTCGCACAGGCAATGGTCGCCCCAGGCGCAGCTAAGCTCGCGTCGCTGGACCTCAGCGGCAACCCGATCGGGAACAATGGAATCGCGCTCATGGAGGGAAGCCTCGGTAAGCTCTGCGCCAGCCAGCGGGAGGCTACACTCGCCGCTTTTGAAGGAAAAACCTCCGACTGTCGGCACCCGTGTCGCGTGTGGGATTTGGCTCAGATCGGGCTGACCGGCGAGGGTATCCATTGTGTTGTAAGAGCACTCCGGATGTCAAACACTGACCGCCCACCCATGACAACCCTTACCAAATCAATTGATTGGTCCACACTGACCACCCTTAACCTGCATGGCAACAATCTCCAGGATTCCGGCATTATTATCCTCATGGGCGGAGTCCGGAGCTGTCTGTCGTTGTCACGGCTGATTCTGTCACAAACCATGTTTAGTCACGCCGGTCTTGCTGCCATTGCGGCCTTGTTGACAGTACGCCCGACGGTCACCCATCTCGATATCAGCTGCAACCGCCTGACCGACGAGGCACTCAGCGTGCTCGTGCGGCGAGTTGGAACTGTCAAGCTTCATTCTCTCGTGCTCGACCACAACAATCTGGGAGATACATCGGTGACTGCGCTTGCCGAGTCACTTGTCAATCATCCAACGTTGCATCACATCAGTTTAGCCCACAACAAGCTCGGTCTTGTTGCAGCCGTAGCCCTAGAGCAGGCTCTCGAGCAGTATAACGTGCTCCAAGTGCTCAACGTCTCCGGCAACCCCCTGCCCGCGACCTCCCAGACATCGCTGTGTCACGCCGTTGTCCGGCTGTGGGCCCGGCAGAAGCACGCCGGGATCCCTGCGCTGACGTGTGACCTGGTGAGAGAGAAGGGATTCGAGCCTGACACCATGGTGGCCAGGCGGGGAGAGGAGACGGAGTAGGCTGTACCATAAACATCATTGCCAATTGGATAGAAGGAGAGCGATCATGTCTGGGAACACCGTCCAGTTGGGAAGTGCTTTAACCACCGCGAAAGAGAACTAGCTTTATCAAGGCCGCAGTTGTTGAACGATGATAATGATGTTGGTTATTGACATGAACTTGTGCAGACTAGTGGAATAGTCTTTTAGCACATTTGTGCTGGTCATCGGAGACTTGCGTCGTCCTATAGCTGCGTTTAATGGTCATTGGGTATCAACGGATATGAATCCTAACTCCCTATAGTTTCTTAGAGCTCACGGCGGTTAGCCTGCTCGCGGGCAATGCGCGCGGCGTTGAGCTCCTCGCGCTTGACGGACTTGAAGCCGTTGACGGGGTGACCGTCTCTGTGGACGTCGATGGAGTCCATAAAGCCTGTGATGGCAGTGACGAGAGAATCGAACTCGCGCTTTTCCTCCTCGCGGACATCAGTGATAGCGACGCAAGCGCAGGTCTTCATGTGGACGACCTGGCCGAGAACGGCCTTGCTGGGGATGATGCAGTAAGGGATGTTCTGCTTGCGGCAGAGGGCGGGGATGTGGAGAACGACTTCGATGGGGTCGACGTCGGCGGCGATGACAACAAGCTTGGTCTGCTTCTTCTCGATGAGTGATGTCACGTGGTTCACACCGAACTTGGCGAAGTAGGGCTTCTTCTGAGCGATCTCCTTGCCTTTAGCCTTGGCCTCGGCGAGAGCTTGAAGGCGGGCCTTCTTCTGGGCGCGGTCCTCGGGCTTGTACTTGGAGAGGAAGGAGACGAGGTTGGTGGCGACGTTCTTCTCAACAGTGTGCGTGAACATGTTGAGGGCAGCGGGCTGCTTCAGGCGCTGAACAAGAACATTCTTCTTGCGTTGGTTGACAACGTAGCGGGGGAATCTCGTATAACGGGTGAGATCCATGTGCTTCTGACCAGTAGCAGACATAACGCGAACCATTCTTGATGCTTTTAGCAAAGAGCCGTGTTGCAAGCAACGAGGTGAACCCTTCAAAAGTCAAAAATGGCCAAAACTCAGTCGTGAAGAATGAGGGTACTTGGACTTATATAGCTACTATAAACACCATTAGCCACTTCCAGGCTGGTTCCAGGTTGCATTTCGGCAGAATCATTTTTTGCGCAGTTTGTGTCAGCGCGCCATGATCGAGTCTATCTCCAGCCTTAAGAACGCTTCGAGTCTCCCTCCGCAAGTTCGACGCGCCAAATGTGCTTCAATTGCGGGCCGTTCTCTGAAAGAGGTTGTTGAATGCCCCGAGGGCTTCTATGTTTTAGTCTCGATGAAGCTTCCTCGTGTCTCTATACACCTTAGGCATGTTAGCATCATGCAGGTTGCTGTTTGGTTCCAGCAGACATACGGATGCCCTATTGTTATCCACATGCGGGACGACCTCGACTTTTTGACAGCCACCGTGAAGCAAAAGGGCTCTGAGCGCCCTATCCAGTTCACAGAGTCCCGCACCAAGGCCAAGAACATGGCTACTGAGCTCCTCCAGTGTGGTGTTGACGCCGAGAAGACGTTTGTCTGCAACACGACGTCTTGCGTCGGCCGTCTCTTCCACACGATGCTCCACATCGAGAAGTACACGCAGTGCCTCCATATCGAGTCCGAGCTCGGTGTCACTACGTCCAACAACATCGGGATGTACGCGCATCCCGCCACAGTCGCAGCGATGACCCAACCCGCCTCCCTCGCCGGCCTCGTGCCCTCCAAGGCGGCCTGCCTCGCCGTGACCGACACCACGGACGAGCCGGTCTGGCACACAGCTCTCAGATACAGCGAAGCGACTGGAGCCCCTGCCCCGTGCGTCCTTATGGCCGCACCCGTGCCCATCCCTGAGGCAGGTCGGGTCCGTGATCGAGGAGGACGCCCCAGAGCTCATGGGAATGCAGAACAGCACCCTGTTCCTCGCAGACGCTGTCGGAAAGAAGATCAGCAACAAGCTCAACAAGTTTGCCGTGTCTGGCGGCCGGGAGACGGTGGAGGAGCAGAAGGAGCGCGGCGCCGACCTCACACTCGACGTCCCCTTCGCACTTTACGACCTCCTCGAGTCGGATGACTTCAAGGTTGAGTCGATTCGTGCAGGATACGGCACCGGCGGGTCTGGCATGGTCAACGAGACCGGGGCGACCGAGTTCATGATGACCGGCAATGTCAAGAAGACTGTGGCCGAGCTTGTGCTGGGCATCATGGGTCCCATGGCATCCAGGACGAAGGAGGCGAAGGATTTATATAAGGTTTGCTCCGAGCCGCGTCAGCTTTATTAAATTGGCGGCAACACGACAGATCGAGCCCAAAGTTGCTAGGCTCGGGGCATTGTGGGTATAGATGAGATTTCCGTGTCTTGTCATGATTTTGATGATATCTATCGGATCTTGTTAATCTTGGAAATGACGAAAGGCGCTTGAAGATATACTTCAACATCTTCTTCCATCAGGGCTCTATGTTCCCAAAAGTTCAGGAAATAGTTCAAATACCTTAGAATCATGTCGTTTGACAACGAAAATCTCTTCAACACCCCTATGCCATCTTCCCTTTCCAAACACAAGCAGAACGGGGAGGAAAATCGGCGAAGGCCACCAGAAACTCCTGATATTGACCCTTTCGACAACGTAGAACCTGTGAATACACCAAAGAATAGAATAGGTTCCAACTTCTTTGCTCCCATCTTTCGACTTTACGCCCTCAAAATGCCCCCGGACGATGATGAATACATCGACGACCTCGATATTTTCCCTCTCTCTACATGTATCCTCGAGGATCCGCCATATATTCACCAGCCGTCCATCAAGTTCACGGACAAGAACATGACCCCTTCTCTCAACAGCCGGCACTTCAACCTCATTCTAGACGCTTTCCCAGAGGAGCGCGAGTACATGTTCCCCTTCTTGAACGCCCTCTTCAGCGTCGCCTCGCTCTCTACCCGCGAGCAACGTGGCAAGCGTCTCTTTGAACTCATGTCCCGACGCCACCCCGACCCGCCCGCCTTCATCAGCTCCAAGCTGACCCTCCTGAGGCTCGACCAGTATGACCACAGGTGTCCCGCCCCCCTGTTTGCCCGGATTCTGATCTGGGCAGCCATCCAACTCCATGCGGCTGGCCGACTCGGCCATGCCGTGGATGACGTTGCTTTCTTTTGCGCTGAGGCGGTGAGGTCGTCTGTCGGCCACTCTCTCTTCAACGTTGTGGGCCTACTCCGGGGCTTCAGCCGCTTCCCCTTTGCAGTGGGCGACATTTCCTCCGCCCCCGCCCTGTTCTGGGCCAAGACTGACTTCACCCGACTCTGTCTCGCAGCCATCGAGGAGCTGATGGATGACGTCACCATAGACCTGAACCGCTCGGACACCCACACCCTGTGCCACTCGATCAGCGTCGCCGCGAGTAACATCGCCCGAGTAGTCTGCCACATTCAGAAACCCTCACGCGCCCTCCCCGACGACGTATTCAACCTCATGTCTGATGCCGACTGGGTTCCCGAGGAGCGGCTCAACGCCAGATCAGACCTCCAGCAGGCGCTCGGGCCCGACTCCAAGCTGGCCGGCCGGGACAACGTCAGGTCTCTCCTCCAGCTCGCGAACATGGGCATTGGCACTAGCGCGGTGCGCCTGATGACCGCCCTCCGCGCTGAGAGCGACACCAAGACTGCCGGTCCCGTTCTCATGAACGCACTCCGGTATGTAGACACCGCCAGGGCTCTCCCAGTCGCCCTCCGCAACAACCTAGCCCCCTGGCCAGACATGTACAGGGCCATCTGCCACGCCACGTACACCGCCACCCTCGCCAAGGCCATTCTCGAGACGGCCGGGGCGACCAACACCCGCAAGTGGGACTTCCACGCCGCCCCCGTGCATCTGCTGGCCCTCCGGACCGCCGTGGACCACCCGTACTGTCGCGACACGGTGCTCTCGTGTCTCCACGCCCTCCTCGCCAGCGTCCCATCCCGCGAGAGCCTGCTCCGTAGGTCTCGCCCTCACGCTGACCTCTCTCGCCTGCGAATAGAGTTCGACGAGGACGTAGAAGCGTGGGTCTCGAACACCAAGATTCTCTTGTGCAAGGAGGGGGTTTCCGAGAAGATCCACAAGGCCTCCATGGGCAAGTAGAGCAAGCTAGATGCTATTATAAAGAGAAACATGCATTTATTCGAGATTAACTCTCCCATGTGGCCGGGCGGACAGCGGTCGGTCGACATTAGTCGGCAAGTGATGAAATTACATAAATTTAAGTCTAAACTAACATGCATCCTTGGTTAACACATGTACTTGGCATAAATACTCTTCTGACGCAGACTCAGCGCCGGCTCTGACCGGGTCCTTCCACAGCATCGATAAACTCTTGGGCCGCGGCGACCTGGTGCGCCCATGTCTGCATAGCGCGATCAATACCGTTCAGTTGGTCGTAAAGAACATTTTCGACTGCCTCGGCTGCCTTGGTGGAGGAGGAGCGGAGGGTTTCGAGCCTTTCATCCCACATGCGGCGTGAGGCCTCGGTGCTTTCGTCAATGTTCGTGATTATGTCCATAATATCGCTTGGAAGGTCTCTTGTATTCAAATCTGAGGCGATGCTGCCTGTACCCGAGACCTTAGAGAGGTTGCTTCGTTCTCTTGGCGGATACGTCCTCTGAGTCTTTGGAGAGCTCAAAGGACTGCTATATGGCGAACTTCTATCCGAATAAGTGGGCGTTGACGGTGTTCTATCGAACTTCTTCCCAGTTTTCCCAAGCAGCGGCATCGTGCTCTTTCTTTGCTTCAAGTCGACGATTCCGCTGCCACCAAATCGAGACAAGCATAGGTGCAACGAACACTATACATCCATGTTACTCGGATGGATGAGGTTATGCATCGGCGGCAGCCCGAGAGGACGAAATTCTGCATCGACAAGCGGGGCACGCCAGTCTTCGGGTGGAACAAACTATGTATTCACTGCATCTATGCGCTACAGTACTTCTGTTGCCTTTGTCCTGGGTGGCAGAGTCTTTGCCGCTGAGGGCGGATTTGGTCGGCGACCACCAGACCATGATTGGCGTCAAGTGGATTGTAGAGAGATGTAGATGAGCGCAAAATGTAGAATAGACATGTAGTAGCGAGTATTCATGCTTAGCTGTTGCAGATAGTCCTTTGCCATCTCATACTAACGGCCGGCATCACAATGCTCCATAACAATCGCGTATTTAGCCAAAAACATAGCGAAATACCCTTATCTACACCCATTGAATGGTTGCTAAGCTCTCAAACTCAAACTTTCCCCGCCAATTTCACTAGTCGTCAGTGAGTATCACCGTCTCGACCAGCAATCTCGCCAATCTCCGGAGATCGGATCACTCATCAGTCAATATCTCATGGATCCGACCCGCCTATCATGTATGAGTGAAATCCGGTCTTTATTGGTTAATTGGGTCGACTTCCAAAGATGGATCCAATATTGGATTCTTGTTGAGACCTGACGCAATATTGTCAAGGTCCATGCGGTGTGCGATGATATCACTAGCCATGAATCCGTTGGTCTTCGCAGATTGTTGCTTGAGTGAAAAGAATCTTCAACCGCAATTGGGGCAAAGTACAAATTTTACGGATTTAATGGGTTAGGGTTTACAAAAGCGGTCCCAATCATCTCTTACGTTGATAATGAACCACTCAAGACCACCCATATGTGATTCTGAAGAGCAAGAAATCCCAAATATTGAAATCATCATTCGCCAGCAACTCAGCCAACCCGGGCTCTTAGCCTTGCATGTTTACTATATAAATGTATCTAGACGCTGCGGCTTGTTTTCTCTTATGTCTGGGTCGTGCAGCACCGGCATCGGACTGTGAACCCCCTGTAGCTTCTCCACCAAGAGCTTGAACGAGCGCGTTGTCGGTCTACGCCGCACTGTAATTATCTCCTCATAGTCAGAGTTGATCTGTCGGACTGTCTGGTGGGCGCTGTGTATTATGTTTCTGAAAGACGCGGGCGTGTTCGTTGGAGGCGCGCCGACTTCGTCTTGGTGTCGCTTGAGCAGGGCGGAAATATGGTCATCTCGAAGCAGCTCGTTGCTCGAGAGGTTGTTCAGAGCCGCGACCTTCCGTCGGTAAATTTGGAGGTGCGAACCAATGCAGTCAAAGCTGATTTGTTTCGAAAGCTCGGCACTAATCTGCTTAGGCGTGACCGACTTAATGCCGTACCTGTATTAGTGTACAAGAGACCAAGTGTGCGTCATTTGGGCGCAGCCGTGGGGCCGGTTGGCGCGGGCGACACTCTCAGATTGGGAACAAACTTGATTACTGCGGCCTCGAACTCCGCATGGAGTGCTGCTGTCCACCTCATGCGTGGTTTCCGTTGCTTAGCCTTCTTTTTCTGAATCCCAGCTCGCTTTGTCGACGAATTCGCCTCCATAGCTTGAAGCAACAACTCCTCGGGCCTATACGCAGACCCTTGTGATTCTGACGAGGACGAATGGCCCGAGTCATCATCGCTGAGAGTTGAAGCAGTTGGACTCATCACGTAACCAAGGGCCGGACCACTCATTGTCGTGGATTCGCGGGTCGGATGTTTGATCGATTTTGAGTGGTCTTCTTGAAACGAGTGCCGCGAGAGATTGGAGCGACTACAAATTGACTCTGCTGCTGGCGGCGACCAGGATCGTTTGTTGAAGGAGAGGCGGGGCGGTGTGGGTTTCTTGAACTTGAAAAATGGCATGTTACTGAAATGATGTCCAGCGATCTCTTGACATGATGCAGGTTGATCGAGGTCTCTTCTCCAGTAGTATCTTTGATCGTTTGCCCCAATATCGAGATATCTGAAAATCTCGAGCGAGCAGGATAAGGCACGATCATCAAGAATTTCCTCATCTCAAAGTATGAAGCCTGTTAGCGTTATGTTCTTGATGCTTCTGGTAGTATCTGTCGTATGTATGCCAGTTGATCTTCTTGATGTCACCTGCGATAAGCCTATCGGCTTGAGTCCACATGCAGAGATGTTTGGCGCCGATACCATCCGTATCACAGCCTCTGAAGTGTTCGGCGCCGATACTACGAGCTCAACGGCTTCTGGTGGACCAATTACCACGCTTGTATCGTTCATCTTTCTGTTTCCCCTCATTCTCTTTATCATTTGCTGCCCGTGTGCCACTGCCCTTGTTTGTTCATCTCCAATAACCCATCACACAGTTTGTTGTCTGTTGCCCCTGCTGCACTGTCTTCAGTATTGCATACATCATCTTCTTCACAATTCTTGTAGGGTGGTTGGCTGACCAAGGATTGTGAGCTTGATCGATTG
Organism: Carpediemonas membranifera; assembly: GCA_019828565.1. Taxonomy (NCBI): domain Eukaryota; phylum Fornicata; genus Carpediemonas; species Carpediemonas membranifera. Next base: position 369,164 of record JAHDYR010000001.1, read on the forward strand.
CGATGAACCCATATAGTTTCGAACCTAGTCGACAGTGAACCGCTTTCTTTATGCCGGTAAACTTGTCCATCAGATGTTCTTTGATTCTGTGGATCTCTTGGGCAACGTTCTCCCGAGATTCTTTCGAAAAATATTTCGACAAAAAGTCGTGTGTGGCTCCGTTGTCTGGGTGTGGCATCGTATGCGCCGACCCTAGTTGGCGATATTTGGGTCACGCAGGGTCAGAGCGCAGGGTAAGACTAAGCATTAAGCATCACTAATATGGTCAGGTTCGATGAATTAGCCTCCAAGTTCACATCTGTGATCAACAAGGAGATGGACCGTGCCAAGCTACCTGCCGTAACACAAATTGCGACCAAGAATATTAGCCACACGCTCACAGCGTTCAAAGACACGCTGAACAGCACAACAGATGTTTGTTTCACACCGCTCATGTCTTACCAAGATGGAAAAGCTTGTCCGTGAGGCCACTACGAACGAAGCTTGGCCCGCCGCCCCTGAGCTTCTCCGCAAAATTGCTCAGCTTACCTTCCATTTCAACCAGTGCCAGCTGCTCTTCCCGGCCATCTGGGGGCGCATGGGGAGCCAGCCAAACAAGCGGTGGCGCATTGTGTACAAATGCCTCAACCTGATAGAGTACCTCCTCCTCAACGGGTCCACTGACGCAATCGATACGATCAAAGCCAACCTGTACCAAATCAACACACTCTCAGATTTCCAATTCCACGACGAACGTGGAGAGGACAAAGGTTTCAACGTCAGGACCAAGGTTGAGAAGCTTCTGGCCCTCGTCAACTCGGACGATCTCGCCCGCCAAAGGGATGAGATCCTCGAGCACCGTAAGAGATTCGTGGGCATCGGTGCTGGGTCCGCTGTAGTCAACAGGATCAGATCTACCTCGAACGCATCTGCCTACAGCCCGCCCAAGCCGGCCCCCGCCAAGGTCGATGACGCCCCGGTTCCCATCGAGCCATTCCCCTTCCAGCCTGTCTCCCAGCACAGCGTCACCTCCCCCGCCCCTGCTGCCCCAGCCAAGTCTCGGGAAGAGGACCTCCTCGACCTCTTTGGTGCCTCCCCTGCCCAACCCGCAGCTGCTGCCCAGCCCGCCAACGAGGATGCTTTCGCCTTCCTTAGCCCAACTTCTGTGTCGACCCAGCCTGCCCCGGCTGCTGCCCCTGCCCCCGCATCGGCCCCGAAGACGGACCCCTTCTCGGAGTTCTTCACCAGCCCAAGCGCAAACACGGCCCCGGCAAAGTCTGACGACCTGTTTGGTGCGTTTGAAGCACCAAAGGCCCAGCCGACGCCAAACCAGGGAGCGACCATGTTTGACTTCCTTTGATTGATTATTAAAAAACGAAACCTGAGGTGGCTTGGATATCTCGTTCCTTCAGAAGCATCGGACAGTGAGCGTGACAGACAGATATTGCCAGATGCCACATACTGAGGTGTGACTTGAATTTCGACGGAAGACAAGGAATCAATGTCTACCCCGCTCACCTTGGCCCCAGGAATTTTAGGTGGAGAAAGAGGTCGGCTGACCAATCCTGGGCCATCGGAGACCTTACTTGCCACAGTCGGTCAGACTCGATTGCCCAGATGATAAAAGACCCCGATGAAGAAGAGTGACTTGGAGGCGACTCTGACCAAAGTTGACCAGATGACAGTGTGACATGGGGAGGCGACGGTCTCGTGCATGACCAGACGTAAGACAACTATATGTATCGATTTAGGCACTACAAAGTCATGTGTGGGCGTGTTCAGGAGCGAACGCCTCGAGATCATCCCAAATGAGCACGGAAGCAGGATCACGCCATCATTTATTGCCTTTCGCAGCAACGGCCTATCTCGGCCATGAGGTCAAGAAGGCAGTCATTGCTGTCCCTGCCTGCTTCAATTACTCTCAACGCAGCTCGGTCCGTGACTCTGGTCTCCTCGCTGGCCTTGACGTCGTTCGGATCATAAGTGAGCCAGCTGCTGCTGCACTGTCCACACACGAGCTTGAAAAACAGTCGACCGCGGAGAAGAACGTCCTGATCTTCGATCTCGGCGGCGGTATATGCGACGTCTCGCTGCTCATCATCGTCGAGGGCATCTTCGAGGTCAAGGCGACGGCGGGCGACACGCATCTCGGCGGTGAGGACTTCGACAACCGCATGGTCAACCACTTCGTGACCGAATTCGAGCGGAAGCACAAGATGGACATCAGTGGCAACGCCCGAGCGATGCACCGCCTGCGTACTGTCTGCGAGCGCGCCAAGCGCATGCTCTCGTCCTCGACCCAGGCCGCGATCGAGATCGACTCGCTTTTCGAGGGTATCGATTTCTTCACGAAAATAACTCGCGCCCGCTTCGAGGACCTCTGCGGCGACCTCTTCCGTGCCTGCATCGACCCCGTCCAGCGCGTGCTCACCGACGCGAAGCTCGACAAGACCAAGATCCACGAGATCGTGCTCGTCGGAGGGTCGACCCGCATCCCCAAGGTGCAGCAGCTGCTCAAGGACTTCTTCAACGGTCAGCAGGTCTTCCGCAGTATTAATTCCGATGAGGCTGTGGCGTTTGGTGCTGCAATTCAGGCTGCCATCCTCGGTGGAGACACTTCGGACAAGTTATCTCAAATACTACTGCTCGAGGCCACGCCCGTCTCGCTCGGCATTGAAACCGCCGGGGGGGCGATGACGACACTCATCAGGCGCAACGAGACGGTCCCCCTGCACGCCAAGGCATCGTTCTCGACCTTAACCGACGACCAGACGTCTGTGTTGATCCAAGTCTTCGAGGGCGAGCATAGTCTGACCCGCGACAACGTTCTACTTGGCACATTTGACATCTCGAATATCCAGCCTGCCCCGCGTGGTATCCCGAATATCGAGGTGGCGTTCGACCTCGGCATGGATGACGACCTCAAGATCACTGCTGAGGACAAGAGCTCGGGCAACCGCCACCAATTCTCGATCTCTCGCACGAGCCACCGTAACGAAAAGCAGAGATTTCTTCCAACTGAGGGCGCCCAACTAGTGGTCCGAGAACCGAGCGCGGGAGCACAGAACGCAGAGTGCCGGGCCGACTCTGACCAAGGGCAGGATGAATATGATGACATTCGATCCTCATCTTGTGATGCTTTCGAGAACAGGAAGAGTGAAGGAAATTTTGATGATGAGATGATTAACCGGGAAAATGTGATAGATTGAATATTTGGTGCAAGGGTAATAAAGATTTGAGTCAACCCGACTCGCTCCAGTAAGCGAGCAAGGGACGAAACAAGCTTCACGTTTGGTGGGATGTGGTCTGGGTCCCGTTCACGCGAGAGCTCGTTTCCCAGACAAGGGGACACGGAGTGCTCAAAGTTTCGAGAGAATGACTGCACCAACCAAAAAATGCAACCAATTGGAAGCAGTATCGACGCCACTCGACCCGACTCACGGGAACAGTAAGGAAGTGACTATTGCTGGCACAAGAGGCTTTTGTGGCGGGAGGCCTCGGTAGGAACGGGGTCGCCATGCACCCTGGCCGACCAAATGCCGATTGATGATTTTGTTTAGACAGCAGGAAGGGAGCCAGAGACGTTGGTGCCGGCAGTGATGTATCTGAACACCACCAAGGCGATGGTAGCAAGATCGAATATTTGGTCTGATACGACCTGATTTCGCATTTCTGCTACAGTCGAGCACAAGTCAGAACGATCAGGCGATAAGTTCTGGCGAAGTAGCGCAGTTCTAGCTATGGGAAATGGTAATTCCGCAGCACCAAGTCGTTCTGACATCAACAATACACCGGTAGCGAGCCATGGTCATACTACCGCGAAGGAATCGGACAAGGGACATATTGTGAACATAGACTGGAAGCATGGCGGGCATTCAGTGTACATTACAGGTTCATTCAACCGCTGGAGGGAGCGCATACCGATGAAACACAAGGACGGCGTCTGGTCAGTGGGCATCCGCCTCCCCATTGGACTGCATCAGTACAAGTACGTCGTGGACAACGAGTGGAAGTATGACCACACCAAGCCCACTAGATCAGACCCTATTGGGAATGTGAACAACATTATCGAGATCCACGAGACGCTCGACGACCCTGATGCTCGCGAGTACACACAGACCCTGCCTGTGCTAGGACAGGGGCTGTTTGATAACATGGGGCTTGTGCCAGACGCTCAGCCCAAGCAGCTGAACACCACGCCTCTCAACAGACAGATGAAGGACGACGGCCGCATCCACCCCGACGCCGCAAGCCAGCAAAGTGCCGAGGTCGTCGGTTCAAGAGACCCGTGTCTGCTGCCCCTACCCGAGCACGTGGTGCTGACCCATTTATACCGGGCGAACACGGCGACGACGACCCAGTACGGCGTCACTGTCCGTTTTAGGAACAAGTTTGTGACGACGATAGTTTATAACCCGAGCTCGGGTGTGCTGGACGAGCGGCGGCGTATTGAGCAGGAATGCCAGTACGGCGGGACGATGCTGAGGCCTGGTGAGAGTCTCGGGCAGTTTTACTTGAGGGAGATGCAGGCTGAGGTGTGATTATTGTAAAGAGCAGCAGCTAGGGGTATTGGCCGACTGTTTTATACTCAATCTAATCTCAGAGATGGGGTATGGGGGATATTGGCAGGGTTTGGGGAACTCTGGGTTGGGGCAATCAGATAATGGAACCAACTGCGTCTCTGAATGCGCAGTGGGGCAAGATAAGCGAGCTGATCGGCAGCATTCAGCGCATTAAGGCTGATCTTGATGGGGAGAACGCCAATGAGCCAGAGCTTGACGCTGTGATCAAGGACGGTGCGGTCTTCCTCGAGAAAAGTATCGCTCGCCTCCAAAACTTCGGTATATTGTCTAAGACAGCAAAAGAAGCTTACTTGATCTCTGTTTCGTCCATCATCAGCGATGGAATTCTCGCCCCCATCGCCAGTCTCCCCATTTCCAATCCACTGACTCGCCAAGCAGTCGGATACTCCCCCAAACACATCCAGGAGGCAGCTAGTGAGTGCCGCAGCGTCTGTAAGCAGCTTTCTATCCCAATCTCTGATCCCTCGACCCAGGTGTTCGCGTCTCCCATCGAGGCATTGGAATCTGTCCAGACTGCATTAGAATCGATCCGCACCAGCGCCGCTAGACTAGACAGCACGCTGGGAGAGTCGCTAGAGACTCTGCATGCTCGTATAACCTCGGCACTCCTCGCACTGAATGGCGAGGCCCCAGTCACGCTCAATTCAGATGCTCCTGAGCTTCCGGAGACATTATACACCCTGCTCCAGGGCACGTTGAGGACTATTCTAGTTGCTGCCCAAATGCCGGAATCCAACTGGTTTCTCTGCCGGAAATTTGCCTTTACCAAAATGGTGGTCGAGAAAGACGCTGAAACGGGTACTGTCGGGGCAGTTTCATTCGAACTATACCACGGAAGGGTGGCTATGAAGGGACCTAACGGCCATGGCCAGCTGGGAGACCCTGCTTCGCCAGCAGTAACAGGACCCGTCTGGGTTCGAGTCCCACCAGTCTCATCATTTTTTACTAATGGGTTGAGTTCGTTTGCTGCGACGTCTCGAGGAGTCTATAGTTGGGGCAGCAACACGAAAGGCCAGCTGGGGGTTGGGTCATCCGAACGTCTTGCAGCACCAAGAAGAGCAGTTTTCCCATCCGACTTTGCCCAAGTCGAGCGGTCATCGGGTCACCATCGACTCCATCAATTTATTACTGAGGTGATGTTCTCGACGACAGCGAAGACTTGTCCTTCTTCATTCATTCAAACTCAGTCTGGGTGGCTGGCTGCCGGTTGTAACAAGAACGGCGCCCTCGGAATAGGCTCAGATGCCCAGGTTGTGTCTACTTTCCAGCGAGTTCACCTCCCGGCCGACTTTATTAGCGTTGACGCGGTCATTTTAGCCCGCGCCTCTTTCTGGTTGAAAGACGGTCAGTGCTATTGCTGCGGATACAACCAGGACGGCAGCCTGGGCAATCGGACGAAGATCAACGCACACACACCCGCCCAGCTGACAGTGGGGGCGCATGACATTGATCACTTTACTGTTTACGGCCAGAGCTTTATCTTCCTCTCAGACGGCCGCTGTTGGCTCACTGGCCCTGACCGCGACGGCCTGGTCAACCATAATAATCTGTACACAAATACTTGGATATCGACTCGATCTTTGCGTGCGGCTGGATTGTCTCCGAATCTATTGAACTATGACCGGCTCCATCCGTCAAAGATTGCCATTGGCTACGAAAAGATTTTTATTCGTCTGACTGAACAATGGCTGGCCATCGGCGAGAACGACTTTGGCCAGCTTGGTACAGGAGAGTGCAACGCCCGCCTACAATCCTGGATGCCTGTCGCGCTCCCTCTGCATGTTGACATCGTGGACTTCTTCGATGGGGGTGATTCAGTCTGGTTTGTGACCACGGACGGTCTGTATGCGGCTGGATCAAACAGGTACCGTCGGCTGGGGCGTGAGGGGGCAGTGACGGTCTGCCCGGCCCCAGTGAAGGTTGAGGGGATTCCTCCGGGGATCAGGGCGTGTATTATGTACAGTTTAAGGCATGTTTGATGGTTTAAAGGTGCTATCCTGCGTGTTGGGGGGATGACTCGGAAAAACGTTTTTAAAGAATAAAATAATTAAAAAAGTACAACAAAGGACACCTAAAGAGCCCTCCCAGGCTCTTCGCACGGTGTCGCTGGCCTTGACTCGATCCTCAGAGTCTGGGGTGACCTGGGTGATTGCGACTCGACCCCACGCCGGGCCGGACTCCAACGCTGACTGGTGTCCGCGGGACAATACCAGGCCTCACCCGCTCACCAGGCGATGACCGCATCATATCTTCAGATCCACTGTCCGCGGACAAACTGGGCGACTCGACCATAGTCCACCGCGAGCTATTTGGGCGATCCTGCACTGACGAGGGCGGACTGAGCTCCTTCAGCACCAAGGGCGGGGGTTCGATAGAGTGGGGGGACGGTGGTCTGGGCCGGACCCGGGGTGGTGTTCGAAGAGACGGCAGGGTGCTGGCTGGAAGAGATGCTGCCAGTGACGGGGGCGGCAAGGCTACCTTCTCTGTCTTGCCGGCAATGGTGTGAGGAGTATGGGGGCGTGCCCTCAGCGCCCCTCGTGGCCTGCGCGATGACGGCGATCCCAACGGACCCGGACTCGGGGAAGGCGGGAGTGCCGGAGAATTCAGGAGTCGGGGAGTCGTTGAGGCAGAAGACCGTGCCGGAGACTGTGTTTCCGGCATCTTTAGACTCGTAGCCCCCGTGGCAATGGCCGGCAGGGTCGGCGGGGCGGAGAGCACCATGCGAGCCGTGTCATGCGTCTTCATAACGACCACCCCGCTCGCTGGTGTTGACTTCGGTGCCGACCCAGCCAACTCTGGCGTCCTGGTCTCCCGCAGCCCCCTTCTCCGCATTGGACTCTGCCCGCCGAGGGTCGACGCCGTGTCAGCCTGCATGCGGCCCCGGTGGAAGCCCTCCTTGCTCATGATGGCGCGGGGGCTCTTGTGCTTCTCGGTCTTGCTGGATACGAGCGAGGCCTCCTGCCAGTCGACGGGAGGTGGCGTTGGCTTGGGCGACTTCAGTGCATGCATGATCTGTCTCGTTGCCAGGCTCGTGCTTGCTGCAGATGGCTGCTCCTTCGGTGTTGACACGGCCACGGTCGCCTCGGGCCCGGCAGTGAACCTCGCCGCAGGGTCATAAACACTCGGGGCAGCCCGGGGCTGGGGTGAGTGTGTCCATGGCACATGAGGCCCTACTAGCCGGGGCGGGCCATCAGTGGGCACTCTGATGACAATATCGCCAGTCTCGGCGGCAATCCTGCTGTTGACAAGAACGGGGACGCCGTCGACCATAATCGTCACGCTGTGGGACAGCGGTGGGCTCGCTGGCGAGGCTGGACGGTTGCTGGATAGCGTGTCGGGTGTGTTAAGGCCTGGGCTTTCATCGATTGAATCTGGTTTCCCTGAGTGCGCCTGACCAACCACCTCGACCGTGTCATCCAGGTTTCGCTGGCGACGGGAGCGGTGACTCGAGCTTAAAGTCGAATGGTCCCTTTCAGCGTCATCCAGAGGTGCATTATGGCCTGAGGTCGCGTCGTTGCGAGGATGTTCTAGCGATTGGAAGTCCAACGAGAGCGGCGGCGGGTGTCGAAAAGGAGGCTCTGAAGATGACGAGGCGAGAGATCTAGAGAGCTTTGTATATGAGGAGGCGTAGGAAGGTATTTCCTTGAACTTGCCCGCATCCACTCGCGTAAGATCAGCGAGCACCCCAATGTATGAATCGGGTATGAAATCGGGAGATGGATACGCCAATACACAAGTGCCAGTATTTGGCAATCGAATACATCGGTGAGATCCCACCATCTGTTGTATATTGCGTTGGCTGGCGGTTCTCTCTTTTCGCAGCTTATGGCAGCAACCTGCTCTGGGTGATACCGAGGCGTTGCTGACGAATAGAGACATAATGGCCTGCTACTGATGAACATGCCGCTCACATTAGACCTGGGCTGAGTCTTACGTCCCTTCCCTCAACGCCTCAGCGGGCTCGACTGCTGACCTGAGTCAAGGTTCAGACGGGGATGAAGCAATGTTACCTTACTACAACCAACAGACCTTCCCAGCCCGCGTGTCCCACTTCATGGAGAAAACTACCCTTGGCTTGGCCTTGTGTCGGGCCTGTGATGATGATGAGCGCGCTGGTGATAGGGCTAACAAGAGCTAAATACGCAGTTTAATTCTATATGTACAGCTAAACTATAGTCAACGCGATATCAACCACTTCAGGTCGAGTGAGCGGCGTTCTCTTGGTCAAACTCGACAAAAGCATGGCAATCGTCGGTCTATCAGCCGCTCTAGGGAGCAGACACGCCTTTACGACGCTGCTATACCAAGCGGGGGTGTCTTCCCGCAGCAAGCCGGTCAACTCAGCTCGACTCTGGGCGTGACTCAGAGCCTGGCCGTCGAGTCGACTCCACCCATGGTTTCCGGAAGCCAGCTCGATGAGAACTCCGGCAAATGAATAAATATCACTTGCCGGAGAAAAGTCAGAGTCGATGCAGTCATTTGGGTCATTTGGGATTTCCGGCGCGCTCCACACAGTGCCAGTTGCCGGATAAACACTCGCTCCTCGGTCTCCAGAAGTCAAACTGTGGAACTCAAAAGACCCGAGTCGAATTCCAGAGTTGGAACGAAGGAAGGAGCCCGGCTTGATGTTGCGGTGGACAACGCCAGCAGTGGCGACTGCTTGGAGACATGCGGCACAATCTATGGCTATCGATTCGATCTCGGGCCAGGTGGGGCGGGTGCCGGGAGACTCGTATCGCATCCGAATCCAGGAATGGAGTGTTGGACAATCTGGATCGATGGGATCGAGTATGACCGCTCCAAACTTCGGGCTGCTCATGTAACCCGTTGAGGCAATCGCGTGGGGTCCAGCAAGGAGCTTCAAACCAATCATTTCCCGCCGGACAAGGTACATTTGATCGGTTCGATCGGATGCGAGATACATCTTGACCGTTGAATCTCTCCCATTGACAACCGCTGTCGCGAGTGTGGAGGCGTCAGTGCGGCACAGAAGTCGTGTGGGAATTATTGAGTCGAATCTCAACGCGATATCACTAGATTTGGCCCCTCCTCTTGTCTGCTCGAGTGCTAGAGCGTCTAACGCAGCCAGCATCACGTGTTGGTCGAACTCACCTCCGCTGCTCCCGTTGTTCATCGGGCAGACGACGGACGTCGTTCTCTCAATCGTCCGAAGCACAGTACTGATCACAGCGGCGTGCCTGTCAGCTCTGAGTGCTGGGATGAAGCCCATGCCGTCCTGCAGCATCGACTGGACATCGACGGTGGCCTCATCGAGGGTACGTATGACTCGCTGGACAGAGACGGTCTGCTCGCCAGTAAGGTTGGCTCTTGCCCGCACAGCGAGAAATGAGCACAGCTGGGCGAGTTTCCATGCCATCTTCCCGACCTCCTCCTGGTTGAGCGTCGAAGGTCCCTGCCGGCTCGCGACCTGTCGATGGAGCTCGAGCAGGGCGGTGGCGGACTTGTAAACATCAGAAATAGCTGATACTCTGACCTGTGCAGCCTCTGTGATGATGTTCATGGCGAATACTAGGCTGCTGGCAGTTCTATAGGAGCTCGAAAGGGGCGTGGCGGTGGGCTGAGCGAATTGGATGAGGTTCGCGAGCTTCACGGGGGCTGTTTCTCTAGAGTATGGAGAGATAAGTGCATTCTGTGAGCTGGATGGCGTTTGGAACGACGGTACGGCGGTACGGCGGCATGATCGAACAACAATCAATACAGCTGCCAGTGAAACGACTAAGACAAGGAGCAAGAGCGCAATGAGCAACACTGCATTGAGTGTTGCTCCTACTATCACTGCCACAAGCGTTCCAACGGCAAGGAGGTCGGTCATCGTCGGACAAATATCCAACTGCACCCAGACTTCAGCCTCGTCTCCCAGGGCCAAGAAAGAGCTGCTTACACCGGAACTGGGACTGGGTGTCGCACTGAGTTGTGTAGACACATTATATATTGACTGGTCAACGACGGTCAACCCAATGATGAATTGAGAGTCTAACACGACGATACCCGGACTGTATGGACGATGAACAGACCGTGAATAGCCGGGTGCAGCCACAATGGCAGAATAAAGCAGAGAGTGGCTGCAAAAATTTGATCGATTTGATTGATTCTCAAACATTTCCTTAGCTCTTCCCACAAAATATTAACGAGGGCAGCTGCCCTACTCAGAGGCTTCGGCACTGGCATACTGGGAGGTGGTCATAAGATACGCGAATCTGTTTTTCGGCTAGCCAGGATTTTTCTCCACAAAAGGACAACACATGAAAACTGCTCTCTGCCTCGTTGCTGTTCTCATTACTGCAGTGCTTTCAGAATATTTCACAACGTTTGAGGCATTTGACGCGGATTTGGATTCCTCTTTCGCCTCCTCTGTCTACATGACCGGCGACAAGCTCTATCTCGGTGCTCCTCGCCGAGACGATGCTCTTTCCAATGTTGGAGCAGTGTATGAGTATGTACTAGGATATGAACAACCTCTTTCGACCGGTACCGTCATCACGCCGGTTGGTTCGACCGCCATAGCCAATGGATTCTTCGGTTCCTCCTTTGTTGGCCTCAAGAACGGCTTGGCGATAAGCCATCCTGGCCTTGGAGACGGGTTTGTTCTCTATTATGATGATGAGGAGGGCACAGCGAAGAACTTTACTGGTGGTATGAACCCACTCGGTATTGCCGGCTTCGGCGCCTTCCTCGCTGCCTCTGATGATACCCTCGTGATCGGATCAAGCCCAGCCACCGACAAGGTAGTTGTCTGCCCCATGGATCCTGTCACATTCCAGCCCGCTGACACGTACCTCACTGTCACACTGCCTAGCGCCATCACAATATCATCCATCGCAATTTCAGACAGGTTCCTAGCCATAGCAGGCAGTAACACTGTCTACATGTACTCCCTCGACCGTACTGACGGCACTGTGAGCGGCACGACCCACCTCCACACCATCACGGGCCTTGGGTTGAGCATCAGCCTCGCTCTCAGCGATGAATACCTTGTGTACGGCGAGCCTTACCACTCTGGCGTCGCGCCTATGGCTGGCAAGATCTCCATCTCAGCCATTTCACCCTCTAGCACGCTCGCGGACCCCCAGGTTATTCAGCACTACAACCCATACGCCAACTTCGGCAGCTCTGTCAGCATATACGATGACAGGGTCGCCGCAGGTTCTCCGAATGCAACGGTGAGCTCCCAAGTAGCCGCGGGCACTGTCTATGTCTACAAAGAGACCACGACCTGGGGGATGGATCTCGAGATCTTCCCACCCTCACCCGTGACCAACGGCAGAGTCGGTGACTTCGTCAGTATTACGTCCCGCGGCGTCCTGGCCGGCTCACCCACAGTTTCTTGGGGCACAGGCCTTGGCATGGTCTTCTCGCCGCAACCCAGCCCATCCTGCGACGCTGGGACCCACACCGACGGATGGACCAGCTGCGCCGACTGCGAGATAGGCACGGCCTCAGCGAAGAGCAATGCCCCTGCTTGTATGGTGTGCGATGCTGGACACTACCAGGATTCGACTGGGATGAATGCGTGTAGCAGCGCTGGCGTCGGTACTTATGTTCCCGACGACGACGTGCCTCATTCGACTGTCAAAAACTGCGGGGTGGGTACGTACAACAATGAGACAGCCGCCTCGGCATGCACAGCGGTGCCCGTTGGCTACGAGATCGTTGACGGCCGCACAGCAATCCAGCCGTGCAGCGCAGGCAGCTACCAAGACACTACCGCCCAGGACAGCTGCAAGACCTGCGCCGCTGGCTATAGCACTGCCGATGACGGCAAGCCTCACCTCCAATGTACCCGTTTTGTGCCACCCTCTATCTCTGTCGACACGCATACTTCTCCGGCTGCAGTGAGTGTGGATACAGGCGACTTGGCGACTTCAATCTCGACTGCAACTCTGGCTCTGCCGAATTCTGTCACTGCTTCTTGCAGTATCGTGGAAGATTCGATGGGTAATGATTATATCGTGCCGTTGATCCCGTTATCTGGTTCGACCGCAACAGTTGCCGCCGGAACTTACACCATGACCGTCACTCTTGCTGACTCTTCAACCGCCTCAATCAGTCTGACATTTGATGAGACGCTATCGATTCCGAGACCAACCAACACACTCTCTGGCTCTACCCTCACTGGTACTGTCACTGCAGCTGCCTGCCCCGCGGCCATCATGTTCGGTTCGTACTCTTCTGCCCTGACTGCCGTGACTGTGTCCTCGTCGTCCGTGACTTGCAACTCGACGTTCACGCCCACTGCTGACCAGCTGGGCGATCATTTGTCTCCTGCATCCACTGTCAGCGGTCGTACTCCAGATACGGCAAAGATTTGCGTATCTCTTGATTCTGTCAATATTGAGAGCACCGAGAGCTTCGCGATGGTCATTGGCACGATCACTGCCACAAGTCTGACTACTTCCCTCGGCTCTCTCTGCGCCGACTTCTCGACCGTCTCGTCCAACGCCATCAGCACAGGTTCGACCAGTGCCGGCAAGCAGTACGCCTTGAGTGTGCTTTACAACGGCAACTCATGCCTCGACTCGACTGTCACAATCCCCCAAGTGACTGAGTCTGACAATTCCGGTCTGATCGTCCAAGTCGTGCTCGCGGTGCTTGCCCTCCTTGTGGTAACAGCAGTCGCCCTAGTAGCCTGCTGTGTGGTCTGCGTCTTGCCCGTAACTGGTCTGAGCGGTGTCGGTCTGGCCTTCCTCGGCTTCAAGAAGGGTAAGGATGGCGGACAGGACGACATGATCAACGGTAACGTCACCAGCAACCCCATCCACGGGAACTACCTGCCTCAGGTGCCTGCATTCGTCTAAGCACGCATTAGAACTTGTAAAACAGCTTATATAGTGGTGTTGAGTCTTTCGAATGTGCAGTTTAAAGTCAAACGAAAATTTATTTTTGGCACGAGGTCCAGAAATAATTATCGCTATGCGTGCTCTCTATGGGCCATATCATCTGTATAGACTGCTCAACCATGGTGATGAGGGCTGGATTACCTGCGTGGACTTCATGGCGATAGAGGCGTCTCGGATCTCCACAAATCAGTTATTTCTGGGGAATTTTGTGCACAGCACCATGAGCAGGATGGTGTGGCCGAACTGTTACGGCAGGCACAGGGTGGTGACAAAAATAGTCGCCGTTTTCGTCGCCAAAAGTGCACAACAACAAACATCCAATGGAGGACGAACGAGAGAAGCTTGAGACCTCTGGTAGCGTCAGCGAGATCGAACTCGAAGCAGATACTCCCAAGGCAGCCGCCAAGATGACGAAGATGAAGAGCGCATCGTCACTCCCCGTGGTTCCCGACAAATTCCGCGTCCACAGCGAGGGAGGCCGCTATGTGAACAAATGGAACCCTTCTCCTACACCGATCCTCATGGACTACTTGAAGAAGTCCATCCCTTACCGCGTTTTCCACCGCAAACCCGAACTTGGGCTCCCCGTCACCGCACGCACGCTCAACTTCAAGGCCAACCTCATGGTGCGCCAGTACGAGCATGAGCAGGTTGAATCCGCAGTATTTTTCTTCGACGACAGCTTGACGGCGACCTGGCTGGGGCATTCATCCTGTTACTTCCAAGTACACGGCACGGCCTTCCTCGTCGATCCCGTCATCAAGAAGCGCATCGGCAAGGTATTCAAGGCCACTCGCGAGGCTGGCACCGCCCTCCGCGACGGCTGGGCCTCGCTGCCACATGTCGATTACGTCCTTTTGTCCCATGCTCACGCCGACCACTTTGACCCGAGAGCAGTTCAGGAAATCGACAAGCTCTTCCACCCCGTGTTCATTGTCCCTGATCAGATGGCCACCACGCTCCACGGCCTCGGGATCGACAAGGACCGTGTCTTTCAGCTGAAGCTATGGGCGACTCACACAAGCACGCTCGACTCCCGCAAGACCGACGTCTCTGTCCAGCTGATCCCCACCCAGTCCTACCACAACGCCGGTGCCTTTAAGGAAAACACGGTTCTATGGGGCGGTTTCGTCGTCCGGGCTGAGAAGGGTGGCACGGCACACTCAGTCATCGTCATTGGCCCCAGCGGGTACAACCCCGACTGGGCAGAGACCATCGCCAAGCTAGGCCCCTTCGACCTCGCATTTATCGGCATCGGCGGGTCGGCCCCAGCCTATCTCCAGCAACACCATATGGACCCAGCCGACGCCGTCCAGCTCCACATGCAGCTCGCCCCCACAGAGTCAATCGCGACTCACTGGGGAACGTACAACTCAAAGACGGCGTACGAGGGCCTGCTCGATCCCATGCTCCTCCTCCAGGCTGCCGCTGAGGAGGCCCAGGTGGGCAACTTCCTGACGCCTGTTATTGGTGAGATCGTCAACCCACTCCGGGATGTCAACTTTGATTATCTCAATCAGATTACTGCTGCCACGACATCTGCTGTCCACGAGATTCTCCAGAACGAGATCACGATGCCGAATCTGATCATGTCTGGCCAGCCGGTCGACATCCATCGCCTACACGCGGTCTGTCACCGTTTCGCGTTCCAGTTCACGAACGAGCTCATTGGCACGCTTTCAACAGCCCAAGACGTCTCTGGAAATGCCGACGACCTCACTCTGAACGCTGTGGAAGCTGTGGTGAAGCTTGCTGCTGCCGTTGCTCGTACTGTGGTTAGCAACTTCATCGCTGACAACAACATCACGAAGACCACCCGAGGCGACATCCTCACCACCCTCACGGAGATGCCGCTCGACGACCTCTTCCGACTCTGCCATTCTGCCCTCGAGATGATGACAACGATGGACGTGTGCGACATCCCCGACCAGACCCAGCTCTACTGGCCCGACGACGACGACGAGAGCAGGAAGCTGTTCATTGACGCCAAGGATGACCCATTCACGGCCATCGTACGCGGCCTCAACAGTGAGAGGGGCCGCAAACTCATGCCGACTGGGACGCTTTTCTTTATAAGCCCCTCATCCCTTGGACCCCTGCTTGCGCCCATCTTTGGGCCTGTAGAAAGACTCGACCCCCGCTTCACTGCTTGCGGTATGATCATCAGAGGTCTGCAGACAGTCCAGATCGGCGAGGAGAATCTCGACCTTCCCTTGCTCTGGATGTCCAGACACCCCACCCCAACCGCCGCCACCTGGGTCCCGGAAGGCGTCAATCCGGCCGACTGGTTCGCTGGGACGACCCCGCCGATGTCTAGAGCCGGCCCCGACCTGCATTCCCTGCCTGCGGTCATGCTTTACGAGCTCGGCAGGCCGCAGAGTCGATTTGCAGTCAGGCCCCCGAACATCGCCCTGACCGAGACGGAGACGGCGAAGCTGAAGGAGTATATCATCAATGCGCGACAGGAGATGCGCACGCTCTTTGCCTACAACACGCACGTCGCAGAGGTCTTCCCCGGCGCCAATCACCTCCGCAACTTCGCCCTCCTCCAGCCCCTGCTTGAGGCCCAGTTCGAGGAGGACCTATTCTCTGGTGCTCTCATCGGCAAGACATATCAGCAAATCGGCCTGCTCGATCCCCGTCTTGAGGCAGGCGAGATGTCTATCGACGACTTCAGTCTGCTCAACTGTGGACCCTATCAGCCGTACGGTCTCTCCAGGCACGGCGCCGCGAACTACTCACCCCTGCTTGACCCAGTGGAGCTCGAGATTTCGGTGGAGTTCGACTAAGACTGTCTCTTGTGTAAATATGTTGATCAACGATGATGTGAATGCCGCACGTGGTCATACGAGAGCATGCCAGCAATAGAGGGGACATTCCGTCCAGCAAAGGACTGGCATGTGGCACGCAGCCATACGGGGGCAATAGCCAGTCTCTATCCACTGATATACGTGGCCGGCATTTACTATAACGGTGCACATAACTCTTCACACTCCACCGAGCACGTCGAGTGCCTCAAGTCTCCGGACGGTGTCCGACGTCTCATACAGTATGCGCTTCTCCGTGTATCTATGCCTCTTCTGCACCTTAACTGTGTGAGTTCTTCTGGGCTTGATCCAAACATGTGTATTCCTTGCCGCCCGACTCTGGCGACACAGCCCAGCGGATCTTCATGGGCTGCTGGCCAACACTCTTGCGCTTGCCGAGGCCGTCTCTGGAGCGGCGCCTGACTTTCGTTGGGGGCATCAGGTTCTTGGCCAGAAAGCGTTCGTCGCGAGATCGATGCACCTCATCGGCTTCAGGCATACTGTCATATCCTTCTAATTCCTGCGGATTAACGGATTCTTCGTCAAGCATTGCTTGCGTATACCTCTGGAGGAAGCTTTCTACCTTCTTTGTGGGCGAGCGGGCTGTGCCGTCTTCATCTTCCGAAGACGACTCCTCCGCAATACTTATGTCGTTTGGCCTCAATGTTTCTTCTTCATTTGGCGTGCTTGATTCCAAATCAACCACCATCCCTTCAATCGCTACCAGAGATCGCCGAAGTTCACAACTTGGCCGACTCGGAATGAAATCATCGCAATATTATCCGATAGGGTGGGCGGAAAGGGTTGAGTTGATGCGCATTTCCCGTCCTGACACGCGTTTCTGCATTTTTCTTGGTCCCAGATTTGAGAAACGAAGCCGTAACCGATCTGAGCAAGTTCCAGCATTCCACGGCCATAATTCCCGCTCTGTATCGCAGCTTCTGCGCGACGCGACATGCTTATCAGCTGGAAGCGAGAAAATGTAATGTCAGTTTTGGCCAGAGTTCGACGCCGGAGCGGTCTTCAAAGCGAATTGCTGAATGTCCAGCGCATATCAGGCCTGGACTGTGTATGATAGACGGACGAATAAGAACTCGACGGCAGAACAGCGAATGAGCATGCAGAACCGGTTGAACGCAGCGACGTATGATGCTAGAGCCTTTCTGACGTCATATTTCGAGCCAAGAAGCCGCCAGCATACTACACCAGTCGTTGAAGAAGCGCCTGCTACCTTTCCGCCCATCTCCACCGCTGTTCTGCCCGATGGTCTCCTCGTCCTCGATCTCTCCACCTCAAAACCAGGCAAGCGCAAGGCCCAAGCCCTCGCAGCTCCGTCGGCCACCCCACTGTGCCTCACCTCATCCGGATCCTTCGCTGTCGACACCATTGTCCCCCTGCTCACCAGAGCCGTGATTGTCCCAGACACGCAGGCCGTCCTCGCCGAATACAGCATAGCTACAACGCCCAGAAGATGGGTAGACCCCCTGCTGGCACACTGGATGCTCAACCCAGATGAAGGCGACATTAGCATCAATCAATTGATTAGCACCGGTTCGTATGAGGACTACACCAACCTCTGGGCAACTCTCAGCAAGTGCCTCGTCGATTACGGACTCCAACGAAGGTTTCTATCCATCGAGATGCGTCTGGCCGCTGTCTGCGCTGACCTATCTCGCCCTATTCACCTCTCTCAGGGCGCCCTGAATGCTCACAACGTCGCACTCACCGCTCAAATGAACCAATCAATTGAAGACTTCAAAATGAGTCACCCCGCCGCTATCCACGTCAATGTAGCCTCCCCTCAGCAGGTATCGGCCCTACTTTACGGAACAATGGGTCTACCTCGACCGCAAGGGGTTGGTCGGACAAACACTGGCACTGACATCAAGTCACTTAGCACACTAGCTGAGCACCCGATAGTCGGTCATATCATATCATATCGCAAGGCAGCCAAGCTTTTATCGACTTATGTGACTCCATTTATCGGCGTTGACTCTGTCGCGACCGTATGGGGCCAAACCCACACGGGCACAGGCCGCATGCAGTGCAGGGGTGGCTACCCCTTGCTCCAGACCCCCGCCGGCATCCGAAACTGCATTGTCCCAGATCCCAATTCCGGCAAAGTGTGGGTCGGTGCAGATTATTGTCAGATCGAGTGCGTCGTCGCTGCTCACATGTCGGCTGACACGGAGCTGAGCGAGATGCTTGGGGCGAGTGATGTCCACCGCGCCGTGGCTGCCCGAGTGTTCTCAGTGCCCGAGGGCGTAGTGACCGACGTACAGCGGGCCATAGCCAAACGTGCAGTTTATGCCTCAATTTATGGGATGTCGGCTGAGTCTCTGGCCGAGTCTCTCGCTCAATCTGGAGTGAGTGTGGCCGACTGTCACTCTGCGGTTGTCAAGATATCGGAGATATTCAGCGGTCTCGCGAGATGGAAGGCTGAGCTCGAGCGGCTCCCGACTGTGCAGACCCTGTTCGGTCGACCGCGACACATATCGTCCAGGCACGCGACACGAGCGGTTAATAGTGTGGTCCAAGGGACCGCTGGCGATCTTCTTCGCATGTCTGCCGTTCGAGTGCACGAGAAACTGCGGCAAACGGCCTCTGGCCGCCTTGTAATGCTCCTACACGATGAAATCATCGTAGAGTGTTCAGAGGCCGAAGTGGTGTCTGTCGCTGCTATTCTTCGGCAGGCGATGACTGAGGGGTTTCCCATTGACCGGCTGAGAGTCAGCTGCAAGCTGTACCGACGGTCTTGGGGCGAAATGGAGGAAATTAACATGTAAGTAAAGATTCTAAGATTGCGTGTCAGCTCAGATTCGCGGATAAACTTCGAATCTGCTATCGAATCTCGTTGACGAGATCAGACCTCAGAGCGAGGTTGGTGGAAATTCATGAGCGACGCCATCTACGACCTTGAAATTAGATACCTTGGAGAGATTGAGCGGCAAGGAGCCTACATGACCTCTCTTGGTCTTGGTTTCACCGCTGCATTCCTTCTTGTGCTCTTTCAGATCTGTTTGTGCGCCTTAACGCCATGCGGCTGCTGCTGTGCTAGTTCTCTGCTCGATGCTGTTCTTGAGAAGATCGGACAGAAGGCTGCCGTCGCCACTGCGTCTCTTCAGACCGGAGCGCCCGCCATCGTCACTGCCTTCTCCAGTCCTCGGAAAATGAAGCACGACGGAGCCATAGCTGGTGCCACAGTGCTTGTCCTGGGCTGTATGTTCCTCATTGCGTGCTACTTCACCGTTTCCTATTCCATTGACAGCACAGCCAATTGCAATCTCACAAGAACAGGAGGTTCAGTTGATGTAAGGGACAAATCTGTCGAGATCCCGATCACATTCACGCTAGAGATCAGCTACAACAGCGGAATCGGCTCCTCCAAGAAGGATGAGATCGATCGGGACATTGAGTCGACCGTTCGGGCTTGGGCTGGCGATAATCTCGACTATTTCGACAAATCAGCGCTCTCAGACTCGTTCGAATGGCGAGTGAACGGCCGCCACGTCCTTTACGAGACCGGTTTCCTCAAGTTCAACACGGAAAACATGACTGTCAATGCTTTCACAACGTATAGCCGCATCGTCCCATTTAGCCTCGGCGCTAAGGTCCTCAAGTACGTATTATTCCGTAAGTACACCCTTGTTGTACCCCAGTCGACCGTTACTGTCATTGAGCCCGCCGATGTCACCTTCACCATGCCTACTGCCGTCACTCTTGTGGTCGAGGACGATCTCGAGCTTGGATTGAACTTCAGCCCGTCTGTCATGGCCCTTAAGTTCATGAGGCCGGATCCTAATAGTATTTTCCAACTGAACACCACTTCCATCAATGGCACCTCTCTGATTACAGAAACCCCGGGCCAGTTCGGCATCAACTTCGCCGCGGACCAGATTGAGAGTGCTCTCATTCTCATGCAGTGCAAGTCCATCACGGAGCAGATAGGCGGGGCCGTTCAATCAATCATGATTCTTCTCGTTTCTTACCCAATCGTGAAGACCGTCATCGAGGTTCTCAGCTCACTCAAGGACATTGTCGTGCCTGGTGCGATCTTCTGCTTCAGCTTCTGTTGGATTCCCGTGACGATGGTCTGCACAGTGCTTCTCATTCTCGACGCGCTCTACAGTTCAGATTTTATCGCCAAATACAAATACACGGCATCTGGGTACTACAAGATCGGCTTGGTCATTGTATGGATCGTTCTGATCATGGCGGTCGTCATCGGGGTCGAGTCGATGGCCGCAACTCTCGTCTACGCCTTCGACTGGTCGTGGAAGGGCCTCAAGTTCACACGGAAGTCTCTGTCAGCCCCTAAAGATGAGGATGACGAGGAGGCAAGGTCGCCCAACCCCTTGGTGCAGCCGGCCGTGACTGTGTAAAATGGATTGATGAAGACGAAGGAAGGATCTGTTGATTTGAACAGAATCTGGAATGGTCAAAGTACCTGTGAGATTCACACAACACATAGTCTTCAAAAACTGACATGGGACAGCTTCAATCACTGATTCATACTCTCGAGGATAAGCACACTGGAACGGATGTTTGTGCCTCCGCTGATAGAGGTGGAGAATCTTGGCCTCCGATATGCTGGAAGGATGAAGGGACGATGTAGGCGTCTAGAAGCGCAATAAAGACGTAGAAACGCTAACAATGGCAAGTTGAACACAAAACTACCGAGCTTTACTGATCACAACGGTTCATGCAATGAATGGCTCGAAAGCGGCGCGCAGATTCTCAAAGATTCTGCTGCTCACGCACCCAGAGCCAAGGAAACAGGTGCATGGGGCCGCTCCGCAGGATGACCTCTGTAACATGTGGCAACTCATTTCTCTCGTCGCACTCTCGCACTGGTCGTTCACTTCGAACTTCATGTCGAGCCGATCAATGGCGAACTCGTTGCCATACGATGACAACGCTGGTCAGCGTGACTCGATATGAGAGAATCTTTGTGTGTCGGAGTCGAAGTATAAGTCAGGAACACACAAGAATTTCACGATGGGTCAGATTCAATCCCACCACGGCACTCACGAGACAACCAACGCCACGGCTTCTGGCGACAACTGCGCTTGGCCTTTCATTGGCGGCATTTGGGGCGTCACCGATGATTCGACTCCTGCCCCCAGCGATTCGACGCTGTAAACATGCTTTGTACAGTAATGATGGATATAATTGCCATTTTGTGCTATATACAGCCATTTAGTCCGGATTCAAAGGCTGTATTCTTGTCTCAAAAGTGTGGCCTTGATTCATTTCCCAGATTCACTTGACGCTATGTCGATCTCACTCACCAAAACACCGCCAACAGCGCCATGCTCCTGCATATAACGACCAGCAACCCGTCTTGACCCTTTGATCATCATCATGGCTCAATAATCGAGGTTAGGACAAGCATGCACAATGTGTGAATCAGGCAAGACCTTGAGGGCCAAACCGGTCTGTCTTCCTCCCAAATACCAGCCGTCTCACCGTCCGCCCGACCCGTTGGTTGATTGAGTCAAAACCGCATCTCCCGATGTGGAAAAACGGGTGGGCGATCACCATCACCGCGCTGATGAGCTGCATGGCTCCGATCATGGCATTGAGCGAGGTTGCGACAGTGGTCGAGTCAAGCTGATTTGTAAACGTATGAGTGAAGTCGCCGACGATGCAGCCCATTCTAAACACAGCCTGAGCAAACACACATGGCAGGAGAGCCTCGCGGTTGAGATCTCTGACTACAGAGAAGCACACAGCCAGCGCCAGGGTCAGGAAGAGCGACATTGTAGCCACACTCGCCTCGAGACCGAACAATCTGACCGAGTCCGAGTCAAATTTGGGCGACTGGGCGATGAAAAGGAAGATAGCCGGCAGGGGGGCGACAATAAGCATCACTCCGCCGATGCCTGCGACAGAGAAGAGGGCGAAGACGAAGGGACCGAGCGTGATGAGTGAACGGTGGAGAACTCGCTTCAAGTCGTCGCCGGCGGCACCCATTGCAATGCGCCGATCGATGGCGAGCTTCCGGCTTGCCTTGCATGCCATGTCATGAATGTCACAATTCACCAAAGGCCACCATGCATTGACATCTTCACTTACCGAATCATTCATGGAGATGTACGATATTGCCGCCAGAATCAAAGATACGAACAATATTACAAATATTGCGATCTGTCTCCGTTTTGTATCAAACTCTGACACCTCAGTCAAATTGATGATCTCCTCATATTCAAGAGACGCTCGGTTATTCCTCTTCTCGACCTCCACATCAAAGTCGGAAGCCCTTTTGACGTCAGTGTCGTGGTTCAAACAGAACAGGGGCACTGCTGCCGAGACTATCAAGCAAAGAAGGAAAGCAGCCCTTGCGATGTCGGTATATCGGCCCAGCGAGCCGTACACCGCGGTCCATTGGGACGCAGCGAATAGTGTGTGATGGGCGATGGCAACCTCCGTAGTGACAGATGTGATACATGCGGGGAGGCAGAGCATCAGAATCGGCTGGAGTTGCGAGGGGAAGTGTGTTGCCAGGACAGAGTACGCGCTTCCAACTGTAGATATACTGGCGATCGACTGGATTATGAAAACGACCCAGCCGAGATTTGAGAGATTGTTGTCGTTGACGATGGCTTGAAGGACGAAAGCTGCGAGAATACTGGACGTGCCGAATAGGAAGATAATGTCCTCGCGACAGAACGTATCAAAGATTCGCCGAGTCTTGACAGAATCCTGGGATACGAAATGATCAATTCCCGGGATGAGCACGAGAACGATAGTACCAAGCATGGAAACCACGAGACCGCCCCCGACGACGAGAACGCCACCCAGGGTCGGATCAATGGCAGTGAGAGGATCAGATTCGGTCGAGATGTGGGCTTGAACAACCGAGCATACGAAAGCGAGTGCGGCCACAGAGAAAGCGTGTCTGAAGGAGAAGGGAACAGACCAAATGTAAGGCTCGTAGTCGGTCTTCTTGATCATGCGGAATGCCGTGATTGCCGCTACAAGGCACGTTACGGAGTCTTGAACCGTCCACATGAAAAGCTCGAGGAGGAACTGTAGTGAGCGAAGGATGCCGGCCCAGCCTGATGCCACGGTTAGAATCACGAAGCCCACGTTGGCTATGAGGAGTGTTGCGGCGGATATGAACACGCCGAGGAGAAGTACGAGAGCTAGGCGACGCCGGGGTCGCATAAGGGTGCCATTGAGGAGGGCACCGGATGTGAGGGCTTTGGAAAGAGATACAATGGCTACGAATGCGTATTTTGCGAAATCTTCAGCGTCGAATGATGTCATCTGGCCGTTGAGGGCAGTTAAGAGGAGTTTGAGCAATGCTAGGCAGCTGTCGATGGCGATGATCGAAATGAACATCGACAGATCGTATTTCAGCCGTTTATACGGATCAGATGTGTATGTTGCGGTATTTGGCCACCCGATGATCCGCATCGCTCGAAGAAGCTCGTCGTCTCACTTTCTGCTCGATCTCATCGAATCTCGATATTGAGTCAATATTCGACCGTCCTGTCCAACTCAACTCACCAGCAAACATTGTTAAGCAGCTATCTTGCCTGAATTCCATCGCCTCCCAGCGGGACCCGATGCAGAGCATTTACAAGTCGGACTGTCAGTAAGCCCTATATGCCGAGATCCCTCGCCCTCTCTGCAAACGGATCCTCTACCTCCGCTGCCGCTGCCGCTGGCTGCTGCACTGCGACGGCCTTGCTCCCTGCTGCGGTCATCCTGGCGAAGTCCTCGCCCGCAACTTCCATGAGCACCTTCTGCATGACAGAGTCGGCGACCTCCTCCTCCTCCTCGTTGCCTAGTGCGTCATCGATGGAGTCGCTGACCATCTCCTCGATGAAGCCGCTCTTGGCCATCTCCTTGGAGAGCTTCATCATGCTTGCTCTGATCTCGGGGAGCTTGACGAGGCTGCTCATATGTTGCATCACCTCGGAGGAGGACTCCATTGAGCCAACCATGCGTGAGGTGGCGAAGGCCTGCTGAATCGACATCATGACGCTGTTCACGTGAGACTTCGAGACGTAGAGGCGCTCCACGGCTTTCTCAGTGCGCGCTACCTCTTTTGCGAGGATCTTAGCAATCTCAATGTCATTGGCCTGCGCTGCTTTGCGGATCTCGCCCTTCACCTTGTCAATTTCCCTCTGAATGGTCCGGATCTGCCTGTCTATCGTCCGCGTCTCACCACGAAGGGCCGATCTCCACTCTCTTGACTGTTCTTTCATCTTCTCTGCGCTAGTTTTCCCGCTGGCTCCAAATACTCCCATGGTGTCTTGGATGAGCTGTGATCCCACCCTCGCCAAACATAGCTGGCAAAAAGCAGAAGCACTCACAGGCTACTTGCGGATGACAGCGTGACAGTGAGGGCGGCGTTGGTCCGAAATCTCGGATTTACAGCGGGGTCATGGAGTTGCGAAGTCATGGCGATCGCTTCATAGCGATGCTCCAACAGATGCTTAATGCGCTGAAAAGAGCAATGAACCCTCTATCAGAAGCCACTAGAAACCTAAGATTGCCGCAAGAACAACAGCTGCTTGACGCCATCGACGCAGAGCCCGGGAGCTTCCCCATTCCCTGTTCTCAAAGGACAGAGCGGACGAGTGAGAGAGCGGCAAGAGCTATTCCATGATGCTGTGCATGCAACACCAATCTAGAACAGCTGAGGCTGAAACTGCTGCTTCCAGAAGACGGAGGAGGAAGACGTTGTCGTCAAAGTGTCGTCTCTCTCATAAATTGAGCGCGGACATCAGTGTCTGATCGTCATTCGTGTTTGTGCCGGCCAGGATTGCACCAACGAAGAAGCAAATGCCTCCCACGACAGCGGCAATCGGGCATGCCACGATAAGAGTGCAAATGAAGTAGGGAATGCAAAGCTGGGTAAGAGGAGCAGCGAATGAGCCATACGATGGTGATACAAGGACAGAGAAGGCCTGGGTAAAAGATGCTTGGGCGAACAAACAGGAAATGCACTCATAGATGAGGTTAATGCATGGAATAAGAGAGATTATCGCCTCAAAGAGAATGCACGGAGAGAAACAGATCAGTAAGACCACAATAAGCGCGATCAGGTAGCCGTAGATGCCAAAAATGAGCCCGATGCTCACAGGATCATTCTCGCCTGAGCTATCAGCGGAGGAATCGTCAGTATAGCACAACACAGTACTGAGAAGCGATATGAGAAGGAAAATGAACAGAGTTGAACGCATGAATCTCGGGCTCGCCTTCTTCTTTTGCTGTTGTGACCGAAGAAGACTCAAGCATCCCGCTGGGCGATCGGCAAAACATGGCAGCCATCATGTAGCCACCCACATAGGTCGCCGGCATAGCCTTCCTTTAAACCAACTATCGTACCTATCTTACTGATTCGCGCTGATCTCCCTCAGCACAGACTGCTCCTCCTTCTGGAGCATCGCGATGTTGCTGCGGATGTCGTCAAGCTTCTGCATGAGCACGTCGACGTCAGCCTTGCCCTTGTCCTTCGTTTCCTCTCTTTCCATATGGCGAAGGAACGCCGGCTTGCTGTCCTCGGCGTTGTTTGCCGGAGCCGCGCCAGACGGGATCATTACAGTGCCAAACCCGTCGGCGTCGTCGAAACCAGGCACGACAGTACCGGCATCGAATGGCATTGTGGCTGCAGCCATCATCGTACCGCTGGCCATGGTGCTCCCGGCGTCAGTTGTTGTGAAGAAGCCGGTGCCGTCGTCGAACTCATTATCGGGAGCGGTAGCCTTGATGGCAATCAGCTCCTCAACAGCGTCGACCATGACGTCCTTCGAGGGTGCGGCCTTGATGAAGGGATGCTGAAGCAGCATGGCGCACGATGGGCGAGCTTGAGGGTCCTTATCGAGGCACTTGGCAATGAAGTCGTTGAACTCGTCAGACCAGTCCTCGGGCTGGGCGAGGGTCGGCGAGGGCAAGACGGGGATCTGGAAGATGAGACGCATCGGGTGGACGTCCGAGCGGGGCGGGAGCGTGTCGGCAAGCTCGATGGCAGTGATGCCGACGGACCAGACGTCAGCTACGGTGCCGTACTCGAGGCCCTGAACGACCTCGGGGGCCATCCAAAATGGACTCCCAATCATCGTCTTGCGCTTGGAAATGGTGTTGGCAAGCTGGGCAGAGACACCGAAGTCGGCGAGCTTGACAGAACCGTCGTCCTTGAAGAGAATGTTGCCAGACTTGATGTCTCGGTGGATTTTCCTGTTGCTGTGAAGGAACTGGAGCCCGAGGAGCGTCTCCCTCATGACAAAGGAGATCTGCTGCTCATCCAGGCCGTGTCCGAGGGCCTCTACCATCCCAGACATGCTGTCCTGGCAAAGCTCCATCACGATCCAGAGATCGGGCTCGAGGAACCAAGAGCCGTGGTACCGGATCACCTGGTCACACGCCTCGAGTTCCTTGAGCATCTGGATCTCCTTGTTCACTTCATCCCAGTCTCCATCGATCGCAATAACCTTGATTGCCACGACAGTTCCTGTCTGCTTGGATATCGCCTTATAGACGGCACCATAAGAGCCTTCGCCAATCTGATCGAGCAGCTGGAACAGCGTGCTGGGATCCTCGTTGCTCGTTATCAGTGTACTGGCATCAATACCCGGCATTGGAGTCGCCTGGAGCTTTCGCTCGGAGAATTACACAAAATCTCCGTAAATAGCGTAAACATACAGTCGCTGCCGGTCGTACCTATACATCATCGTGACTCGACATCCGCTGTTTTATTCGCACACCTCAACGTGGCGAGTCGCATTGTCAGCTTCTGACAAAAGTTTCCAGTCAGCGGCGCTGAATCTCGGAATGATGCTATAGAGGGGCATGCAGGTTGTAGAACCTGTCAGATGCAGTCATGAAGTGCCCTCCTTCTGGACATTCCAACTTTGATGACATCCGAGTCATGGCTTCATTCAGGGCGAGATCGAGTCTGGAAAAGAGTGAGCGTGTCTGAAGGGGGCATGCAAGCTCCCACAGCCTTTGTTGTAAGTAGTTTTCCTCACTTTTCTCGCGGTTGTGCCTGCGGCAGTTTTGGGGCAGCTCTAAAAACTCATCGAAGCCATAACAAATGGGTAGCGAAGATATTGATAAGCATGTGCTTCGGAAATACGAGATTGTACGTAAGGTCGGTAAGGGCGCCTACGGAATCGTATGGAAGGCAACTGAGAAGAAGACTGGAGAGGTTCAGGCCCTCAAGAAGATCTTCGACGCATTCCAGAACGAAACTGATGCCCAGCGCACTTTCCGTGAGATCATGTACCTCCAGGAGCTCGAGCACCCAAACATTGTGATGCTCACCAACGTCCTCAAGGCATCTGACGACAACGACATCTACCTGGTCTTTGAGTTCATGGAGACCGACCTGCACGCCGTCATCCGCTCTAACATCCTCCAGGAGGTGCACAAGTCCTACATCATCTACCAGCTCCTCAAGGCCCTCCACTACATGCACTCTGGCGACCTCATCCACCGCGACCTCAAGCCTTCCAACATGCTTCTCAACTCCGAGTGCCACATGAAGCTTGCTGACTTCGGTCTTGCCCGCTCCGTGGCCGTCCTCGAGCGCGGCGAGGAGGCCAACCCCGTCCTCACCGACTATGTCGCCACCCGCTGGTACCGCGCCCCCGAGATCCTGCTCGGGTCCACCCGCTACACCAAGGGCGTCGACATCTGGTCTGTCGGCTGCATCAGTTCGTCCCCCCGACCCACCTCACACAGTCGGCGAGCTCCTCGGTGGCCGCCCCATGTTCCCCGGCACCAGTACCATGAACCAGCTCGAGAAGGTCGTCGAGGTCACCGGTCGCCCCGCCGCTGCTGACGTCGAGGCCATCGGGTCCGCCTTTGCCGACACGATGCTCGAGTCCCTGCCGAGCACGACGACTAAGAGCCTCAAGGACATGTACCCGGACGCCGACCCCACCGCCCTCGACCTCATGGCCCGCATGCTGCAGTTTAACCCCAAGAAGCGCATCACCGCGGCCGAGGCCCTCGAGCACCCCTTCGTCGCTCAGTTCCACAAGGGCCACGTCGCCGACGAGATCACCCTGCCCAAGCCCATCGAGATCACCGTGGACGACAACAAGCGGTTCAGCATCAACGAGTACAGATCCCGGCTGTACGACGACATCATCTCTCGCAAGAGGGCCGCCCGCAAGCGCCGCATGGCAGCTCGCAAGGAGCGCACTGCCAAGTAGACTCACTCGCACCATAAACTTGAGATAATACGCGATATCTAGTGGTTTACTGGCTCAGTTCAGACGATTGGGTTGTCATGTCATCAACAGATGTGAGCCCGATGGACCCTGGTAACATGGCTGACGAAGGGCATGTCCTGCAACTTCGCCGCCACCTGCGCGCAAGTCACACCCCGGGGAAGACCAACGATGACTGCGGCCTGGGTCGAAGGGGCCACGAATCGAGCCACTGCGATCCGCTGACTGATGAGTGAAAGAACGGCGGTGGTCTCATTGTCTGTTAGACTGCGGTGCATGGTCACAATGGCATAGTTTGTGCTGGCCCCGCAGGCGGCTGTGGCCTTGTCGCGCTGCTCGGCCGGCATCGGTAGCGATGAGATCGGCTCCTCGGAAGCATCTGCGCATTGAAGTGAGTTTTCAGCATGAATTGGAGTCTGTGAGATTGATCTCACCGTTGGAATCGACGTCAGCATCTCTCTTGGATCCAAATCGCTGTAAAAGAAGTACTTGTTGGGCCGTTCGATCCCACGAAGCTCACATCCGTTCTTCTTAATCTCTTCTACCACTGCGGTATCTCTTTTTGCCATCACCACCGTCCACAAGCGGTTGTTCATGTCTTTGTCAGGTTTTGCCAGATCTGCGCATAAAGTGACGCCATCGCTCTCAACCAGGGGCAATGTGTACGTCAGCCACGTCACCGGCTGTTCCCTCTCCGCTGAGCGAATTTCTGGTGCTTTGTGAGGGTAACTAACGAAGCCACGATATGTCCGAAAGTGAAAGCAGCGGGCAGCAGAGCAGCGATGCTCTCAGTGAGCAAGACATTGCTAATACACCGTATTCTGATGGAGAAGTATCCTCTTCCTCCTCGTCATCGTCTGTTTCAAATCAAACTCCTGCTATTCTCCGCCCTCCAGAGAAAATGAAGTATGGGGCCCTCGGAGAGCCTTCCCTGCTCAACTTACGCTACATGATTGCCCACATTCTCACTCGCCCGTTGATCATTGCCATGCAGCTTTGTGTAATGCTCTACAAATCCATGCTGCAGTGGCTTTCGAGCATCGTGAGCATCAGCGTCAAGAACATCATCGTCCCCTTTGGTCTCATTGCCCTGATCAGCGTCGGGATCCGTCGTGCCATCTCGGACAACGCGTTTGTTGGCGACATTGGCCTTACTGGCGGCGCCTTCCCCCGCTGCACGACGACCCAGGACGAGACGTGCGTTTCCTTGGTCGTTGTTGTGTCTGCCACGGCCTACGCACTTTACGGCCACACAATCCTCAACAACTTTGCCATGAACAACGGTTTGACTGTTGCCTCGATGCCCTGGATCCCGGGCTTCACCAGTGTCACAGACGACATCATGTGGACAACAGACGTTTCCCTCATTAACGACTGGCTTCCCAGTCATCTTAACGTGACTCCCGCCGTCGTAGTTATCGATGAGGTTGACCCAACTGATCAGCTCATCACTTACCAGGCATTTGTCAACACTACAGGCATTCAGAGCATCTCGAACCAGGTCCTGAGGTACACCAACAACGTCCAGGGCCCCCTAGTCCTCGAGATGAGCAGGGCGCTCGCAGAGTATTACGTGGAGCACAGTTTGCCGCGGTATGACGTTAACTTCATACGGCAAGATGTCGATGCGGCTGATGTGAACCTCGAGGACGAGGTCATGGCTGCTGTGAACGCCACGTTTATGCCCATGCTTTGTTTCGCAGTTTTAGGCTTTTCTTTCATTGGCATCCTGAACGACTTAGTTTTCGAACGAGCTAACTACATCAAGCAGAGCCTCACGCTGCTCGGTCTGAAGGACACAGTCTACTGGCTTCACAAGTACATCTCCCAGGTCATCTCAGCGTTTGTGATCATCACATGCTTCTACTTCGCAGACGACCTACTAGAAACCAAGATCATTCCAAACGCCAGCTATCCAGCGGTGCTCGTCTGCTTCGGTACCTTCATGCTCGCTTTCGACGGTCAGGCCCATTTTTTGTCAGTCTTTATCAACCGCGAGAAGACGTCTGCGATGGTCGCTTTCGGCTGTTACATCATGCAGCTCATCGGCATCTTCCTCTTCGGAATGATCATGACTCTCGGCATCCCGTTCATTTTCCCCGAGGTCATCATCATCGTCTGGATGCTTGTTTTCCCAGGTGAGTCCCCCCACTCAAACCAGATTGTTACATAGATATGGCACTGGCCAACATACTATTTATCATGCAGAGAGCATACTCTGGCTTGACATTTACCAAGTTCACCCTTTCAGAGATGACCACGACCCCAATTCCAGCCGAGGGAGAGGGGTATTCCGCAAGACACTCTGTCACAATCCTGGTGGCTGCCGCTGTGCTGTATCATGTGGTCGCGTGGTATCTGTATCACGTGTTCCCGCCCGGCGACGAGAGCCGCAAGCCCTGGTACTTCCCCGTCGCCCCCTCCTGGCTGTTTGATATCCGCAGTGGTACGAAGATCATCACTGATCAATCTCATATTGTCGCTTCCGATATTGATGCTGATATCCAGAACGAGGTTGACCTGGCGTTGACCTCGGACGCCGGCCTCAGAATCATGAAACTCAGCAAGACATTCAAGGGCGGTTTCGGTCGATCAAACCGGGCGCTAGACGATCTCTGCCTCTCTGCTGAAACAAAGACTTGCCTCGTCCTCCTCGGCCACAACGGCGCAGGCAAGAGTACGTGCGTTAACATGCTGGACGGTCTGACCCAACCCACCAGCGGCGACGCGCTCATGTACGGCAAGTCGATCGTGTCTGAGCCCGAGTCGATTCGACGCATGATCGGAGTCGTCCAGCAGCATGACATGACGTTCAAGGGCGTCAGCGGGCTCCAGCACGTCATCCTGGCCGGCCTGCTCCAGCGTACGCCGCATGTTTACCGCCGGGCGAGGGAGGTCATCGACCTGGTCGGCCTCACCAAGGCACGCAACCGGGACGCCTCGAACTACAGCGGCGGGATGAAGCGGCGGCTGATGCTGGCGATGGCGATGGTTCATAACCCCCGCATCCTCTTTGTGGACGAGGTCACGAGTGGTATGGACCCCCTCAACCGGAGGAACGTGTGGGCAATCCTGAAGGACATCAAGGCGCAGGGCCGCATCGTCGTCCTCACCACCCACTCCATGGAGGAGGCTGACATGCTCGGTGACAAGGTTGCCATCCTCGCTAACGGTCGACTCAGAGCAGTCGGATCCGTGCTCGATCTCAAGCAGAGATTCGGATCCGGGTACAAGATATCGCTCATTCCGAAGGCCCGCACTCTGATCTCATCTGAGAACAGGACGGCAATCGAAGGCGTGTTCGCCCGAGAGTTGGCTGCCAGGCCCGTTGCCGGGGCCGGAATCACCTTCGCCATTCCAAACGCCGTCCCTGCCGAAGTTTCTGAGTTCCTCAAGTCCCTCGAGGCCTCCATCCGCGGCACTGGGCCTGATTCTGAGACAATGGACTCCATCTCGTCTTACAACATCTCACATTCGTCACTTGGCGAGGTTTTTATGTCTGTTACCACAGGCAAGGGCCGGCAGACCAACCAGACCGAGATCAAGAACGCCGTGAGGCTGGCTGACGGAAGATATCAGATCAATCTGACGATGACCGGTTCGAGCGTTGACCTTGGCTTCGTGACCGTAGCGCCCAGCGACACGTTGGCGGATGTCCGGCAGAAGCTGAAGTCGGATCTCCCAGGCCTCGCTCTGGGCGATGACGACTTCATTTTCAACGTCAACGGCTCCCCCGTGGACCACGAACAGGAGACAGCGGTCACTGCGGTGTCGGTCGGGACTGTTCTCACCCTTGACAGTCGGAAGGCCTGGATACAGCGGATGGCTGCCTTGTTCTCCCGTATGCTGGATACAGAGGACGACAGTGATGCTGAATAAAGCTGTTTTGAGTCGACGAGTCGCATCGGCTAGAGCATGAGGCACACTGGGGATGCTTCAGGGTTGCCTAACAGTCGGCGGATCTGATCGGCGTGAGACAGCCGCTCTATCTTTCTCCCCTCTGGAGCAACATGCCACATCTTCCTGACAGCCTCAGCAAGTGAAACGTTTACTTAACTTCTATGATAGCAGTGTTACTCCTCCTTCTTGGCCTCCTCCTGGACCTCTTCCTTGGGCGCGTCATCATCTTCATACTCGGCTGGTGTTTGGATGGCGGTGAACTTGCTGAGCACGGCGGCGATGGGCTCAAAGTCAAACTCTGGCAGAGATTTCTCTGCAGGGCACTCCTCAAGTGATGCAGGGAGAGCATTCTCGAAGGCAGGGACGAAAGTGGTCGGATCGAGGCCGGTGAGAAGCTGGACGAAGACGCCGTTCTTGACGAAGATGAAGGTCGGAGATGAGCGGGCCCAGAGAGGGCGGAAGAGCTCAGATGTCTCAGCAACCATGCGGAAGAACTTCACGGGACGTTCGCCGGCCTGTTGAGAGAGGCGGCGGGTAGTTTGCTCCATGGCCTTGGCAAAACCGCAGAATTCGGCCCCAATCTCAAGGCAAGCGAGGCCAGGTATGCGCAGTGACTTCAACAGCTCTTGGTCTGTTGAAATCATGGAGCAGATGGAAACAGCTTTCTTTGCCATCTTTCGTTCGTCTGTGAAGCTTCGACTCAAAACAGTCAACCACCGACAACAGAGGTGATCACCTGCCTGAACGCAGCCCTACAACAGGCCTCACGGGTGCTTCAGCGAGCGTAATCTTTTTTCACGAATTTTTCGAGAGAACATCATCTCCTTCTTCATCTGTGCAAAAGACATGTCCACAGGAAATACGCAAGCGTACTACAGCCCTGCGTCCGCACATATTCACACACGTGGTCCTGGAGCCAGTGGACGCCCGTACTCGCCGGGGCGTAGGCTTGGTTCCCCTGGAAGGCGCACACAATCACCAAACCGCACTGGTTCTGGCGCGCCAGCCCGTCAGCGTAGCCCAAAGCGTATTCTTGACGCGAAACGCGAGCTGCAGGACGTCGACGAAGACCTCCGTTTGCTTCAAAACCGTGTCCAAAAGCTCAAGCTCGAGGAGGAGAAGGCTCGCATGAAGACCGAGATGGCCAAGAGGAAGGCCGAGGAGATCCAAAAGGCAAAGGAGGAGCACATGAGGCAGCAACGCATCGCTCAAAAGAAGCGCGAGGCCGCCGAAGAACGCCAGCGGAAAGAGCGCGAGCGTAACTACCAGCTCGCCCTTGAGCGCCGCAAGGCCATCCAGCAGAGCAGAGAACGCGTGGCCCAAGAGAAACGCAACTCCTTCCGTGAGGGCCGTGCTGCCGCTGCCAAGGCCAGCGAGACTCTCGCAGAGACCCGCAGAAAGGAGCGCGAGCGTGCTTCCCAGCTCAAGCACATGGTCAAGAGCCAGCTCGAACAGGCTACTGAGAAGCGCATGCAGCTGACACAGCAGACGGAGATAATGGCTGCCAGCCTCACGGAGCAGACTCTGTCTGACCTCGAGCAGACGAGAGCTCGTAAGGAACAGGAGAGCAAACGGCTGGCGATGATCGAGCAGGAGATGCTCGACAGGCTTCAGGCTGTCCGCGACGAGCAGAGAAACGCCTACCAGGATCTCGAGGCCGCTCTGAACGAATAGGTGTAAATGTATCTGATATTACTCCCATCCGTGTGAAGCGGTGTTCTTCTGGGACAATGAGATGTGGTGTGGCTGGGTTGGCAAGGTGGCAGGTTTCCTGGGTAAGAATTGAAACGGTCTAGGTCCGCGGAACAGCGGGTTGCCGATTGGATAGACAGCCAGTAGCGTGGATATGACAGATACGGTTCGATATTTTGCGACTGCTTCGTTTTGGGGGCACTTGCAACTATGAGTGCAGTGAAGGACGTGGCTGAGCGTCTCGAGCAGCTAGAGCTCTTTGAGTCGGACAATGATGCTGTACTGCTGTCCTCAAGATCAATTCGAGAAGAACGTGAAGGAGCGTTGCGACGTGGCATGCAAAAGGCTGCCAAGCACGCCAGCCTCAGTAGACAGAGCAGCTTTGAGCGGCTACAAACTAACTATGAGCTCTTTAAGGCATCACAGGCATCACTAGCAACTTCCTCAAGCACAAGCTCCATCAATGGCCTCAGCGAGGACGAACTTGTCTCACTGAGAACAGATGTGAATGCCGACATCAGACGTCAGTGCAACGAGCATACAAAGCTCATTGAGGACGCAGACATCCCGCGCGCCGAGCGCGACAGATTGCTCCGGGCATCGAAGAAGAAGCTCGCATATCTTGCTGCGCTTCAGCGGCGAAGGCTCGAGACATCACTCGACGTTGAGCGGGTCGAACCAACGGAGACAGTGATACGGAAGGTCGACTATATTGGGCGACTTAGTCAAGCACTTGATACTCTTTAGATCTCGAGAATTGATGACAGAATCAGGACGCCCTCTATCAATAGCGGTCTGTAGATAAAAACCGTTGGCGTTCGCTTTACATTCACACTATAATATCATCATGTATCCAGGCTGACCGGCGACTCACCAATAGTCGACAGCCGGGACGGTGTCGCGGGAACTTCAAGCCCAACCCGGCGACGGAGGTTGAGAGCAACACTAGGAGTGCCGAACTGCTCTCTAAACGAGTTGACAACGGCCACACGCTCGACAGGGGAGGGTATCGCTGCGCTGCCAGGCATGACCCTGCTCCGGTCGGGCTTGGGTGTCGCCCCCGTCTCGGGCAAGGAGGTGACGGTCTCACCCAAGACCTCCACGGTCTGTTTGAGAGCCTTGATGTCATCTGTGACCGTCCCAAGAACCTCGTGGGTGATCTCGGCATGCTCAGCCATGGCAGTCTTCGTGGCATCGAGCACAGCTTCAGAGGCGGAGTCAAGGGTCGTGTTGGCGTTGAGAAGCTGACTTATAGCCGCAGATACGGCCTCAGCGCCGGCCTGCGCCTCTGTGTCGACCATTGTAGCAAGCTCAGACACCACGCCGTCGGCCCACTTGCCGTTCTGGATCAGGCGGTCAGTGAGCCCGGCAACAGCATTGGAGGCGTGGCTCGTGATGTCATGGACCTCCTCGACGACCAGGGGCACCGTTTCATCCACCTGACAGGCAACGTGCACTGTAAGGTCGTGGGATTCCTTGACCGACTGGGAAATCGTCTTAATGTGACTCTTGATCGAGTCGACGCTTTCTTCGACAGTAAGCATGGCGCCGGATGCCTTGCGGGTAACTGACGCGACGAATGCAGTAAGATCGTCCCGCGTGGCGGTCGAGGTATCTCTTTCCATGTGCAGATGCGAGTCGATTGAGTCAAGTATCGCTGCGCTGTTGGCATCGACTGCCTCCTCCACCACTGTCAGCAGCCTCTTCTTGAAGTCGGCCAGTTGTGTCTGGAGTGCAGATCTGACACTCAGCCTGGCATTCTCTGTTTCGGTAACGCGTGTCTCGACCGTCGCGACGAGCTCCTCGCCCTCCTCCTCGATTGGCCCGAGGATCTCCTTGAGGGTTTCGACAAGACTCTTGCCAGCGCCCTCCACCTCGGCGCATGCGTCGGCCCCGTACTCGTTGAGGCGGCGGGCCTCGTCCTTGATACGGGTGGCGTTGTCACGAATTTCATGCGCCATTGCGGTCACAGATTCGATATGGGGCATCAGCGATTCATCGAAAGTAGGCTTCAGCGTGGCGATATCTTCGGCCTCAACAGAGATAGCCTGGTTGACCTCCGAATAGACGTTGTCACAGCTCTCCTTGAGAACCGCGGGGATTTGACTGCACGCGACATCAGCGTTCCTCTGAGCGGTCGCCACGTCCTTACCCAGCTGCCGTCTTGTCTCATTAAATCTACCAAAGATCGTATCGACCGAATCCACCCACTCTGCCACGATGCTGCCCTGCGTGCTGACCGAATCTTGCATCTTCCTCAGGCCCTCGCCGAGATCCTCCCTGCCTTGCTCAATGGCCACCAGGTTGATGGTCTCGTGATCGTGCGCCCTGTTGAGTTTGCTGAACATGCCCTCGAGGTCACCCTGCGTCTTCTTGAGGCTGGTGATGGCTGTGACGGCCGTCTGCTTGAGCTGGCCGTGCTTGGTCTCGAGCTCGTCGTTGACCACGATCTCGGCCCCGAGCTTGCTCGTAGTCGCCTTCAGCTCGGTCTCGGCTCTGCGCAGTTTAGCCAAAGTCGCGTCCTTCTCTTTCTGCGTCACCGCCAAGTCCTTGGACACCATCTCAAACTGTTCGTGCAGGCCGGCCAGAGTCGTCTCAAGCTCCTTGAGGTTGTTCTCCATGGCCTTCTCGTCCTCCTTCATTTTGTCGAAATGTGTCGGGTCAAGCCAGACACCGTCCTGGCGTCTCGCAGCGGCGAGCTCCCTTTGGAGGGCCTCGATCTCCCCCATGTACTCGCGCAGCATCTCCTTCTTCGTGCGGCGTTCGTTTGCCTCGGGGTTGTTCTGGACCTGCATAGCTGCCGCAGCGTATCTCAAAGTCGACTGAGTCTCGGCGATACAGTCAGATGCAGGGGATACGGTGGCAATGATCGTCGTCTTCGCCTTGCCTCCGAGGCTCTCCTGGAGAAGCCGTGTGAGCTTCGAGTCGCGGTAGGATATGTGCCTCTCGTGCTGTGAGAGCTCTCTGATCACCTTGCCGAGCGTAAGGAGAGACTGGTTGATGGCGCGGCCTTCCTTCTGTTGCTTGACGTTGCCGCGTTCAACGGCACCGGACAAAGCTGCACTCTCAGAACCAGCGAGATCGACGAGGTTAAGCTTACCGATCTTGAGGAGCTCCTCGCCAGCGGCACTAGACTCGCGCACGTGAACGGTAATCGAGAAGATGCAATGGGACCGCGAGGAGCGTGCGTTCATGTCGGTAGCGCTCGTTGTGCGGCGCTCGGTACTCCTCTCGAGATGGTTGAGAACCTCGACGGCATCAGACACGACGAACTCCTCAAGGCCTTGCACAACAGTGGGGCATCCAGGTACGGCGCGGTTGGAGAAGATGCGGGGCTCGGCGTTGGGCTCGCCTTCCTTGACTTCGGCGAGGAGGTCGAGGAGATGCTCGTTGTATAGTTCGAGGTGTGATATTCTCACCGTAAAGTCGGCACCCGACTCGCTGAGCGAGTCAAAGATCTCAGACACGGCCCGGGGGATGATACCGGTGTCGGCTGGGAGGTCTGTGAAGCGCATGTTAGGGCTGATCTCGCCTGGGGCAACGCCTTCCATGGTGTAGGTCTTGCATGTGTAAGTGTGGGGCTGGGAACATACCAGTGCCTGTCTGGCCATAGGCGAAGATGGTGCAGTTGAAACCTTGGAGAACCTCCGCGATGACGGGTGAAACGACCTCCTTGTAGAGGGTAACCTGGTTGGTATCGGCGGCATATGCTTTGTTGTACACAAACTTCGGCTGGTGCTTCAGAGAGGGGATTGAGACGGTGCGGCGGCCTTCGACTTGCAGGATCTCCTTGGTGCCTAGCTGCTCCTTCTCACGGCCGTTCATGGGCCGGATTCTGAGGGCAACGTTGATGTTCACGCTATTAGAGCTGTTCTTTCCCTGTTTGGACATTGGAAACTGGACTATCTATCAATGTACGATTGCGTAGGTGCTAGAACGGCTTGTGATAGTGGCGTACGAGCGAGGAAGCGGGCTCGAAGTTCACTTGCAGAAAAATTTCTAAAATTTTTCTTGATTCAGTCGATCTCGGATATCATCACCCAGGCTGCGGCAGTGTATTGCCTGGAATAGCCTGCCATCAAACTGCCCAGCAAAGTTTTTAATTTCCAAATCGCTGACGTAGAGCGAGCCACATTCGTGGGTTGACCAAGGCCGAGACGAGAGAAAGATTCTTTAGGAGACTTTATGGACCATACGCTGCGTAGTTTTAAAATCCGATGGCCAAAGCCTCAATTGTTGACACTCCAACGATAGCCGCACTTCAGGCAGGTATAGAAGACAGTCTGGCCCTCATCGACTGAACGCATCTGCATGGTGATGAAGCTACACTGGTTGTGGCCGCACTTGGGGCACTCCTCTTCGACGATGGCCTGGCTCTCCTGTTCGTGTTCCACAGCCGCAAAGAGATCTTCCTTCTTGATATGCGCCTTTGTGCGAATCTCCTCACCCGTAGTTCCCAAATCGTCGAAGTCCATGCGGTATTTGCAGGAGACACAGCTCGCACCGAAAGAAGTGATGTGCAAGAGCATATGGCAAACCGGGCAGAAGTGAACGGCAGTCTTTGATGCGTTAGCGGTAGTAGCACCAAACTGATACGAATCAAGTTCCTGGTTTGGCTCTTCTCTTGCGTTCACCATCGTCGTTCTGCCGTCCAACATTTTTTTACGCAAAAGTTATGCGGGCTAAGCAAGCGACATTGGAGCCATCTGTGTCACGCTATCGACATACTGGCTCGAACATACCCTCTGCTGAAGCTCATTTGTACGGAGTGCAGGTTAAGGTTCAGGGCTCGAGCAATGGAGGTGTTCGTTCCTTCCCAGTGCCAATAACACAGTGTCAGCAAACATACTATCCCATTGACCAATATCGAGGTCTATAACGCTGTGATTAAGCGTGAGAAGGGAAGACGGAACATGAAAGCGAATCAGCTTCCTCACAGTGTGATCAAGTTCGAAGGAGATGTCCGCGACTACCTCAAGGCACACGTTAAGCGTCTGCGGGAGGAAGTGGAAGTTACCAATCGCAATGGCGATTCCACCGGACGCTCTGAGGTCCGTCTCCGCGCCCTCATGGACATCTTTGAAGACCACAAGAGCCTCAACATTGCCTCCGAGGACCAGCTCGCACTGCTCAACAATGAGCTGACGAATGAAATGGAGCTTGCCCTCTTTTCTCCGAGCATTTTCGAGAAGGAAGGTGCCGAGGTCCTCTCGCAGCGCCTCCTGGCGTGCTGGGGCGTTGAGCCCGCGGAAGAGCCTGAGTATGACGAGGATATGCCCATGGAGCCTTCCCAGCCCCTGGCCGAGGAGAGCCGGCCCCAGGACAGCGATAGTGAGAGCGACAGCGACTACTGAGGGCTGGGGCGAGGATACAAGCTCAGGGGCATGACATACGCCGGTGTTGATAAATCGAGGGTATTTGGCAAGGTGTTTACTGAAGCACTGGCGTGGCATTGCTGGGCTGACGAGCATACTACGATTTCCAATGGAGCTACCCCACGAACCACCTCACCCGAACTCCGACTCCATAACCTCTCTGTTCTTGGCGTCCACAGATGCCTCAATCTCTTCCGCCAACTGCCGCATGAGCCTGTCAAGCTGGTGGTTGGAAAAGATGGCCACCAACTCTTTCAGACTGAGACTACCGCCATCGGTGAGATACTGGCCGTACCATTGGGAGTGCTGCATCTCCGTATCATGGAATCTCTGCAGGTTCACCATGTCTTTCATGATCTGGTCGTGTCGGTGACGCTCGATGGCGGCATTCGTGATGGTAGTAATCTCCTCGGTAAGGATTGGACCGAGTCGTGGATCAATAGACGAGGACTGGGCCTCAGTTATCGTCTCGGCGATTGTGAACTGCTGCCTGGGCGGTTCAAGCGAGGAAAGAATGCCATGTACCTTCTTTCTCACTGATTCAACGCGGTCTGAAAATGCCATAAGTTCCTGATTGTTGATTGCTTGCACCTTGGTCCGATTGAGAATCTGGTTTGCTGCATCTATCAGCAGTACGTCCAGCATTCGGTTCTGCAACTCTGCCTCCTGCTTTGAAATGACTGGAATTGAAGATTTCTTCCCAGCGCCCACATATCTATTCATGCCAAAGCGTTGTCGCCTTAAAGTGCCTGGTTTAAACTGCACAAAATGGTATGAGCGATATCTCTTGAACTATCACACAGGACACCTTGGAAGACCAGCTATCATCACTACAAGCTGAAGTGAACAAGCGTAGGACCGACATAATTAACGCACCTGGCGAAGCAAGGCAAATTCTCCAACATGTGGACGCTGCTGCTGGCCAGATCGGTTCCCTGATCAAACAGGTGGAGCGCGAGAACCTCGAACTGTTGAAACAGCACGACACTCTCACAAAGTATGGATTCCTGCATCTCTGTTACCCAGATTCCTCGACTCGTGTGTTTCCGACCTGAACCGGGCGCTTGAGGTCGACCTCTCGAAGCATGACCTCTGAGCAGCTGTTGTTATACTTTATCACACGATTGAGCACATAAAGTTCAGCCTTTCTCAGATCAACGCCGTCCGAGCTTTTTATTCGCACACGCTAGCGTCCATCAGAACGATAATACAGGTTCACCATGTCTTCTGGGCCGTCTACACTGCGGATTGCTTTACATTAGTACCCTCTGACTGATTCGACTGATTCGATGAGCGGGCCGACCTGCCTGGGCGAGTCACAAGAGTGCGAGGAGGGCCAGCGGCGATCTCCCGACCAATATCTAGCGGCATTCCAGTTGCACACCTCTATTGACAAGCGCTCCGAGTCGGAGAGTCGTGGACCAAACTGCGAACCAGGACAACCCTCGCTCGAATCGCTCCCACAAGCGTTGCAAGGTCTGGCACAGCAAGCGGTCGATACGATTTGTGATATCACTCGAGTCGTCGAGTCGAAGTTTTGATTCAATCATTGCAGATAACCACGTGTTTGAACGTGGCAGCACTTCATTCACCGCTGATGGTTCTAGCTGCAGTTGCTGACGCGATTAATTCTGTTAACGTTCAAACTACTCAGTCGTACATCAAGCTGCTGAATTCGACGTTTAAGTTCGTCGTTAACCTGAGTGTGGTGTTGATAAGCCTACACAGGCTTGTCGTCTACGGAATGAGCTTTCTAGATAGGAACCGGCAATCTAACGATGCAAACAAGCGCCCTGCAGATGCCATTGAGATGCTTCCGGATCAGGGGTCGATCCAAAAGCAATCCCGAATGCTCACCCAGGCAGTCGTCGTCCAGCTCGTCAAGCCCACGCCCCGCCGCATGCTGACCTACTCAGACAACATCGAGTCCTCGTCTCAAACCGACGAGATTCGGACCCTTGACGGATGGACATCCGAGGAGGACAACCTCTTCTAACCCGAAAGCTGCCTCACTGCCTCGGAACAACATCGGACATCTTACCCTAATACCTTTCTACCCTGAATCAATGCTCTGTTTCGCCCCTCCTTTTGCCTCTTTCAGTTCAGTTCGTAAGCTTCTGACCACCATAAAACTCAGCGATCATGCCTTTTAATACAAACAATCAATGCACAGAACACGTAAATGCAACATCAAACTCACACCTCACACCAACCGACCGCCCCAACCCTCCAATGGTCGTCCCAGTATAGTGCCAGATCGCATGGCCCCAGCAGACCAAGCGAGGCAGGGAATGACCCAGAACAGCCCTGCTGGACTTCAGCCACATGATTCAAGCTGAATCCGATCAGAGGCTTCCATAGTTCAGGGTTGAGGGTAGCGAAGAGCACCCCAGATGGATCTGAGATCATCACAACGGTGTCGACAGCGACAGGGATCGGCTGAGGCATGTCTGGCCCCAGCAGCGCGGCGAATGCGTCTCGAGACTCTTCAGTCGACACGTCTGGGAAAGAAATTAGACCCCAGATCTTGAATCCCCGCTGTTTCCGGACAATCGAGTCGAGAGCATGGATCTGGGCGATTGTCACTGAGTCACGAGTCGGTCGTGGAATCTGGTCGATCGTCAGCGGACCCCCGTTGACCGTGCAGATCTGGGACATCGGCATTGGCGGGAGGAAACGCCGTGGGGCGACTTTCACACGACTGTAACGGGTCATGGACAGTTTCAGTGTCCGGGAGTCTGAATCAGCTCGGACCACAACATCTGACACTTTCACTGAAAAATCTCGACTAACACGCGACATGGCCTGGAGATCGTTAAAGAACTGAAGCATAACAATGCCGCTGTCATCATCCTTCGGAAGATCAATAGATATGGCCTGACCGCCCCAATGTGCCAACGGAAGATCGTCCTTGCTTTCTCTCTTGAATGACGGCACGCCGAGACAGTCTGTCAGTTGCAACTGACAGTCAGTGAGATTCAGGCAAGATCCTACGACATCTAAATACTCTGACCCGCCCGTCTTGATAGTATTCGACCACGTTAGACGCGATACAGTCATCTCTGAGCTGCTACCGAGTTCAAATAGCGGGGGTGGTGCGGCTTGCACACCACTCAGGGCTGGGCAGAGCCGTTTGATCGCCCAATCGTCACCCATATCCCATGGAGCCAATGGGGAGACGTAATCTCTGATCGCGGTGAACTTACCGCCTCGTCTCGGGTTGGTGACGATGACCTTGTTCTTGTATGTCGACACAACCACCTCAGCCAGCCTCAGCATGTCTCCAGGAAGCCACTGCGGTGCAGTCTGGCCTGCAAAGAACCAGTTGACAGTGAAACGACAACCGCCAGAGCTTGGGTCTGCATCATAAAGGTCGACCGTCAGCATAGGATCAGATTTGGCCCGTGTCCCGTGCCGGCCGAGGGTCACGGCGCCCACTACGCCATAAACAGTGCAGTTTGTGATCCTGTCCTTGTCTTTGAGAGCATCCTGCAGGGCTTTGAATGAGGGGGCGTGTCGGACCGTGGCGGGGCGGACCGAATTCACAGAGTGCATCTTCTTGGTCACATCACGGACATGGATCTGGATATCTACGATGACAG
This sequence comes from Carpediemonas membranifera, assembly GCA_019828565.1. Lineage (NCBI taxonomy): Eukaryota > Fornicata > Carpediemonas > Carpediemonas membranifera. Next base: position 412,154 of record JAHDYR010000001.1, read on the forward strand.
CAGTGTTCTCCTTGCGAAATAGGCCAAGGTCGACGTTCTTTGTCGCTGAATCGCTGCAATAGAGCTGGCCTGGAGAATTTGAGTAAGTATGAAGTTTCAGCTGTTTTGTGCAGTATTCGTTGAGTAAAATAGCCCACTCATCAAGAATAGTAACCGATACAAAGGCGTCTGTGGCTCTGTTGATCCCTGTGCATTCAATGTACGGCTCCAGCTTCGTACCCTTGTCTACCGCGCGATATCGAAGCAGAGACATGCCTTTGATGATCAAGTTATTGTCATGGGGATTCCCTCGCTGCTGTGTAATGCCGTTTAGCAGCGTTGTGAATCTCATCTTGGACTGTCGACTCGGTGCAGTTTTGGTCCAGTCACGGTCCGCTCTTGTCGAATCATCAAGCCTCTTGTTCTCCGTGAAGCTCCCTCGAGGTTGGGAGGATTGCTTGCGGACAACGTAAGAATAACGGCCGTGAACACGCAAAGTCTTGGTCCTCCGCCAATCCCAAGATGTCTCCCGATCGCCGCCTCGGGAGTATCCCAGCAATAGCTCTTCTCCTTTCATTTAGCTGTGGCAAATTACAAGTGCAGCTCGCATGGATGCGCTGCTCGATATCGCGATATTATGGTCGGGTGACATCGCCCTTCATCACGCGACATACAAATAAAAAATGATCCTGAACACTCACCGCATGCCGCTCCTAGACACTGGCCTGTCTCCGCCTCCAGGGCTCCTGGGCCGCTGTAGTGCCTTGATCTCGTCTTCCTTAGCCTTGTTATAGTGCTGGATGGTAAGGATCAACAGCGATCGTACAGCACAAGCGTCGAAGACGACGACTACTGCCCTCTGAAGCTGGTGGGCAATGATCACGAGGATGGATGAAGTCATCGTCGTCTCCGTGATGGTGCTGTAGATGATGAGGTAGAGGTAGAAGATGCACAGGGCGCTGAAGTGGACGAAGGCCATTATCAGAGTCATTCGGAGGTGTTTGATCCATTGTCTGTGTGAAAAGAGGGCAGAAGCAAAAGACATACTTGGGGTCTACTACGATGGTGTTATCGAAGGTGAGGTACCAAACATAGAATATCATGCTTCCAGGGATGACAACTGACGTGATAATACGCAGAAAGCCGAAGAAAATAATTGCTACAACGTGTATGTCCAAAATGACGACCGAGTAACCCTCAAGAAGCAAATCAAGCATTACGAATATGATAAATGCCGAGAATGGCAGCAAAACTTTCAGCATCTCTGACGTGAGTACCAAGAAACGCTGACCTTCAGTTTTCGTGCCATAAACTGCATGTTTTCTCTTTTCGCTGTTTGACCCTCGACTCGGCTCTGACTCTCATGCGACTGGACTGAGGCCGCTATCGGACTGTTTTCGAACCGTATCTTTGCCCACCGCACTTTACGGCCAGCAAACGTTTCGCCTGCACAATCCACCTACCTTGCCCGCAAGTTTGATGGATTCGATCGCGGACAAGTACTACCGTATGTTATACTCCTGCTTTTTACGCAGATTGGATCAATCAAGTGCGTATCTTTGCACTTAAGCAATGGCGCATCACTTACAGGGCGTGGTTCTCGTCCTGCTGCCTTATTCTCTGCCCCATCATCTTCATTGTGCTCCTTGCCGGCACTGAAGCATGGATGAGATCAGCCATGCCTGATTACGAAGCCTCAATGGAGATCTCCACCTCAGGCGACCCGGATCCCGTTATCGGGCTCACTACCGGCATGATGGACGAGACATGCGAATCCTGCAGCGTCGTCATGGCCATTGCGCCTGACAACGCCGACACGCAGGCCATCCGCACCCGCGTCCTCGCGAACGAAGGCCTCGACTCCTCGGACATCGAGATGTTTGCCTCGGCTGAGGCTCTGAACGCCAACCTTCTTTCCGAGACGAACAGAGTGTTCGGTGCCGTTGTTTTCAGTGACACATCCTCGTCGTACAGCTATGCTGTCCAGTACAACCACACCGCGTACTCCTGCCAGCTGAGCATGTTCTTCCCAGTCTGTCCCGATGCCCACCGCCTCCTCGTACTCCCGTTCACACGTGCGGTTGACCGAGCCATCGCCCAAATCGTGGCCAGTGACACATCCATCACTCACGACATCGTCCTCCAGTCGTTCCCCCACCCCATGCTGTCCCAGACGACGGTGATGAGTCTGTACGCCCCCGTCTTCATCTTCCTGATGTCCACGGTCCACATGGTCATTCACACCGCCTCGTTGCTCAGCGAGAAGGAGAACCACCACCACACAAGCCTCCGCATCGTTGGCCTCCTCGACTCCGTCTACTGGACCGTTTGGGTGCTGGCCATGCTCATCACCAGCCTCCTCTCCTTCGCCGTGATGTTCATCACGTGCTTTGTGTTTGACTGGATTGGCTACCCGCTGGACCTCATCACCGGGAACAGCATAGTCCTTGTGGCCCTGCTGTTTATCCTCTACGCCATCAGCTCCATCGTCATCTCCATCCTCATCACTGCCGTGGTCGACTCCGTCAGAGTCGGTACAGTCGTGGCGTTCTTATACTTTATCGTCGGAGTCATCTTCGGGTCATTGGCTCAAAGCTACTTCTTCACTAGCAAGACGAACTCGCTCGTGCGATTCCTGCTCTCGCTGGCACCCCCAGTCGTGTTCCAGAAACTGATGGCCGACCTCGCTGTTGCAGGTGTCGAGGGCGCCGAGTCGATTTCATTCTCCAACATCGCAGACAACGCTGATTATCTCACATATCTCGACGGTCTGATCTTCATGGTCGTCGATATTCTTCTGATTCTTGTCCCCACCCTCTATCTTCAGGCCGTCGTCCCCTCCAACGGCACTGGTCTCCATTGGTCGTTGATAAGAAAGCGTCGGTCGAAGAAGGAAATTGCAGTGAAGGACCAGGTCTTCCTCCGGGAGCTGAGGCCCGAGGTCCACCAGGAACGCGAGAGGGTTGTGAACATCCTCAAGACGACGAAGCAGGCGGACAGAAAGGGCATCATCATCAAGGACCTCCGCAAGATCTTCAGGATTGGATTATTCCGTCGCAAATTTATCGCGGTTGAGGGTTCTTCCCTCGCCATCGACTCTGGAACCATCCTCTGCCTGCTCGGCCAGAACGGAGCCGGCAAGACGACGACGATCTCTATGCTCACGGGCCAGCTGCCGATGTCCTCGGGCGAGGTCTTCGTCGACGGCCACGCCATGCCCGCCGAGATGGGATTGATCCGCCACCATATCGGCCTCTGCCCCCAGTTCGACATCATGTGGCCGACGATGACGGCGAAGGAGCACATCCAACTGTTCGGCGCGCTCAAGGGTCTTTCTGGCGAGCGGCTCGACCAGGAGACGATCGACCGGCTCGAGGAGGTCAATCTGACGTCCAAGACCAACATCGCCACGAAGAAGTTCAGCGGCGGCATGAGACGGCGGCTATCTCTGGCCATCGCCTTCACCGGCTCCCCGTCTGTCGTCTTCCTCGACGAGCCGACCACTGGTCTCGACCCGGTCACCCGCAGCGCGGTGTGGGAGACGGTGCGGCGTCACAAACACGGCAAGGCGATCATCCTCACCACCCACTCCATGGAAGAAGCAGACGTCCTCGGTGACCGCATCGCTATCATGGCTGCCGGCCGAATGATGTGTGTTGGCAAGAGTCTGACGCTCAAGAACGCCTTTGATGCCGGCTACCACATCGCCCTCATTACTGAGCCCGGCCGTGGCCGCGAGGTGCTCGACCTTGTTGGCAGCGAGCACGTACTGAGAGATATCGACCTCCGCTCCCAAACAGCTGACTCGGTAATCCTTTCCGTCCCTCGCGATGCAATCGACCGTATGCCCGATATCCTCCGCAGATTCGACCTGATGAAGTCTGCAGGCCTGCTCGCTGGATACACTGTTTCCCTCACGACCCTCGAGGACGTGTTCCTGATGACGTCCCAGTCCGTAAGCAGGGCGAGAGACGGCAGACCAGAGTTCACAGTCACCGGTGAGGGCAAGGAAGCCCCCACACAGGCTGCTTCTGACGCGGGCAGTGACGGACCCGAGGAACTGGAGCCTTTGGCCCCGGTTGACCCGGTAAGTTCTTCCGACTCAAGCGACTCAGACCCGGAGGAGGATGGAAATTTTGTCACCCCCGCTTTCCCTGAGATTTAAACAGATATTTGAAGCTGTTTGGCACTTGTATGTGTGTTTAGGCGGTTTGTGGTTTTGCCAGATTAGACCAAGCATGTCTGATGATGGTCCTGACGATGGAAAACTGAATGAATCACGTACTTTGAAAGCGATACAGGAAACAATAGCTGGAGCACGTTCGCCATCGCCACTCAAAAGTGCGTTGTGGCGCCCGATGCATCCACCGAGCGCCACCCGCTTCACTCCAAGGTCAGATGCCCTCGCTTCGATAACCCATCGGCCAAGGAAGCTCTCTAGAGTTCAAACTCCGTTGGTTTGCACGGAAGTACGGCGTTCGCCGTCACCTCCCATCGTCCATGCACCGGCGCCCCAGAGCTGCGTCTCAACTGACACAGAGCTCAACGTAGCCCTCCTGAATGCGCACAAAGCCTACCTCGAAGAGCACAAAGCACTCGAGAATGAACACAGGGCCCTGGACGGCCGCGGGTGCCGACCGGCCCTGCATCTGGCGACCGTGACGATCCCGCCCTCGTTTATCACCAGCCGCAGCAGGTTTGGGGGGCAGCCGTACCGTGGTATTGACGGTGAGTCCCCTCCTTGCTGTCAACTCTGTGGCGATCGGATGCTCTTCGTGCTCCAGCTCGACCTCGAGGAAGTCACACATGAGGCAACGAAGGCTGCCAAGAAGTATGGAATAGACCCAGAATTCGTGGTTGTTCCCGAGATATTCAACCCCAATGCCACTGCCCAGCCAAAGAACCATCACCTCATGCAGCTCTTCATATGCCGCAAATTCTACACCAGGGATGAAGACACTCCAAACAGCCACGCCCACAACCCCTCCATGACTCACCTCGTCCGAGTCATCCCGAGTCCTGCCGCACCAGCCCTGAAGGTGGCCCTGCCCGAACCCGATACTCAGTACCTGCCCGCACGGGCGGTGATGCAGCTTATGCCGTTCCCTGATCACCCAAACCTGCCTCTGCCGCATACATCAGAAGATCTGGAGAAATCTGGGTTTGATTGGGTCGGAGCTAGATTGCGGAGATCTTATCCATATCTCCTGGAGATTAGATCAGATACTGACAGCGTCAAGGGATATGCCGGCCCTATCGACAAGATCCTCGGCTATGCAGACGGGTCACCCTCGGAGCCACTAGTTTGCCCCAAGTGCCACGGCACCGACTACTTGCCTGTGATCCAGATCTACAGCATCAACGCCCGGCTCTCGGTCAACCCGACCTTCACCCTCCTCGTCCGACAATGCCGCAGCTGCCACGCCTTTGCTGCGAGCTGGACCCCCAAGGAGTCGGCACGTGACGTCCGATTGCTGGAGAGAGCAAGAAGGCGGACTGAGCAGCGGGCGGTGGCTGCACAACGTGAGAGTCAGCCGATAGAGAGCGATGGTGTCATTGACATTGACTGAGTTTTTGAAGTCGCATCGACTCGTCTCAGTTGAATTTTGGAGAGGAACCTGGGAATGGAGCTTTGTCCTGCAGGAGCGCCATTTTTTAGTATAAAGCGACTCTGCCCGTTACAGCCACACGATTTACATGTTTACATGGGCACGTATCGAGCATTTTATGGCAGGTGATCTACCGGCGGAGACCTACTCTGAGCTTCGGCGATCCTCACGGCTATGTACATCAAGAAAATTGTCCTAGACAACTTCAAGAGCTATAAGGGCCGTATTGAGATCAATAACCTCGGCGAGTATGCGAATTCCGTCGTAGGGAAGAACGGATCGGGCAAGAGCAACCTATTTGAGGGTATGTAGCTCAATTTTCAGACTAATACAGCTATTCGCTTCGTTTTCGCAGCCTCCAAGGACCGTGTAACCCAGGATAACCGGCGTCACTGGATGTACAACGGAACCGATGGGGAAACGAATGCCGAACTGTTCACCTCAGTGGAGGTAGTCATCGACAACACCGGTGAGGAGGCCTTCCTCCCTGGTAAGAGAGGTGACATCTCGATCAAGCGCACTATTGGCCTCAAGAAGGATGAGTGGCGTATCGACAACACCAACATGCTTCGCAGAGAGGCTAACACCTGGTTTGAGTCCGCCGGCCTCTCTGGCTCCACTCACTTCATTGTACAGCAAGGTGAGGTCAACCGCCTCGCCGACTTCTCAGCCGAAGACCGCCTCCATGCCGTACTGGGCATGGCCGGCACCGAGCTCTACAACGCCAAGAAGGAGGAGTCTGAGCGTCTCATCAAGGACGCCGACAACAACAAGGAGACTGCTGAGGAACACATCAGGGACCTTGACGATCGCATGAAGAAGCTGTCGAGGGAGAAGGACGACCTCGCGCAGTTCCAGGAGGCGGACCTCAAGTACAAGCAACTGCAGTACGCCGGGCTCTCCAAGGACATCGCGCGGGTCCGGGCAAGGATCGCCGCACAGGCCAAGGAGATGAGCGACCTGCAGAAGGAGTACACCCGGAACAGCGAGGCCCTGCGTCGCCACAACGACACGCGCAGCAACCAGGAGCAGGACCGCAAGATCTCCGAGGACGAACTCCGCGTCCTCGAGCAGGAGCGTGCAAGCATCAAAAAGAGGCTCCGCGCGACAACTGTTGAGTTCACACGGCTCGAGCTGCAGCTTCAGGCCATGCCCACGGACCAGGCGGACAAGGAGGACCAGGTGAACCTCAAGCGGCTCCGCAAGAACCTGCAGACCGCCAAACAGGAGCTCAGCGACAAGACAGCGACCCTCGTCACCCTTAGAGCAGAGGTCGAGCGGACCGCGTCCGCCCTGGAGGTAGCTGTAGTGCGCAGAGACGCCCTCAACGAGAAGCTTGACGCAATGGCGCGCTTCCCCAACAAACAGGCCCGGGACGATTGGGTAGACAAGGAGTGCGGCCGGGTTGAGGCCCAGGTTGACGGTAACAAGAACAGACTGACCGCCTGCGAGTCCCGCCTGCACGCCAAGACAGAGGAGCTCCAGGCCTCGAAGCAGGAGCTCGCCCGGCTGGAGGAGGAGCTGAAGACGGTCAAGAGCACGCACGCGAGATTCGCCGAGGAAGCTGCGACGTATCGCCAGAACCTCGCCGCCCTCGAGCAGGCCACCCGGGAAGGCAGGGGTGTTCTGGCCGACAAAGAGCGGGCCGTGTCACAGGCGACGATCCAGAAGGACACCGCAGCCCGCAACCTCTCCCGTGCGATGCCCAGAGACCTGTACGAGGCGATGGTAGCCGTCGAGCGGCTCGGCATGGGTCCCAACGAAGGAGTTTATGGCCCGATAGTGAACTTACTCAATGTCCGCCCGTCCGCGTACGCCGCTGTGGAGGCTGTGGGCGGCAACCAGCTCTTCCACATAGTGGTCGACACGGACGCCACCGCCCGCATGGTCCTAGACCGTCTGGGCGATCGACCCCTCTCCCTCAACATCATCTGTCTCAACCGGGTCCGCACCAAGAGCTACAAATACCCCAACTCCACTGAGGATTCGGTGCCGCTCGTCAACATGATCAAGGCCGATGACAAGTTCAAGCCGGTGATTAACTCAATCTTTGGGCGGGTCGTGATGGTCAAGGATCTGAAGCAGGCTGCAACGCGCACCCTGCGCGGGTTCAAGAAGCTTGATGCGGTCAACACCTGTGGCGACATGCTGAGCCGTCATGGCGAGGTGTCCGGCGGCGGGAACTCGGCCGCTGAGGCCACTCGTTTCGCCAAGGCCAACGCGCTCAAGGCCGCCACTGCTGCTGTTGAAGCCGCTCAGGCCAAGCTGGACTCATACCACGAGGAGCTCAAGGCGACAAGGAGCAACATCAACGCCGAACATCAGCGGATCACGGTGGCGCTGGACGAGGCCGCCAAGCACGACGGGGCAGTGCAGGAGGCGGGTCGGGAGGCCCTGCTCGCGTCCATTGCAGACACAGAGACGATCATCGCTTCGCTGGATGCCGAGCGGGTTTCACTCGATGCCACCATTGTTGGCCTGAACGAGCGCCTTTATGAGCTCAGCAAGATGCGCGCCAGTCCTTTCAAGGCCCCCACCGTCAAGGATCGCAATGATCTGAAGAACGCCGAGCACGAGGTTCGCGATCTCGAGACCCAGCGTCAGGATGCTATGGAGAAGCTCGAGGCCGTGGAGCAGCGTCTGGTTGTCATCAAGGCCCGTATCGCAGAGCAGGAGGCCGCCGTGGCCGAGGCCGCCGCCAAGAGGGCGTCAATCGTGCAGGAAACCCTGGACGACGGCGTCAGGGAGCGCTTCGATGTCGTCGAGGCCCAGCGAACCGATCTGGAGGCCCAGATGGCGTCAATCACCGAGAAGATCGCAGCTACAAACGCGTACCTCGACGGCCTCAACAGCGATCTCTTCGTGGCCGGGGCATCCGAAGACGATGAGAAGGTCGAAGCCAGACTTGTCGAAACCTCCCGTAAGCTCGAACGCATCACGGTAGAGCACCAGAGGAGCAGAGACGAGGTCTCTAGGCTCGAGGGCGACCTGGCCGGCCTCAAGGTCAGTCCAACCGACGAGTACGACGGTCTCAGCCGCAAGAAGATCATCGACGCCACAGCCGCCGCCCGCAAGGAGCTGGACCGCTTTGCGCATGTCAACCGCCGAGCCATAGAGCAGGGCCGAGACATCCAAGGGGAGTACGATTCCCTAAAGACACGACTCGAGACAAACGAGCAGGATAAGACCAAGCTGACCCGCGTCCTCGGCAAGAGCGAGGAGCAAAAGCAGAAGGCCGTCCTTGGCGTTCTCAAGAGTGTCGGTGATAACTTTGAGCGGATCTTCAAGGAGGTTTCTGGACAGGGTGATGGCGCGCTCCACGTCTACACCAAGACGACCGATATGGGTCTCGCAGCTTTCGTCCGGAAGTGCGGTGTCATTGACGATGATGATGACGTCGACACCGATACTGAGGTCGCCTCTGAGACGCAGTCACAGTTGCCTCTCACCCTCGCTGACCTGAGCGGCCTCGAGGCGATGGTCTCCTTCTCGTCCGGCCACAACCCCAAGAGCATGGCCGAGCTGAGTGGCGGTCAGAGGGGTGTGGTCGCCCTTTGTCTCGTGTTCGCTCTCCAGTCGGCCATCCCTGCTCCGTTCTACCTCTTCGATGAGGTCGATGCAGCCCTGGATGGACGTTACCGCAAGAACGTGAGCAAGATGATCCGCAGCCGTGCGAAGGATCGCCAGTTCTTTATTGCTTCCTTCCATGATGAGCTCCTGGACGCGTGCTCGAACTTCTACATGGTTAAGTTCCAGCATGCGACGTCGCGGATCATGCTATGCTCGAAGAGCGATTCCAAGAGCGTCATCGAGGCCTCAAAGAGAGCTGCCGCGCCGCTGCTCAGCAGACTAGAAGACGATGATGTTGAGATGTAAATAAGAATGTTTACTGGATAAATAAGTGGCTGATGGCGCCTGCTTGTAGCCTCTGATGTTGATTAGTCATGAAACGTCGCTTGTTGTTGCTCAGTCGGTCAGGCTGTGTGAGAAAAGATGTGTTGTGCTCAGCTCTCATAAGCTAACCGTGTCATCGGTCTCGTCGTCGTCTAAAGGCCATTGTAGAGTCCTCCTGCAGTCCCGAAGGATTACAACTATGGAAAAAACTACAATAAACAATAGAGAACCGGAGACCTGGCCTAATAACAGTCGTCATCTGTGCACAATCATTACAAACACATGGTCCCAAGTTAGAAAGTCGAGAGGTGAGGTGTTCGCCGGCATTTCTATCAACGCGCACTTCTCAACTTTTCCGAGAAAAAAAACTGTAATAAAGTGCGGGGCCAAGAAAGAGGTCATTGAAGGGTTGAGACTGTAATTGTGTGCGAATGTGCGTGAGAATATACAGCGTACAAATCTGCTGCTGTGGATTTTTGTGTGAAACGGCTAGACTTTGTTTGACAACATCAGCATGGAAACGCCGTTGTAGGTGGTGACAGTCATGCCGCTGGGTTGAAATGGACCGAATTAATCACATATTACATGCCTGCATGAAGTGAAACTCGAGTCCGCTCAACTTATGTGCGTCGCCCGACTCTGGCATCGTAACGACATCATCCCCCAGACCTCACTCAAACTCACGCCCTGCCCGGTTGACCTGGAGGAGGTCACCGAAGAGGGCGACATGGAAGAGACTACAGGTGAGCCAACCCTGGACGATGAGGACGTCCACCACACTGAGTCGGAAGTCGGGTCCGAGATTCCCGACTCCGACCTCGAGTCTCAGATGGAGGGATCGGTGGCCGAGTCTGATGGGGAAGTCGACGAGCCCGAGGACGCGCAGCCCACCGAGGAGCCACCCGTAGCCGACCCCGCCGAGCCGTGTGAAGAGCCTGAGGAGAAGGGCGGCTGGCCCGTCGTGGGCGAGATCCAGTTGCCGGCGAACGAGCTGTTCCTCGCCCCGGCGCGACTCCCACTGGGCGACCTGGTCGACGCTCGCGTCACCCGGATCATGGCGCTCCTGGAACAGAGGAGCCAGAGCCGGGCGTCCCGACGGAACTCCCTTGCACAGTGATAAACACTCTTTCGACATACCGTAAACAATGAAAAGCTTTTTATCTACATGGCAGAGTTGGCCGGGGGCTGGACGAACTGCATCTGCGGGGCGTACGGCATCTGCTGCATCTGGGGCGGGTACTGCTGGGGTTGGTACTGCGCGGGCATCGGCTGACCCTGGTATGGCATCTGGCCGGGAATACCGTACGCCGGGAAGTTTTGGATGGGCATGACCTCGGGGCGGATGAGCTGGAACATCTTGCCGGCGAAGATGATTTCGAGGATCATGCAGAAGCCGTACGTGAAGAACATGGAGAGGCCGCCGGTCATGTTGTCGAGCATGTGCACCGCGAGGGTCATGAGCCAGAAGATGAGGAGCGGGAAGATGTTGCGGGTGTTGGCCTTGACGCCGAGCTTGATGCAGGCGACGATGCCCATGTCCTTGCGGGTGAGCAGGAGGAAGCTGACAGTCGAGAATGTGAGCAGCTGAGCGGCGTAGATGAGGGGGACCGTGACACCCAGCATGGAGATAGGGGTGACGACGACGATGACGACGATGTAGATGATGGTGATGCGCGGGATGAACTCCTTGTCGGGGAACAGCGCCTCGCGGATGCTGATCTTACGGCCCAGCATCTCCTTGATGATACCCTGCCGGATACCCGACTCCATGTAGATGAGAGGTGGCAGGGGCAGCAGAAGTGCGAATAGCAGAATGACAATGGAGAGCAGCAGCAGGACGAGGCCGATGACAGTCACTGCGAGCAGCGCGAGGGAGATCAAGACGGCGTTATTGAAGACGGTGCAGACGCCAAGGGCGGCAGTCCAGACCATGGAGCCGACAGTGATGACGAGCGAGTAAGCGAGGGAAATTACGGTGGCATAAACACCATAAATGATGGCGAAGGCTACAATGGCGATTACGACGCCAACATAGTGCATGGGATTCGCCATGAAGACGTCAAGCGCGAGCTTGAAGTCATCCAGGGTGACGGTCATGTTCTCGACGATATCAGCCTCTGAGAACGGTCTGCGTAAGCTGTAGTAGCATGGGGAAGCGTACCTTTCATTCAGAACGTGCGTTGTTCGCTCGCGTTGCATATGCTGAGAACTTTTAGGTTGGTGATGCGCGTGGATTTTGCTTCCCGATCTGGAGATGTCGCACCTCGCAAATCTACGACCAATGCTCAGCCCACTGGATCTCCTCCCAGTCGAGCTGTCGGCCTGAGCCAGCTGTTTACGTGAGATAAATTGAGAGCCAAACATTAGTGGTTAGTAGTCAGCTAAACATGGCGCTGGGAGAGTCGAGCTCCTGGAAGAGACGCGCTAGGGCAGAGAGCACCTACCCGAGGCCAGCCGGCTAGATCGAGAACATGCAAACGGAAGAAGCGTTTTTAAACCTCGGGGTCTGCAAGATCTACATCACTGAGCTGGAACGTCCGCAGCTCCGCGGGTGTGTCTGTGCCAATGATGAGTTGCCGGTCCCTCTGATTCCATGCCATCGACGACACAGGCCGATCGTGCTGAAGCACGCGGATGGCGACAGGGGTGCTACTCATACCACCCCAAATGATGAGCTCGCAGTCATATGCTGTGACCCAGTGGCAGTCGCCGATCCTGCAGACCAGCAGCGAGGCGGTGGTGTCCCGGACGGTGTGTCCCTGACTCCAGCCGACCTTCTTCGTCGCCATGTTGAGCAAACCCACAGCAGCCGTTTCAGTCCCAACCAGCACCTTTCCAACACCCGAACTGACCATGCAGATGTCGACAAGCCCGCTATCAATGGCAACCTCGTCAGAGGTACCCAGCTCCCGCATGATGATTTTTCCCTGGGCAGTACCAATCACAATCGTGTTGCGGATGACACCCATGGCGACAGGGGTAACCCTGCGAGTGCTGAGGGCAATGGGGTCCTTGAATACAAGCCGTCTAGTCCCATTTGGTCCTGATTCGATTCCCCATGAATAAATGGGGCCTGCAAAGGCACATGATAAGATAGTAATCCGCTTCTGGCGGTCAAGGTGGACTGCTACAGCTGTGACCATCCCTTTGTGAACCATCTCGGAAGACCCGCCGCGGTTGTCGGCCGTCACGATGTCCCACATCCGGACGACGCCATCCTCGTGCCCGGTGATGAGAAGCGGCGTGTCAGGTATGGTTTCCGCCGCCGTGATGGCGACGTGCGTGGTCATCGGGTCCGACAAGGGGTCGAGGCTGAGCGGGTGCCACACCGTGATCATCCCGGCGCCGTCCACACCGTACAGGCGCAGCGAATCCTTGCTACGGTACGCCTCGAACGCCTCTGGAGACAGCCCCGGGTCGGGCTCCTCGTCGCCGGCTCCCTCTCCGGGTGGGGGCAGTCGGTCTGAACGGGCGTTGATCTTGTGGCGGTGCATCGTGATCATGTCATCAAGAGCCCTGCATCCGTCCTCCAGCACCCCCGCCGCTGTGGGCGTCTGGTAGCTGAAGCCATGCCCGTAGCCCACATGGCCGCACGATTCGGCAGGACCGTCGCTAATCGAATCATTATCCGAGAATGAATCCAGCGGGGAGGGTATCTCGATGTCCGCCTCCTCTGGCGACTCCCGCACGGCCATCGGGGTCCGGGGCAGCTCAGAGATCATGGGGTCCAGCGCCTCGTCGGACTCCTCCACGTCCTCGAAGTCGGCAAAGCGGTTGCTCATGCTGAACTCGCTCGTAAGTCCAGTCCGAGCATCACCATAGCTGCTACGTCCAAGCGCTCTCACGCCCAGTCGCCCCCCATGATGCGACGGGGATGGTGTCGTCTCAATGCCCCTCGATGCCATGACAGTCCGTGCCCGCCGCGCCTTCTGGGCATTGGGCGTGCTTCTAAGGCGGCTCAGCTCCTCGGCAAGGTCTGCCGAGAAGTCCGGGGTGATGGTAACCGTGGGTTTCTTGGGCAGCCCCTCGGATCTGGTCCCCTGGACAGATTCTGACCGTCGCTGGTGGGGGTTCGGCTCAAACATGCGGTTGAGGTCCCGTTTGAACAGATTCAGGGCGCGATACCCCGATTGGGTCAGGCCCTCTCGCGTGTGGAAGGCGAGGGAGGTCTTCCGGCCGCTGGTCTTGATGCTGGGCAACGACCGGTGGTTATCAGGGGTCATACGCGGAGTTCTGAGGTTCTTGATCGACGGCTTCTTCCCGCTCTCTCTAATCTGAGGCAGGAAGTGTCCGACTCCCCTCTCCAGCGTAAGCGACTTAAACACCTTAGGAACGGTCACAGGGGCCCTGATAAGCTTGGTCCCGCCCGTGGTCTCAGACAGCTCAGTGAAATGTGAGACAATGAGATGAATGAAGGGTCTGTGAACACCCCGGGATGTCAGCGAGGCGGCGTCGACATTGCGGGCAGGGTTCTCATCCACCATGTAGGTCTCAATGCAGTGGGGACGCGTGATGAGTATCTCCGAATCTCCAAACTTATCGATGCTGATCACGGGGAGGATCGAGTGCGCCTGTGAAGAGACTTTGTGAGACCGAATCGCCTTCCTCAACCGAAGCACGCGCGTCTCCTGTTCCGCGGGATCGTCGCCGCGAACTATTGTTGATCTATCCGGCTCTAGTGCTGAGTTTAGCAAGGCCTTAAGCTGCACTTTGACATAAACAGGGCCGGGGAGCTGGGAGGCGTAGAGCACCTTGCCCGACTTGATTTGGACGACGGTGAGGCCGCCATTGGAATCACCGAGGTACGCCGTCTCGCCAATAAAATAGATAGCGGTGAATCTTCGGTCATTGGTGGCTGATTTGGATAAAATCTCGGATTTGATGAGTTGACCGTATATTCTGACCTTCTTGTCATAAGAGATGGCCGCCACGATGTCCTCTTTGCTGATATGGACCACCTTGGATATCGCGAGCTGTGTGAAGTGGTCAAACTTGTATAGCGGCTGGAAATGAACAACTCCACCGACCGTGTCGCCACGCTTGTATAATAGAACGTCCCCAGTTGTTGTCGAACAGTAGAGCACCTCAACATCGACCATGGAGGACGATGAGAGCTGCATCGAGGTGACCCAGCCCATGACCCACCGCTGAGTTGGCAGCGTCTGTGCGACAGTATATTGAAGTCCGCGCGCATTGTAGTCCTGTCGCCATACCTTCACTGTCGAGTCTGTGCTGGCCGTGAAGAACATTGTCTCGAAGGGCGTTATTGCTGTGATGGTTCCACCGTGGGCTGGCGTTAACGTCTGAATCAGTTGGAACTTCAACATTTTCCACAAGTGAGAGGGCACTGGCCCCTCGCTCGGGATGATCTCAGTCAGTGACCATAGTGCCCAGATCTTGATCGCTCGGTCGGTGCTTCCTGAAATAACATAGTGCCGTCCTTGGACGCAAATTGTTGCTAGAACGCTAATTGCTGATGTATGCGCCTTCACTGATATCTGTGGCGTTGAGATAACTGTCCGCCGATTCAAGCCCTGGTTTCTTTGGAACGCTACAAGGCGACCAGTGCTGTGCCCAGCGACAAGCGTCTGCATCCTCGGAATTAGCACAGGACATGACGTATATTGTACAGCTGTGAACGGTTTTGAGACATATGGGTCACTATAGCAGATGTTTCTTCCAACAAACATCGGCACTCGCTGGTTGAGAGCGTTAAGCAGCACTTCACATAAATGGCTCGAAGAACAACTGTTGTACACCTGGCAGCGTAATAGCTCCACATTAACGCTGCCTCTCGAGTCACCACTGCTTGGAGCTGAGGGATTTCAAGGCCAACAAGAGTTGCCCGTCCGATGGAGTCGATCACAGCTTAGTGTTGTTATTTTAGTCCGAAAATGTGCTTAATAGCGCTGGCTGAAGCCACCGCGGGATCCGCCGCGGGATCCACCACGGCCCCTGGAGAAACCGCCACCTCTGCTACCGCCACGGCCACCGCCACGGGAGAATCCACCGCCACGGGAACCACCGCGAGAACCGCCACGAGAGCCTCCGCGAGAGAATCCGCCACCGCGAGAGCCACCACGGCTTCCGCCGCCACGGCCGCCGCCGCGGGGTCCGTTGGAGAAGCCCTTGGCCTTGTTGCCACGAGCACCACCGACCTTTGTGGGCTTGGTGAAGCGTTCTACAGGAAGAGTTCTAGACTCGTCGATGAAGAACTTCTCGCCGACCTCAAAGGACTTCGCGTTGATGCCTTGCATGGGCTTGACGGAGAAGAAGCGGTTCTTCACGGTACCAAGAACCTCCTCAACGTTTCCGACCTTCTGATCGTTCTTCACGAAGATATCAGCCTTGAACTGAGGCACCTTCTCGGCAAGAGTCATTTTCAATACAAGATCGCCCTCAGCGCTGTGCATGAACTCTCCAACCTCGACATGGATGCCAGAATCACGGTTTTCAAACCGATTTCCACCGCCATAACCACCTCTGCCGCCTCTAAAACTCATAGGCTCGGTCTCTTCTACCTCTTCGACTCAAGATCAAAGTCACCAAAATTGTGGCGCCAAAAAGAGGGGGGTTTGGCAGCGTGGGAAGAGTAGACCTGATTGCGAGCACTACCACGCTCATTCACGACCATCTTCTTTTTTTCAGGAAAAAATGAAACTCCACCATGTCGTCATCCAACGCTGTCTATCTGGACACTTCGGGCGATCAAAATGAGAAAACATCACTACTGAACTTCGAGAATACGGATATGATGGAGAAAACCATCATGGAACTTGATGGGAAACGGCATTTGCAAGTGTTGTCCACAACTACGTGGAGCACACACAACCAGTTCAGGCGCTCATCAGCGAAGATTAACGTCATGTCTGTAGGCATGGATCAGAGTCAGGAGCTTGACAAGATCAGTCTCCTCGGGAATTCCGAGCAAGTCGATCCGAATTCGATGCAATTGTTCTGCCTTTGGCGCCATACGGACGGCACTTACCGCATGAGGAAGATTAATGATCAGTATAGGATGAGTAGGACGACTTTCGAACCCCAGTCTCGGGAGGAGCTTGAGCGCCTGGCGGAATCTGCGCACAAGAGCCTCCGGGAACGGACGAAGAAGATCGACGAGAAGATCAAAGATGAGAACAAGGATCGCAAGATTGCGGAATGGCTTGAGAAGGAGACCAAGAACGAGGGCAATGAGTTTGACGAGCAGGATGGCCATGCAACCGACGACGACGACGATGCCGCCGTCGAGAAGGACCTCGACCAGGTGTCTCGACAGTTCTTCGACAACGTGCTATACGTTGAGGCGCCCGAGGACGAGGAGGAGGCAGACGAAAGTATGTCGGAGGATGACGGGCAAGAGATGGACGTGGACGGCGAGATGAGGGCTCAGACGGGCAAGCGGAAGCAGCCGGCGCAGGAGTTTGATCGCAATGACAAAGCTTACGCTAACACTGTCCGCCTGGCGCTGGAGGACTATGTCGGGCTGGAGAAGGGCGGTACGAATGAGAACACGCTGCACAACTTCCTGATGACGCAATTCTCCGAGATCAGGACGGATAAGAAGAAGCTCAGCATCGTCAAGCAGGTTCTGAAGATGTGTCTGGATCGGAGGGACGGGATGGTGTTCCTCAAAGCAAAATAAAGCTTTGGTCCTGACATGTTGACTGGGTGAGCAGCCTCCTGTGACAGTATGCGAATTTCACGAATCCCATCATTCACCTGCTAAACTGGCTCTACAATGGGCTGTGGGGTGTCGAAAGGCACTGAATGCATAGTTGATGACGGTAGAGATCTGCTTGCTGACCCGGATCAACCATGCATCTTCCCGTTGATCGACTGTGTGCCCGCGAGTCCATATACTGAGGATCCATCGCCAATTGATGATATCGATAGCGAAAATAGCGCTATTCAGACAAACAAAGGTGTGGTGATGTCAAGTTATGCTGCTGTTAGCTCTTCTTCGCCATCTCCTTCTCTCGACAACGACGAAACACGGCCCATCACGGCCCAGAGCAGCCTAGAGCCCGAGACCGAGCTCGAGATTCATCTGCCAACGCTGAATAGCGTATCTGATCGCGTCCTATCCACGCTATGTTTCCTTTATGATCAGGACAGCTGCGTATGGTGGCTATCCCGCCGTATCTTGAGCTTGAGGCGATACCAGGATGTCACAACACACGAGGGCCGCTGTTCAGTCGCCCGGACCGCTGTTATTGGCGGAAGATTGGCCGTATCTGTGAATGATTCACCCTGGGCCATGGGATCGACTCCGACCGTCCGTCACGTGTTGTCATCGGAGGGATCCGTCTTCATCATTGCTGGAAATAGCGTGTTCGCCTTTGGTGCCAACCACCAAGGCGTTCTGGGTGTTGGCAGTGTCAATTCGACACTGTTTTCCCCCGTTCGTTGTGATGTGACGATCTCAGCATCCACCCAAGTCTGTATATATAGACCAGACAACGCTGCCTGTTATCTAGAATTGCAAGACAGCAATTCATCCGATTATCAGCTGTTTGTCGCCGGCAGCAACATCCATGGCAGATTTGGGGTTGACTTAACTGAGTCGACCATTTACCGGTTTACTAGCGTCCCATTAGTCCCGCCAATGCGGTATTTAGACCTCACTGTGACCCCTGACCGCACCATCGGCTTCTCGGGCCAGACTGTTGTCGTCAGTGGCAACAACGGCCGCGGCCAGCTCGCGGTGGGAAGTCGATCTGACGTTCACACCTTGACAAGACTTATCGCGCGTGTAGATGCAGTCAGATTTGCCGAATATTCCCTCCTCCTGCTGTCTGGCGGTAAGGTCCTGTTCGCGGGTTGGTCGCTTTACCACCCCTTGGGCAAGTTTCTACTGGGCGATCGGGTCATGGAGCAGAGCCTTGACATCGACGTCCTGCTGCACTCTGACGCAGTCATACCGGACTATTGTCTGGAGCCGACGGCAGTCGACTTTCCCTTCCCTGTGTCAGATCTGGATATCACAGAATCTGAGCTGTATTTGTTTGAATCTGCAGATACAGGAACCTGGTACGCTGTATCCCCTGATGCGGTCTCGTCCGTACCTTCGCTGGAGATCGCCAGGGGCTGGCTTGCCGTTGACCAGCGTGCCGCCGCTGAAATATGGATTCGGAGCAACGGGCGATGGCACCAGATTCGTTAGCGGACAGCCGGTACGTTAGCTTTGCTCCTGTATATCCTGATCCAATCCAGTTCGCTGTACAACAGATCCCTCTCTATTGATATGGTTTAAACCGTCAAGCGGCTACAGATTGTTGAACCGCTGAGACAACGCATCGATCCCGGGAGCAGTAGGGGCCTTCTGTGCCTCTGTTGCCTGGCCGGACGTCGACTCGACCGCTGGTGCGAACTCCGACCTGAACTCAAGCAACTCCTTGGCGGCGATGCCTTGGATGAGGGTGTCAACCTCCTTGAGGGGCACCGCAGAGGCGGCGGACTGACTCATGACCTGGTCCATAAAGGTCGACTGAGCCTGGACGTCCTCGAGCTGGCCCATGAACTGACCGACGGCCTGCCCCATCTCAGTCATGTTGGCGGAAGAGAGTGAGCTGGCCAGGTTGTGACCGAGCTGGCCCATAGTCTTGCCTATAGAGGACATGTTGCTCTGTTGCTCAAGGAGGCCGATGCAGTGGTCGAGGTTGGCGACAAGAGAGCGGTATTGAAAGGCTTCTTGCTTCTTGCGAATAGCCGTTGTGGCATATAGGCGTGCGCTGTTGTCATCGGAGCGCTTTATGCATGCCGTCACCTTCTTTTCGGCCGCAATCTTGTCCTTGTCGGCCTTCTTTGCGTTTCTTGTCAGCTCCTTCATCGCAAACTTAATGTCGAAGATATCGTCAGCAGTTTCGTGCTTGTGGTGTCCCATTATGATTTAAGAAGCTGGGTTTGGCTCATCGAATCTCCAGCCTGTTGCGCAGTATAAACACATTTTTCGAACCTCCCAGACAGGGCCTGAAAGGAACGATCAAAGTGCCAAACTGCACAACATCATCCGTCAGCAGACGAATGGTGGCGGTTAGCCAATTGATGATGCTGGAATGATGTTGGAAGGCGCGGGATCGAGGTGCGACTGAATGGAGAGCCACTGAGCTCATCTTCCGTGGCAAGAGAACGCCACAGGATGTTCTCTGCAGCACTCTTGTCCCGATGATCAACATTCAGAGCATCAGGAACTGTTGCGCGCCACTGAGCACCACGGCACTGTGGATTTTCGCAGAGCATCACACGATGTGGGTGAACGTGCTGGTCATCACGCGGACGAACTCGCTTGTAGGGGGCGTGGCAGTGAGGGCAGACGACGATGGTGCGATCCTCGTTAACCATGTTAAGATCGACGACAATGTTATACCCCTTGAGAAGGGGAACTATCTCTCTCGCGAACTTTCGATATGGCGCGTAAGGAATGAACATACCAGCAGGCGTGGTGAATCCCGAGCTCCCGTAGAAGACTTTCAGGCGAATGGGGGTGGCGATGGGATGGTGGCGACGCCAACCGAACTCCCGAGCAACTGTTGGCCGCAGCGGGCGAAGTGCTTCTGGCGAAGGATGTGGTTCGCAAAGCGCACTCGGCGGAAAGACTTACGCATTCCAGCCTCGAAAATGTCGTTCGCGTTGTCCAGCACAAACCTAATAGAGTTGTTGATACTCACTAGTTTTGTGCTCTTGAACGACGCGGCCGTCATATCAAAGCCGAAACTTGGCGTCTTAGTGTATCCGCACTTTGGAAGGACGCCGGAGCTGGTGGTGCCATCGGGGTGCCTGATGTAATACCCTCCGATGGACCTCGCGCCCGGGTCGAACCCCATGAGGGCATCAGGATCCGGCGCGGGTGGAGCCTCGGCATTATTGGTCCCGAGTCGGAGGCGCTCTTTCTCCCGCCATTTCGCTCGCTTTCGAACGGGCATGCTCGCATCATGTTGTGGCCGATAGCGACCGAAGCCTCTCTTAATAGTCACCGCCACACAGACCCCATCGGTGCTCAGGCTGAGCAGACGGCCCATTGACCTGGGGTTGTCCCGGTAGCGTCTTTTCTGCTCTTCTGTCAACGGTTTGGTGGCGTGTGGGAGTGTGGGATGAATTCCCACACGATGACAGAAGTTCTCGTTTAGTAGGCCCATCGTTTCACCGTAGGCCATGAAGCCCGGTCGGACGGGGGCCATGGGCACGATTGGCACGAGGCGAGGCTGGCGGAGCGACATCGAGTACTCCCCGTTGAAGTGGCTGATGAGGCCACTCAACGTCTCCACTCCGTCAGCAATTGCCCAGACGCAAGAGAGAATGCGTGGGGCAGCCTGGGAGACTGGGAGCCCGTCATTCTCACCCATGTGTGCCGCCCAGAACAGCGATGGGAGACACGCGAGGATCTCAGGGTTGACCATGTTGAGGATGGCGTGAACGCCGGCCAACTCCTGCTCGAAGAAGGCCGGAGAGCCAACACCTGCGAGAGCTTCTTCGAGTCGGGCGAGGGTGCCCTGTAGCCTGTCACGGTACGTCGTCACCGTGCGGGCGAGCCACAGCTTCACAGAGTTGGCGTATCGGATGAACCACTTCCGGAGACTGCTTGCAGGTGAGCGACAGCTCGAGATCGGCCACCCTTCAGAGTCTTCAACCAAGTCAAGGCAAAACTGCGGC
The DNA here is from genome assembly GCA_019828565.1 of Carpediemonas membranifera. Lineage (NCBI taxonomy): Eukaryota > Fornicata > Carpediemonas > Carpediemonas membranifera. The sequence goes on from JAHDYR010000001.1 coordinate 433,285, forward strand.
AACGAGGGCTCCCTGACGCCCACCCACTACCAACCCAGCAACGCTGCTGGTCAAGGATTTTTGGAGATGTATTGAACGACATCTCGACATTTGAGATCGAGAATCCGACAGCCGCAGTCATGCTCCTCATCGAATGCGTATCCGCTTATATCTACCTAATGTTAATGGCGCTGCTCGCGGTGACTGTCGTCCTTGCCCTCATAGTCACAGCCACTGTCCTCCTGCTATTCGCACTTCTGCTGCCCCTGCCACCTCTCATCTACATGGAGTCGGGTATCCGGCAGGGTATCATCAAGGAGATGCTGGGCCGTAAGATCAGCATCCGCGAGGCGCTGTTCCCCGACAAGGAGTTCATCCCGCGCATCACCATCATCTACATCGTCGTCATCGTCGTCGTCACCCCTATCTCCATGCTGGGTGTCACGGTCCCCCTCATCTACGCCGCTCAGCTGCTCACATTCTCGACTGTCAGCTTCCTCCTGCTCACCCGCAAGGACATGGGCATCGTCGCCTGCATCAAGCTCGGCGTCAAGGCCAACACCCGCAACATCTTCCCGCTCCTCATCTTCTGGCTCATGACCCTCGCGGTGCACATGCTCGACAACATGACCGGCGGCCTCTCCATGTTCTTCACGTACGGCTTCTGCATGATCCTCGAAATCATCTTCGCCGGCAAGATGTTCCAGCTCATCCGCCCCGAGGTCATGCCCATCCAAAACTTCCCGGCGTACGGTATTCCCGGCCAGATGCCATACCAGGGTCAGCTGATGCCCGCGCAGTACCAACCCCAGCAGTACCAACCCCAGCAGTACCCGCCCCAGATGCAGCAGATGCCGTACGCCCCGCAGATGCAGTTCGTCCAGCCCCCGGCCAACTCTGCCATGTAGATAAAAGCTTTTCATTGTTTACGGTATGTCGAAAGAGTGTTTATCACTGTGCAAGGGAGTTCCGTCGGGACGCCCGGCTCTGGCTCCTCTGTTCCAGGAGCGCCATGATCCGGGTGACGCGAGCGTCGACCAGGTCGCCCAGTGGGAGTCGCGCCGGGGCGAGGAACAGCTCGTTCGCCGGCAACTGGATCTCGCCCACGACGGGCCAGCCGCCCTTCTCCTCAGGCTCTTCACACGGCTCGGCGGGGTCGGCTACGGGTGGCTCCTCGGTGGGCTGCGCGTCCTCGGGCTCGTCGACTTCCCCATCAGACTCGGCCACCGATCCCTCCATCTGAGACTCGAGGTCGGAGTCGGGAATCTCGGACCCGACTTCCGACTCAGTGTGGTGGACGTCCTCATCGTCCAGGGTTGGCTCACCTGTAGTCTCTTCCATGTCGCCCTCTTCGGTGACCTCCTCCAGGTCAACCGGGCTCTCTCCGAAGGGTGTGAGTTCGATCGTCGCAGGGTGCCGCTGGAGATATAGGGTGCGTACCGTCTGGTTATTGCCGAGCATCTCCTCGATCGATGCCAGCAGTTCGGCGGACTTAAGAGCGCCAGTCTCGGCGATATTCAAGCCGACGAGCGTGCGATTCAGCTCTCTGACAAAGCAGCCACGCACCTCATGGACGGCAGACACAGGGAACGGCAGGGCAGGGCTGTCATCACCGTCTCTCGTGTGCGTCTCTCGGCTGGCGGAGCGACGCCGGGACCTAGGCCTGGGCGACTTGCTCCGCTTCTGCTTGGAGGAGGGTCGACTGGTCGGTGGGGCATCAGGCTCCATCATTCCCTTATAAATGACAACCTCCTCGTCGAGCAACGGAGCGACATCGAGGGCCGTGACAAGATCCCGAAGGCTTTCGGGCGGAATTCGGTTTTGTGAAATGTCAAGATACTGCAACTCACTGGTAGTCAGGGTCTTGATGAGGGGGGCCATGGCCTCTGTGCTGTCGAGCCCGGTGTGGGGCAAGTGGAGTGTCTTCAGAGGGAGGCCGGGCTCGAGCATCGAAGCGATGATGTCATGGCCATCGCAGTCGATGCGGGTGTCACTGATCGTCAGGCTTTGCAGTGAACCGAACTTGGGGACAGCGGCGACGATGGCGGCGATGCATTCGTTGTCAACGCTGTCCTCGAAGGAGAAGACCAGGTCCTCGAGATGGGTTAGGAACCCGAGCCCTTTGAGCACAGTCGTCAGAATAGGAAGGTCATTCAGCAGGCCCAAGTCGTTGAAGCGGACGCTGGTGATGGACTCGCACCGCATGCTGAGCATGAGGGCTTGTGCGTCAAATTCGTTCAAGGGATGCATCCATAGGCTGATATTCCGGACTGAATCGACGGAAATCGGAGGCTTTCCCTTCTTTTGCGCAGATTCTGGAACACATCTGGCCAATTCCGCCCGTAGAGAAGGGTGGGGCCGAATATTCATGGCGGTTGTCGCGTTAATGTAATCAACGGCGAAAGATCCGGTAGTATTAAGCTTTTCTATGAGTACAGGTTCATCTGTGGTTGTAGCCGGCGCTGGTTCCTTCGGTGCCACCGCCATGTTTGTCTTCCTTGAACGTTGTGGACAAATTTTTCTGACGATAAAATGTGGATAACTGGGCGGGGCGGTTTGTGTCTATGCTTACGCAGCCCTTATAGACCCATACCATTCTTTCAGGCGGCACCAAAAAAACGAGGTGCTCTAATCTGCACTGCTTGAACGAAATGGAGCTTGAAGAGGAGAATTGGTTCGAGTGGATTGCTAACGAGTCTGCTGATGAGCAGATGGACAATGAAGAGGAACCTATGCTCCAGAAGAAGGCTAAGAAGCAGGATAAGGTGAGAGATCGCCTTTTCGGCTCTAAGCAGGACAAGCAAAGACAGAAGGAGGCTGCTACGAAGGCATCGACCAAGGAAGAGGAAGAGCAGGATGTTGAGGTGAATGAAGATAACTTCTTTGAGGCCGAGCATCAGATTGACGAGACCAACTCATGGAGAGAGCTTGGGCTGCACACCCTGCTTGTACGGACCCTCATGTCCGACCCCCTCAACTTCTATGAGCCCACGCCTGTCCAGGCGCGCACAATCCCTGTTGCAATGAAGGGTCGTGATGTCTGCGTCTCTGCTGAAACCGGGTCGGGTAAGACGGCTGCGTTCGGCCTCCCCATCCTCCACAGGCTGATGGTGAGCGACAGATCCAGGCCTGCTATCCGCGCTGTCATCATTTCCCCCACACGAGAGCTCGCCGTGCAAACCGTGGACATGCTCACAGCTCTGGCCACGAAGATCGTCCCCGTCGCCCGCATATGCCTCATTGTTGGTGGCAGGAACGACCATGACAAGCAGAGAGCCGAGCTCAACACGCTCCCGGACGTCATCGTGGCCACCCCGGCCAGACTCATCGACCACGTTACCAACCAGCGCGGTGGCGCCCTTGATCTTGGCACAGTCGAGGTCCTCGTGCTCGATGAGGCCGACCGTGTGCTGAAGATCGACTTCCTCGACCAGATTCTGGAGATCACCCGTGCCCTGCCCCGTGTCCATCAGACGATGCTCTTCTCGGCCACGATGACCGAGCAGGTATCGGCCCTCATGGAGGTCATGCGGAAGCCCGTCCGTATCCGTGCTGAGTGGGACTCCCGCCTTGTCGTGGCAAAGCGGCTACAGCAGGAGTTTATCCGGATCAGAGTTGAGACGCCCCAGTACCGCCAGGCCGTCGTCCACGCCCTGCTGACCCACTCATTTGCCTCCAACACGGCCATCGTATTCCTCCCCACGAAGAAGGAGGTCCACGAGACAAAGGTCCTGCTGGAGGTCCTCGGCCACGACTGTGTAGAGCTTCAGGGCGATCTGAACCAGACGGACCGGCTCCACAACCTCAGCAAGTTCAGAGAGGGTCACACCCGTCTGATCCTGTGCACCGACGTCGCCGCCAGAGGCCTCGACATCCCCAGCGTGGATGTCGTCATCAACTACTCCGTCCCCCAGTCGATCGAGACGTACGTCCACCGTGTCGGCCGCACTGCCAGGGCTAAGCGTACTGGACGGTCCGTCACTCTGTTCGGTGAGAGCGATCCCCGGACTGTTATTAAGAAGCTAATGGGGCTCGGCAGCAAGGACATTCCGGCCAAGCAACGGAAGATCGCCACTGACGCCATGCAGTCCTCGATTGAAGCCGTCAAGGGAGCCGCTGATGCCGTTAAGGAGGCTCTTCTGTCTGAAGAAATCGACAAGGAGATCGGCGTCGCCGATAAGATGGCGGAGAAGGCTACCCGCGTGGCTAAGAAGGGTGTAGACCTCGGCGAGTCGAAGTCGTGGTTCATGAGCAAGGCCAAGCGCCAGCAGCTTAACGAACTTCAACGCAAGATCAGAAAGGGCGACCTGACCGAAAGAGAGGCGTTCAAGCTGATGAAGGCGGGTCCCACTGCAAAGATTCCCATGACGGAGGAGGACAAGGAGAAGGCTGACACCAAGCGGGCCGTGCGGTCAGCGAAGAAGGTCGCCCGGGAGGCCAAGCTGGCCAGTCTGAATGACCCTGACCGGGAAACTCGGGGCCGCATGGTTGGAGGGACGCGGTATTCGAGCGGGGCTAAGCAGATGAAGCGAATTGGCGATATTGCAATGCCGACGGCCCAGGACATCGATCATCTGGCCAAGAAGATGGCAGGCAGAGAGAAAATCAAGCGGAAGAAGGGTCTGCGCCGTCATACCAAGCGCCATTAATAAACATGCGGATTTATATGTGCAATCATACCATGCCAGATGACCTGACACGGAAAACAACTCGATCGACTCCTGCTTCCAGGATGATGTCACCAACGGAAGCTCGGGGACAGAGCTACCAGCGCGGACAGAGTCCATGGTGGCCGGGCTCGATGTCAACGAGGAGGACGTTGCGGCCGCCGGTAGCCTCGTTGTAGTAGACGTTGCTGCGCTCGTCGGAGATAACCTCCCAGGACTTGGCACCAATCTGGTTACCGCACTGACCAGCCTGAATGTGGACGATCTCTCATTCTCTGCGGGTGGAAACTGACAGTGATGAAAAGATGTGCATGAGAATGATGTGTTCATCGTCAATACAGAGCCATGGCGATAGAAGATGGATTTGGATATTCATATGCCTCTGTTCATCACTGGATAAGAACAAGCAATTGAAATGCGGTGGATGAATTCGGCCACAGTTAGGAATTCTTGGCGAGTCTCTCCTGCGCGATCCCGGGAGACACAGGCGGACGTCAGTTGCTATGTAGAGTCCAAGGAATATGTACAATGAGTCTCAAGCAGGAATGAACTGTAACTTTTCTTGAATCGTGCACGGGTGCTAGCTCATCTTGTCTTGTACACGCACTAGAGATGGTCTGAATGCTCGAATCACGGTTGAATCTGATTCAAATTCGAATCGATCGCAACGACAAGACAACTCGGAAAATGCGTGCTCTTCTACTTAACAAGATTGGAAAGCCTTATGACTACACTGTGGGCGAGATTGATACGCCTAAGCCCGGCGAGAACGAGGTTAGGATCAAAGTCGCCGCCGCCGCGCTGAACCCTGTTGTTCGTGTCATTTGCAGCAATCATACAGGACTGGAAGCTTGCACAATATGGTGCTGAAGCTTGGACTGAGTTTCCACGTGTTCTCGGGCTTGACAGCGCCGGCGTTGTTGATGCTGTCGGCCGGCAAGTCACCACCTTTGCTGTAGGCGACCGTGTTGTCCAGCATGGAAGTCTCATCAGCCGCACAGGCGGGTTTGCCGAGTATACTCTCAGCGATACTCGTCACCTCGCACACATTCCAGACACTGTCTCCTTCGAGGAAGCTGCTGCTGCAATGTGCGCCGGGGTTACCGCCCATCAGGCCATCACGCGAAAGCTGCACGTGGCTGCGGATGATGTCGTCTTGATCCACGGGGGCGCGGGTGGAGTTGGTTCCTTTGCAATTCAGATCTGCAAGAGCATCGGCGCCACGGTAATCTCGACTTGCTCTAGCTCAAAGATGGAGATTGTGCGGTCTATTGGCGCGGATGAGGTGATCGACTACACAAGCGAAGACGTTACAGCTCGAGTCATGGAGATCACAGCCGGGCTGGGGGCCGATCGCATTCTCAACACACTGGACGGAGCAAGCGGTGTCGATGACCTCAAGAGACTGGCATTCAACGGCAATCTCTGCATGATCGTGGGTGAACTGCCATCATGCCCCGAGGGAACCGGTATGTTTGTCAAGGGCCAGTCGCTGGCTTACTGCTTCCTCGGCGGCGCACATGTCACTGGGCACTCGAAGAGTTTGATTGACATCGGCCGTATGTCTAACGAGCTTTTGCATCTTATGGCTGAGGGAACAGTTAAGGCTGTTGTTGGCAAGACCATTTCCCTCGAGGAAGTTCCTGTGTGCCTTGCAGAGCTCGAAGAAGGACACGCAAAGGGAAAGACTGTCATGACGCTGTAAATGATTGATGCTGGCCGTGTCGCTGATGAAGGCGACCATGGTGGAGCTTAACTACCGTCGGATGCGCGAGGCCTCCTGGGTCATGCAAGATACCCCTCTAAATGTCGGAGCAACAGGGCATACTTGAAGAGACGAGCGCTGGTTGCCGCGCGAGTCAAACAGCGAAATAAACAACTGTCTGGGACTTGTTACGACTAGAGAGATCCACCAGATCTGTTTCGATCAATCAAATGCAGCAGTTTATCGGGCTATAAATCAATCAAATGGCCCCAAAAAAGGTCGTCACGGGTTGGCATCGTACTTGGCTGCGAGGTCTCCTTCCCCCGGAAGATAGGCTCTGTCCCTGTCATACAGTCATCATCATACAGTCATCATCATACTGGACTGAGCACGGCATGTGCGAAGAAGAAGTGGTTCTTCCCGGGCCGGCTCGACTGCGTATGACCCAGTAAGAGTCAGAAGCTCCTCGGTCAGCTCGAAATGTTCGTTTTGTGCGTTTTGAGAGCTTCTGGCCTCGTTTTCGCAGTAATAGTGCTGACCTCTGAGGCACTCTTCATCACGCTTCTTCATCCTTGCATGTCTCAGCGATCACATGAGAAAACTCGTCATTCGAATGAGTGGCTGTCCTTGAGCATGCCTGGCCTGGCCGCCAGTTGGCGGGTGACCGTTGATTCGGTGACTTGTGCCCTCTTTCCAACCATGGGGTCACCTGAAATGGGCTGAGTGAAATAAGGTACTTTATGAAAGATGCCACCCGGCTACTCCAATCTAGCGTACTTGACCTTGACCCGCTTCCTCATCCCGTCCTGGGCCCGGTGCTGATGGATCGCCCCAAAGACAACGACCGCAGCTATCATGCCCACGGCGGAAATGAACACAGCAACGAATGCCCCGATGAGGAGGAACCCACCGACGATGACGGCCATGCCTGGGCTGGAGCCGGCGTCGGGGCTTGAGGCAGGGTCATAGTTGTCCATGACGACCCTGATGAAGCTGCGGCCGTCGAGACTGACGTAAACGTAGTTGTCGCCGTCCTCCTTCGCGTCAGTTCCCTCCTTCACGGCTACATGGGCCGCCCCGGTACTGGCGCAGAGCCGGCCGAACTCGTCAAGATAGGGCGCGAGCTCCACGCCTGCAGCGAGCATGCCGATCTGCTCAGTCGAGTTGAACGTCACGTCGTGCAGCTGGGCACACACGTTCGTCGGCGACTGCTCCATCTCGGGGATCAGCTTGGCCGTGAGGATGGCTGCGTCGATCTCGTGCTGGGCAATACAGACCGCGGTGCCGTCGTCGGCCACCTCCGCGGCCGTCAACCCAGTCGGCCCGAGCAGGCTGGCGGTCATGGAGGCGGGGCAGATGGTGCTGTTGACTCTGGTCTGCATGACGACGCCCTTGAGCGACGTCCGGGCCTCGGGGATGGTGTAATCCGTCGGGACGTTGATGTTGATCGTGGCGGCAGTGCCGTCGGAGTAGGCCAGCTTCATCGGGTAAGTACCGGCCTTGACCGTCGGCTCCGTGACAACTGGGATGATCGTAGTGTTGCCGTCGGCCGTCTGCACCAGCTGGCAGGGGTTGGTCTCCTTGCCGAACGCCACCGTCGCCACAGTCTCGTTCATGACGGACGAGTCGATCACCATGCGGTCCTTGGCGTCGATCTTGGGCGCCACGGGGACCCAGCGCACGCACGACTTGTGCGGCTGGTCGTCGTCGGGCGTGCTGGACTCGGCGGGGCAGAACTCACAGCTGTGTCGGAACTATTTAATAAGGTAAACCTGCTTGGTGGTAATAATGGCCACAACTATTCTGGAGCCCCACGACACACTACCTCTCCCCCGGGATAGTGGCCCACCGCAGTCTATGGTCTCGGGCGTACTGCTGCGCGAGCTCTACGTAGCGCAGGTTCAGCCAGGGCTCCCAGGTTGGGGTGGCGTAGTCCAGCCACTTGACCTGGAGGGTCTTCTTCTTGCTGTCGTGGTCGAGAATCGCTTCAACGACGTACTCCTCTTCGTCTGTCGCCTGTAACTGGCGAGCCCTATCGAGCTCTAGCTCGTGCGGAATAACCATGAGCCTGTCCTCGTGGACGACCTTGACCTGGTCGCTAATCAGCGAGGCGATCTCCACCGCCTTGTGCCTCAAGATCTTGACGACCTTATACGGGCCTAGGAGGCCGTGGAGCTTTGACTTCCGGACTGGATTAAGCAGCACCAGGTCTCCGGCTTTCAAACCCGACTCCCGGGCTGTCGGCAGTTCTGTTTCGCTGATCAGTTGGACTAGCTCACGCTGCATCCGGGTCAGGTTGTCTCTGTGCTGTTTCGCTCTGTCGGCTGGAGTGAGGAGCTCGTCGTCATTCGTCTCACTCTCCTCCCATCTCCCCCCGATCTCAACCCTGTGACCGAAGATGATCTCGTTCGGGGGTCAGTAGAGTGTCCGAGTTCGTCGTAGAGTTGAGTATGTGCTGCACGTAGGGTAGTATGTCCGACCAGCTGTCGTACTGCTGTGTCGTAAGCGTGAGCCAGCGTAGGTGTCTCGCCACCTCACCATTTCGACGCTCCACGACGCCATTCGACTCGGGATGATAGGGTAGCGTCCTCTGGTGGTATGTGTTCAGCTGTTCGAGGAACTTCTTGACAGTGCGGTTGATGTACTCACTGCCGTTGTCTGACCTTATCGTTCGCGGGACCCCATGACGGGCTGCTGCGAGCCACAGCGCTCTAGCTGCCTCGTCTGAGTTGTTCGCTGGCGCGGGATAGAGCTCAGTATACTTCGAGAACGTGTCGGTTATCACGAAGATAAACTTGTTGCCCTCACCGTCCTGCGTGATGGGCCCGACTGTGTCGATGGCCACCGTCTGCCAGGGCTTGCCGGCCTTAGTAGACAGTCGTTGCGTAGAGACGAAGTTCTTCAGCCTCGTCTTCAGGCACTCTGGGCAGTGGCTTGTGAAGTCTGCCACGTCGGACGTACGTCCGATCCAGAATCCTATGGGTCGTAGAGCCTCGAGTGTCTTTTCGCGCCCTTCGTGTCGCCTGTGGGCGTGCAACAAGAGGGACTGTCTGAGGTCGTGGTCGTTTGGCACCCACGGCACTCCATCGTAGCGGTACAAACCGTCCGGGTCCCGGCTTGTCTTGGCTGAACTGGTCCAGTCGGCCACCTCATCTGCCGAGGTCCTCCCCTGCGCCGAGAGTATGGTCTTAGTGAAGTCCTCGACCTCACCCAGTATAGCCGAGCATGCGGTGGCCCGAGACAGCATGTCCGCCGCGCAGTTGTCCTTGCCGGGGATATGCTCTATGGCAAAGTCATAGTCCTGTAGGATGAGGGACCAACGAAGCAGCTTGGCGTTGACGTCACGCTTTCTACTGAGGAACGTCAAGTTCCTGTGGTCCGTTTGAACCAGGAAGGGCGCTCCTTTCAACTTGAAGAGGGAGCTGAAGTCTCGGCGTGTTAGACAGGCCAGAATGGCGAATAGCTCTTGCTCGTATGTGCTCCAGTTCTTTTGTGTGTCGTTGAACGAGCCAGAGAAGAATGAAACGACCTCCCAGTTGTCGCCGTGTTGTTGGAGCAGTATGCCGCCCCATCCGTCATCGCTCGCGTCCGTTTGTAGTCTCCACGGTGCGTTGAGGTCGGGATAATGTAGAGCGAGATTCTTCTTCACCTCACTCTTGAAGTCCTTGAAGGCTTGTTCTTGCTTATCTCCCCAAATCCGCTCACTGCTAGTTTGTTTCATCTGTGATATAGGCTTGAGAAGGCGCGATGAGTCTTGAACGAACTTCGAAACGTAGTTGAACGAACCGAGGAGGCGCTCCAGCTCCTTAACGGTATGTGGGCGCGGTAACTCTATAATGGACTTGATCCTGTCCTCTGAGAGCTTCATTCCCTCGCTGTTCAAGACATAGCCGACGACCTCAGTTTCTGGCGTCCCTAAACTGCACTTTGGAGCTTTGAGCCGCAGGTTGTACTCCCTACAGATCTGTAGCGTGTGTCTAACAACATCAATGAAGGAATCGCCATCTCTTGCATACAGCATGATGTCATCTAAGTATATTGCGGCCCCTTTGTGTAGAATCGGGGCGAAAGCTGTGTCCATGGCCCTCTGGAATCTCGATGGAGCATTTCGAAGGCCGAATGGGCACCGTAGAAACTCTGCATATGCGTCTGGTGTTACAAAGGCTGTCTTCGGGATGTCTTGTTCCGCCATCTTCATCTGGTAATAGCCTTGGCGCAAGTCTAAGCTGCCATAGAACTGTGCGCCCGCCGCCTCCCGCACATAGGTTCTGATGTCAGGCAACGGGTAGTGGTCAGGCTCTGTGATCTCGTTCAAAGCCTTGAAGTCGACACATAGACGTATCTTCTGCGAGCCTTTGTGCCCGCCGGTCACGACGACCACTGGGGATGAGTGGGGGCCTCTGCTGTCTCGTATGAAGCCTTGTTCTCTCAGTCGGGCTACCTCGTCTGCCACAAGGTCCCTCTTCGTGTTGCCCAGCGGGCGTGCCTTAATCTGCACCAGTTTGCTTTCAACGAGCTCGATTGTCATCGGTTCCAGTTTCGAGCCTTCTGGCGGAAGATTCTCGTCAAAAACATCTTCGTAGTCCTTGACCAGTGCTCTGAGTTTCCCTTCAGGGTCCACCAATGTTTTCAGCTAAGTGTTCTCACTTACAACAGGGGTGGATGAAGACCAACAGGCCTGTACTAGAATAGATAGAACAGTGCCCCATCGAGCTCAAAAGGAGCGACTATGGCCCCTGTCCAACGAACCAGAAGGTTACATTCAGGGTGCACCGCCGGTTATGAGTGGGAGCTCCATAGCCACAGGGACTAGAGAACGAACAATATGGAGCTTAGATTTACAGGGAAAGAGACGGAGAGCGCAGGGAAGGACGTCGGAGCATCGATGGAATGGAATTTTCGCCAGCTCAGAGGGAAGGAAGGATCACCGGCGAACAACAGCAGGGGCCCAGATAGAGGCCGCGAACACACTACGAATGGCGTAACAACGGCCAAAATCCAGGGACGGTGTGGCATGAAAATGGCGATGCATTTTTAGAACCGCGCCATTTCGCCGCGAGCCCCAAAACAAACGATCAGGGAAAAATGAGAAAACAGGGAGGTCCGTGCGGGGACAGTACCTGCGCAGGGCCATGCTGACCGATTTTTGCGTCGATGCATTTGCCAAGCTTTTTTCATGCAGGGAAAAGAGAACAACCAGATGAGAGTGGAGATACCAGATAGGATCAGGGAATCCGCTCAAAAAGAGTGGGACACGATTAGAGAGCTACTAACGGACTACTTGATGGAAGAGAAGGTGTTGCAGCAGGAAACACAGAGAGTGATTTAATTGATCCGGGGTAAATCAGTCATCAATTGATTACACTTCCCCCAAGATCCGGAAATAAAAATTCGGATCTTCCAAAATCTCCAGAACCCCGAAATAAAATTCCTTGGTCCAAATCTTCAGCAGAATCTATTCCCGCAGGTTATGTCTCATTGAAGGTCCCCATGCTGAGGACGCATCAAAAACAAACCATCAACGTCGTATGCCGTGAATAACAACTAATCAACATCAAAACCAATGGAATCCAGCTTATTGTAGCTGAACACTGCTCCTTCCCCCATGGGTCCGAAGTTTCCAGCCTTTTCAGCGACTACCGCCTTAGTTCGCTTTGAACCGCAGCATCTTCCGCTGTGCAGGCAACTTCTTCGCCAAATGAGGTACTTTCTCCAAGTATCTGTCAAGTGCTTCGAGTTTGTCTAGCTCCAATGTGAATGGCTCCCACGTGGCTTCCTCAGGAAGGTACCCTTCCCAAATAACATGCAGTAGCAGCTTCCGTCCCTCGAACTTGTGCTCGTTGATCTCCTCCACCACGTATTCGTCGTCTCGCTCCGCAGCAACCTGCTTCAGCTGATCGAGCGTCAAGCTTGTCTCGAACACCCTGAGCCTGTCAGCGTGGATGCTGTGGGTCTTCCCGGACGTCAGGTTACGGACACGATAAACGTTCGGGGACTTGTCTGGGCCTATGCACCACATCGGCCCGAGCAGAGTAGATCTCCTACCGGAGTTCGACGCCACCAGGACTGCGGTGTCTTGTAGCTCGATGTGATCGCGACTTGGCGACTCTCCATCACACAGTTGTTGCTGAACCACACGATTAACTTCAATCCTACGCCTAAAGAGCTCCAACGAGACTGTATCGTCACTCAACTCGTCAAGAGTCGAGTCTTGCTCCTGGTCGTACAGTACCGTCCACGGGGACATGCCCGTGGTACTATTCTTCGTCGAGTTAAGGATGAACTGAGCGTGTGGAATCAGTTTCGTCCAGTCACGTGTCTTGCACTCCGTCATCAGGCACTTCAGATGCTTCTTCAGCTCCGCGTTCTGACGTTCGACGACGCCTTGCGATGCCGGTCGGTACGGCGTACCGATATGATGTTTCATCGATAGCTTCTCCACCATGGTGTCGACGAGCTGATTTCGGTATTGGGACCCACCGTCTGAATGGATTAAACGGGGTATACCGTAGTGGGCGACCCATTGTAATAGGGCCTCAGCTGCCTCTGCCGCAGTCGTGGAGTGAGTGGGGTATAACATCGTAAGCTTGGAGAACGTGTCGATGGCCACCACGATGTGGCGGTAACCGCCGTCAGATTCAGGTAGGGGTCCAACAGTGTCTACTTGTACTACGTCAAATGGAAGGCGTCCCATCGTCGAATGCCGGTCCTGCGGCACTCGCTCAGCTGTCTGCCGATGGACTTGGCAGACCGGGCAGGCCTTGACGAACTGTTTCACCTCGTTGTACATCCCCTTCCACGTCTCTCCTCTTTCAATCAGGCGTTGTAGGGTAGCCCGAATGCCCAGATGTCCTTGTAAACCCCCATGTATGCTTTCGATCAGGTCAGTATGGCTCGTATCGGCACTTTGTAGGTGTACTAGACGGGACAAGCCGTCTGCACCGCCGTTGGCCACTCCTGGTACGTGTTCCACGGAATAGTTGAACCGTGCCATGGCCAGATGCCACCTAACCACCTTAGCGTTGGCAGAGGTGGCCAGGTAGAGCAGATTTTTGTGGTCAGTGCGCACAACGAACTCTCGTCCGATCAGTAGTCGCTCTGCCTTCTGCATTGCGAAATAAATCGCGAACGCCTCCTTCTCATACGTCGACCATCGGCGTTGGGTAGCGTCGAATGTCTTCGAGTAAAAGGCGATCGGACTAGGACCTGACGCGGATTCTTGCATCAGTACGGCACCTGCTGCGACATCACTTGCGTCGGTCTGCAATATCAGCTTCGACCCAGGCTTGGGGTGTACGAGCATTCTGTTGTCCAGCAGGCAGGTCTTGACGCGCTCAAATGCGTCTTGTTGGTCTGGTCCCCACTCAAACTTCCTGTTGGCCCGGGTGAGGGCCGCAAGGGGCTCAGTTATGTCCGCGTAGCGCTCAATCATGGGGCGGAAGTAGTTAACAGTCCCCAAGAGCGTACGAAGCGTCGACAGGTCACGGGGGGTGCAAGATCGTGAATTCCTTGCAGGCGATCCTCTGCGATCCTCTTGCCGTCGGCGCTAACGGTCCATCCTAGATAATCGATCTCGGACGCAGCGAAGATGCACTTCTTCGCATTGAGACGGAGTCCTCGAGTGTGGAGTTTTCCGAGAACGGTCTCCAGGCGACGTAGAAATTCGGTTTTGTCCCGGCCGTAGACCACTACGTCGTCCACGTACACCAAACAGTCGGTGTACACGCTGCTTCCTAGCGCTGCCTCCAGGGCCCGTTGGCAGTACGCTGCAGCATTTTTTAGCCCAAAGGGCATCCTCGTATAACAGTATTTGACACCGTCAACGATAAAGGCCGTCATATCCTGGCATTCGTGTTTCAAGGGGATTTGAAGAAACGCCTTGCTCAAATCAAGGGCTGCAAAGTATGAGTTGCCCTGCAGCCTCTCTACGAGGTCGTCTATTAGAGGCAAGGGGTGGGTCAGGTCAGTCGTGATCTCGTTCAGACGTCTAAAGTCAAGGCACATGCGACGTGTACGGTCCCGCTTCCAAGCTAACACAACCGGGTTGTTGTACTGGCTCTCGGAACGTCTTATAACCGCCATGTTGCAAAGCTCCTCGACCTGTCGCTTCATCTCTTCCACTTCACCCTCGCCGTAGCGGTAGGGCGGTACGTTGACCACTCTGTCATGTCGAAGGTCCAACCCGAATGGCTCCACATCGGCCGGCTCATCAATACCTCCGAACAACCCCCCTAGCTTCGCTAACACCTCTTCGACCTCCACGGTCAGGTCCATTATCACCGGCTTGGCATCATTGGTCTTCTGCGCGCTCGACAGGTAGACTTCTTCGTCAAACTCATCGCCCTCCAGCTCCAGGAACGTCTTGGTCCCTTCTCCAGCTGTTGGTAGATGGATTTCCACCAAGCCCAAGGCCGTTAGCGTCGGGAATCCGAACACTATCTGCGGCTTAAGCCTCGGTAGGATGTAGAGTACTAGCTTCGCCGTAGTACGGCGTCCTGTCTTCGGAATAACTCCTAGATCGATGTTGACTTCGATCTTCTCATGCACGTTGTAAACCGTCCCGCCTTGCAATCGAACCTTCACATTTGTGGGGATAATTTCATCCGCGAACCCCAACTCGTCGATCAACGTCTTGTCGACAAAATCTGCGTCGGCCCCGGTGTCTAGCAATGTGTTAACGTCGCGACCGTCTACACACACCACGGCTTCAGGACGCTTCGCGGTCCCCTGGGCGACCAAAGAGGAAGAAGACAGAGAGAAACAAGCCTGAGTTTTTACACCCTTCTTGCGTTCGTCCCTCTGCTTCTTCCAGCACTTTGTGGCATCGTGGCCCACCTTGTTGCAGTAGGGGCACTTGGTAGACGCCTTGTCTTCATGCTTCTTCTTGGTCTTCTCGCCCTTCGACTCAACTGACTGACGCTGCGCCTCACGTCTACCCTTCTCAGCCTCCAGGGCTAGCTCAAAAGCCACCTTCATGGTCTCCTCCAGATCCTTGCTCTTCTTCTTGGCGCCGATTCGCTCTCTCAGGACTTGATAGCGGACTCCCGCGACGAACGCCTCCACGAGTTGCTTGGCTTGAGGCTGCAGCTCGCCGAAGTAGGAACACGTCTCCTTGAATTTCAGCACGTAATCGGCCATGTTCTCGACGAGATTGCCCGACTCGGGGCAATTCAGCTTCTTCAGCCATTCGATGGCCTCTAGCTCGTCGAGAGGTTGGAACATCTTGTTAATTAGGTCGATAAACTCCTCGTTCCACTCCGTCTCACGATCGGGGTCATGCTCATCCATCGGTTCATCCACCACCTGGAGAAAAGAGCCCAGCATGGGAGAACGGCACTTAAACGTTTCGAGCACTTCGTTTGACACCAGGTCGAAAATAGCAATCGGATCACGGCACATAGCGGCATAAGCACGCCAGGACTTAACCATATGGCGCCACTCCGCCACAGAGACCTTATTAAGGTAGGGTGCGTAGTTCAGTACTGTTTCCGGTACTACCATGGCAATATATATTGTTGCAGCAGGAAACACAGAGAGTGATTTAATTGATCCGGGGTAAATCAGTCATCAATTGATTACAGAAGGGCACCAGAACGCTACTACTGCGTCGCGCAGAAGATTTTTCAGGGAGATCGTTCGGAGCTAGCTCCAGAGCACGAAAAGAGGTGATACTGAATGCGAGGAGAGTGCTACGTGCCGCAGGGATCACCAACAACAGAGACGAGATCCTCCGTAACCCCAACGGAATCCTAGGGCTTCGAGACATCTTCTACGCAATGACAGAGGCCTTAGACCCGAGAGAGGACGAAGAACGGCGCCTAGCAGAGGCCAAGGAGAACGTCACCATCCAACCAGGGCACAGGGACATGAGCAAGTGGCCTTCCGACCACAAGATCGAAGAGGCCATCCTCCAACCGAGAGAACAGAGCAACATCGAGTGGGACAGTGAGAGAGACAGCATTGAGGGCAGAGAGACGGGCACATTCACGCTCACATCAGGGTATGGAGATGAGAAAGCCGTCGAGGCCATCGCAGGAGAGGAGGTGTGGGACCCCACTAACCAGGGCCTGGTCACCAGGATCGCTATGGAGCAGGACGATGGCACCTACAAGGTCCTCATCGACATCAGAGATTGCAAAGCATGGCAGATCACCAGATTCATGGAGGAAGGCAGGGACATCCTCAGGTTGCAGGCCCCGGAGGCGCCGGCGGTCTGGCAGGCAGCTTGGTGCAAGACAGGAGTCAACACGGAGGGCAGAGGCGCAATAAGGGCACAAGGACAGGAGACGCCGCTCAGCAACAAGCTCGTCTTCTCTGACGTCAGGGCCAGGGTGATCAATGCCACCAGCCGCCGCCAAAAGAGGGACAGGGAAGAAGAGTCAGACAACGAGAGCGGCGCACAGACCAGCCAAGAGGAAGACCCCAAACCCAAGGTCGTGTTGACACAAGCGGAAGGAGTGAGCGCCAGAAGGGGCCTTGGAGCCGAGCTTGATCAGCAGGAAGAAGAGAGCATACCCCGAGCATCAGAGGGAAGTGCATCAGCAGGGAGCCTACCGGAGGCATTGCAGAGTCAGGGTCAGAAGAAGCTCATCCTCGGTTCTATCGACTTCGAGTGTGGAGATCCTGGGAGTGAGAGGGCAGGGATCAGTGCGGTGCCGACAGAGGGGGGCTCGTGCTAGTGGACGTCGAGACGGGGGAGGTCGTTGGCCATGGCCACGGCCTCTTCTATGAGCCCAACCTGCCGGCCAACAAGGTGGACCAGAGCAGATACGCGACGTGGGCAGTGACGGGGATTCCCCCAGCGACGTTCGTGGAAGTGGACACAGGGGAGGTGCCGATGGACTATCAGCAGCACTTCAGCAGATTTAGAGAGTGGGCCACGCGGCTCGCAGCCAAGCTGAGAGACAGAGAGACCAGGGAGAACTGGAAGCTAGTCCTTCATGCCAAGGGCGTCCACATGGAGAAGTTCCTCCTGACGAACGAGGTCAACGGGCTCAACAGGGACACCAGGGACTTCTTTAGAATGAGGCTGGTGGACGATAGCGAGCTGGCCGACGCCATCGAGGAGCTCGCCCCGGATAAGGCAAGAGAGTACAGGGCAAACTACGAGATCAAGAACTACAGGGAGATGGCAGATATATGGGCCAGCCAATGGCAGCGCAGGGAGCTCCCGAAGGGGGCCTGTCCGTACCACAGGCACACTGCAGGGTGCTACCATTGTGCGCTGGCAGATGCAACGTTGTTCGCGGCGAAGGTATGGGGCATGATGCTGAAGAAGATGAGCACGCCGGATCTGGAGAGTGCGATGGGTAACGCTTTCAACAGCATGTATGACACGGTCAGGGACGCAGGGATCAGAGACGACCTCTGCGGAGGCAACGGAGTAGCGTACAGGCGTGAGACCTTCAACATCTTCGGAGGGCACCCGTACGGCAACAGCAGGGACCTAAGCAGGGAAGAGGGCGACCGCATCCTAGTGGTCCCGGACAACGATCACTGCTATGGGATCGGCTTCGGATTCAGCGAGGTCATTAAGGGTATGAAGGGCATTCTATTGGCCCCAACCACGGTCATGGAGAGAGGAGTCACCACGAGAGTCCCCATATGGTCGATCCATGAGAACACGACCCACATTCAGAGACTGATGCTGCAGGGAAGAGCTGGCAGGGCAGTTACTAGGGACGAGGACATCGTCACCATCGCGATGGTCTACAGCTGGTGGCCCTCAAGGGAGGATACTGCTCATCAGGGTCAGCCGGGAGTCCACGACCTGGCAGAGAGCGTCAGACGCGAGGAGAAAGCCATAGCGAACGTCAGGGCACCCCCAGGGTATAGCGCAACCATCAGAGCGGCCTTCATCCCGAGAGACTGGGGCTGTATCAGGGTCAGAGAGGCAGGGACGACACTGGGACGGATGAAGAAGGTGGGGACCCGTATGGTGTCCACGACCATCCCGCCAGAGGATAACTGCAAGATCACCCAGAGGCCGACGGTTAAGTACATCCCGTCAAGAGATGGAAAGGAGGAGAGACCCTACACGGTCGATTACTCGGACATGGGCATAGAGGGATCTATCAGACGGCTCACCGAGATGATTGGCACGCCGGTCGGGCCAGTAGGCCGAGATGACCTCTATACCAACAACCGCCGAGCCGACGGAACCCTCAGAGACGAGAGAGAGCCCAGAAACAACGGCGTCCATCGGTGCGACAGAGAGCGCAGGGACGTCAGGCCTCACCATGAGGACAGGGAGCGCATAGAGGTCAGGCCTCACCATGAGGACAGAGAGCGCAGGGACGATCAGGGCAGAGACTCCGGAGAGAGCAGACGCCGCTCACCCCCTCATGGGACCGGCAAGAGGAGTGGCAAGGACAGGGCGGTGAGCTACACAGGGGCTGGAAAGAGGGGCAAGCTCGACGGCGACGCCCGTTACGAGGCTGGAAGCAGACAGTCGAGTGACAGCGACGCGGAGAGGGACGAACTCAGGAAGGAACTTGATGAAGCCAAGAAGCTGATTCTCGCACTCAGGGCCAGGGACAGCAGGGAGGAGGAGCAGGCGACGCCAACCCCAGCACCGGCTGACACCCAGGGAAACCAGGGTACCGGCAAGGAGCACAGGGTAGTCCGCCACAAGAAGAGGACTCGGACAAAGAGGTCTCGCAAGCCGAGACAGCTAAACCAGATGGAGCTAGTGGCCCAGATCGTGTCAACGGTGATGAAGACCATGCAGCAACAACAGGGGATGGCAACCGAGAACCAGAGCGATGATGGCAGTGACAGTGGCAACTCAACGGAGACCGATTAAGCAGGGTAAAGTGGTATTCTTTGAGAGTGATAGTGACAGTTGTCAGTTCTTTTCTTTTAATCCAACCCTGGCTCCCACCCAGGGTCCGGCATTAGCTGAAATGCACTGCCGGTGGGCTGTGGCGGCAGCCAAAGGGGGGTCACGCCAATGCGCCCCCTCCTAAGTATCCCCTGCCCGAAGGTAAGGATGGTCACCAGGGTAACCCATAGTTGGCCCGCCATGGGTAACCGGAGCCGGCACGAAGGCCCCGTGACGGGACAAGGGCAGATTGCAGGGAATTTCCGAAAATTCGCAGGATAGGAAAGACGGAGTACAAGAATGGAAACGATCAAGATAGCGAGCCTGAACACTGAGGGACACATCGGGAAGGGAAAGGACTTCACGGCCTCAATGGCAACGGCTATAAGGATGAAACTGAGCGACACAGATGCAGTATGCATCCAAGAAACGTGGAGGACGGCGAATACGAGGGTACACAACTTCATAGACTTCGACTACGCAATGGCAGGGAAGGAAACAGAGGAGGAGCTAGCTATGGACAACGAGAGGAGGAAGAAAGAAGCCCAAAGCCAGCGCCGAATAGATGCCCAGCTGGGCATAGCAGGGAGCAGTAGCCGGACGCCCAGGACGAGGGGTACTAGAGAAGGAGTGGGCACAATCATCAACCCAAGAGCAAGAGGGAGCTGGGACGTAGGCATCACAGATAGCTTATCAGGGAGGATACAGGTGAGCATACTCAGAACCCATAGGGACATCCTGGTGATCAACGTGTATGGCCCACCGGTCGGCCACGGAAGGGAGGAGAAGGACGAGTTCAGGGACGATAAGGAGCATTCTGGAGATGAAAGGAGAGATGGAAACAATCATCATAGGGGACTGGAACCTCGACCCCAAAAGGATAGCCACAATGGCAAGATGGAAGGACCTGATCAGGGACTATAAGCTGGGAGCAGTGATCCCCATGGAAGGTACCCTCACCAAGGGAACTACCACTCCGGACTTCGCGCTGGTATCATCAGGGATCAGAGGAGCAAGGATAGAAGTACTGGATGCTAGTCGACTCGGAGTCTGGGGGTCAGCCCACAACATGATAAGACTGGAATGGAGGGAACAACGGATCCAACGGACTACAAAGAGAGAGGAAGTCCTAGACATACCGGGCGTCAGAGTGTGGAACATGAGGAAGAAGGCTGAACGCACATCAGTCAGAAGACTGCACCGTTTTAAGAGCCTGGATGAGTGGGAGGAGGATATCAGGAAGGATATGGGCGAGCCGTCAGGTCACCCAGGCAGTGGAGACAGGGAAGAGGTCATCAAAGAAAAGGTGTGGTCGGAACTCCGGCACACACCATGGACAGAAGAGGGAAACAAGACCAGAAGTGAGATCATGAAGCGTGTGCTACAGGCCTTCTGGGGAAAACGCAGGGAAGAGTGGATCCAGGACCTCAGCCGGAGCGCGAAGGAAGGATACAAAGCATCCAGGTCCATGGTGGAAGCAGCGGTAAGAAGATGGTGGTGTGAAAACCAGTTCAAGGGCATGCCAGAGAGCATACTGAAGGACGGGAAGATTACCACCAACAAGGAAGAAATAGGTAAGATCCTCCTACAACAGTATGCAGGAGTGAGCAGGGGCAGGGAACCGGAGTGGAAGGATAGAGGCAATGGAAAGAGGGAGGACGAATTTAAGGAGAGAGAAATACGAGAAGCGATCAGAAGGATAAAGAGGGACACTGCACCGGGACCGGACCACACTACAGGGGACATGCTCAGGGACACAGATGACCAGGGGATCGCTCAGATAACTAGGCTCATGAACAGGGTATACAGGGAGGGCAAGATCCCGACAACATGGAAGTATGCTACAGTCTCGGCCATCCACAAGACAGGGAAGCCCAGAGTGAAGCCGGAGTCGTACAGACCCATCTCGCTAACACCACTACTGTATAGGGTGTATGGTAGGCTCCTGAAGAGAAGATTAGAAGCAGCCACATGGCACCTCATCCCAAGAGAGCAAGCAGGGTTCCAATCGGATAAGGACGTAATACAACAGATACAATACATCGTGCAGAGACACCAGGAAGGGGGGGAGACCACGTCGATCTTCCTAGACATAGAGAAAGCCTATGACACCGTCCCGAGGGACATCCTCATGGATAAGCTGCAGGGAATGGGGGTCGAAGACCACCTCATCAGGGCAATACAGAGTACATTAGAAGAGACATGGATCTCGGTGAAGGGGCAGGGTCATGGGAGAGAACAAACAGGGGAGTGAAGCAAGGATGTGTCCTAGCGCCGACCCTGTTCGTTTTGTTCATGGCAAACTGGCCTCACCTGGTCAGGAAGAAGCATCAGGGACAAGAGTACGATATCAGGGAACCACCAACGGAGTTACCAAGAGTCCGGGACACGCTGCCGGCCACCCTAACCATGTTCGTGGACGATACAGCGGTCACAGGGGAGACACCGGAAAAGAGCAAGATAGTGGCGAACCTAGTCATAGAAGTTATCAAGGAGCACCTCATGAGGGCAAATGCACAAAAGAGTGAGATGATCAGTGTAGACAGGGCAGCAGTGGCGAGAGTGGGGGAGTTACCCTAATGGCAAAAGAGGAAGCTAAGTACCTAGGTCTCTGGATAGCCAGCGGAAAAGACCCACTGGCAGCCTGTATCAGAAAGAAGCGGGAGCAGAGCGAAAGGTACAAGAAGCTAGTGAGAAGAGTGGGATGGACCAGAGGCAACATGCCGGCACTAGCCAGCAGGCTCCTCCTCGAAGTTTACATATGGCCGAGGATAATGTTTGGAGTGGAGGTGTGGGGCTACGCAGCAGGGGGGAACAAGATATGGACGGATTGGCAGGGCATCATGGCCGGAACAGGCCCAGGTGGGGGCTCGGTCATGCGCATCTTGAACGGATGGATGGACCTGCAAGCCCACCTGGAGATGCTAGCAGTCAAGAGGATCGTGACAAGCAGGGGCCAGGATATACCAATCAGAGACAGGGTCTGGAAGGAGGGATCGATTATGTGGAAAGCCAGGGACTCAGTGAACGCACTCCTCAGAGGAACAAGAGAGGGAGCAACGAATGCAGGGAAGATAGACTTTGGTAGGGAGATGGTAAGAATGAACTGGACCAGGAGGTGCAAGAGCAAGACAGCGGTGGGGCTCATGGAAGTCCTAGGACCCAAACGTATGGGAAAGTGCATGGCGGGGAAACCGGCCATAAGTAGGAAGACAGGGAAGTGGCAGTCAAGGGCAGAGTGGAAAAGGATAGTGTCGGTGGCAGCGAATGTCAGCCCGTCTCCATCATCAGCGGAAAGGGGAGAAGGCCCAGAGCGAGCGCTGGCGGACCTGGCGATGGGTGAGGAACTCAAACACAAGATACAAAGGAGGTGCCCCCTGTGCACAAAGGAGAGCGAGATAGAGTTACTGTGGCAAATAGCGAGAGAGCAGCCAAACCAAGCCAGGAAGCAGGCACTAATCAGGGAGTGGGTAAGGGGTCAGCCGCTGGGATCGGCGGCCCACATTATGTGTGAGTGCCCAGAAGTTGAAAGAGGAGATGACTGGGAAAAGATATGGAAGACAGCTAAGGAGAGGACCAGGGAATTGCAAGTCAGAAGAGGCCCGAATGGGAGGTGGTATGAGAAGAGGCCAATCTTAGAGGTGCAACAACTAGTGTTAACAGGGTCGGAAGAGATATGGGAAGGACTGCGAGCTGGGCTGAGAGCCCTGGCAAAGGTCTATGATAGCTATAGAATAGATGGATAGATAAGGAACACCACATCCAGAAAGGGGGCAGGGAAGCATAGACTCTGGGATCAAGGGGAGACCCCCATGTTTCCCAGGGAGAGGGCAGGGCCAGGGACAGAGGAAATCCATCAATTGGATGGTTGCACCACTCGCGGTGAACCTAAGGAAACTGCAGGGACTGAGCATGGGATACGGGGGACATGACGTCCCCGCCGCCCTTGTGAACGATAGAGGGACGCTGGGAAGTGTAGCACAAGAGAACTATCATAAGGGGTACTAGGCCTTGCAGATCTAGAGTCTGTGTTAGCCCTAGCCCACGCCGCCTAACAGGGGTAGATGAGAGGGACTTAGTTGCTTTCCCCGCCCACGGGTAGGCCACTTAACAGGGTCGTGGGGGCACTGAACAGGGAATCTGGAAAGAGGAGAGGGTGCCATGCTTGAACGACCCCGTAGGGACTGCAGGGAATCAGGGAGTGCTATAGAGAAGGTCTTGCAGGACAAACCTGCCTGTGGAAGCACCGAGGACAGACCCCCAGGCTCCCTGGAAGCTGCCGGGTTTACAGGGAGACAGGAAAGCGCTCAGCGCACGGAGATGGCGAAGGCCTATGAGGGGAAGTGAAATCGGGAGTGAGCGGAAGCAGTAGCACCGAATCGCTCGTTGGACGCAGCTGACAAGTCCAATCGCAGGGAGGAGGCAGCGCCCCGGGGAACTCGGCTCCAGTAATAAGGGAGATCAGCCTAAGTAACCGGGGCCCGATACCAGGCACCATAAATTTTCTTTCTTTCTTTCTGAGTTTCCCTTGGATCTCGCTCTTCGGGATATGGATTGAGGATATTCCTTCCTCGGCGACTGTGCTATTTCTAGCGGCAATGGCGTTGAGTTCTTCTTCAATAACGCATAGGTATTCGTTGTTGGCAAGGAATTCGTCGTTTGCTTCCTCCTTGTTGGCCCTCTTCTCGGAACGGAAAGACATGTGGAACCCCTCGTTCGAGAGGAATCCCAGTGATCTGAGGTCCTTGGTACCCATAATAAGCTTCTCCTGCGTACCATCCAGCACGTAGAACCTGATCTTACAGACGATGTCCATCTTCTCGAGATGGGTAAATCGCACCGTCAACCGTTCTCGCGGGATCGACGTTGAGGGCAGTCGTTGTCGTAATGCTGCCCTTGGCAGAAGCGGCAGGGTCGAAAGGGCTTCTTGGTGGCCTTGGAGCTGGTCTCGCCCGGTGGGCGGGAGCCGACGGTCGTCGTCTTGTTGATCGTGGAGCTAGTGGGGGCGCTGTCAGGGGAGTCCGTGGTGGGCGTGTTCTCGTCTTCCACCGAAGCTACTATCTTAGCTAGTTTCATGAGCTCGTTGATGTTCTTCGGCTTGATGAGCGTTCTTTCGAGTTCGAGCTTCTTGTAGAACACCTTGGGTTTGAGGCGGTACATAAAGGCCTTACAGAGGACCTTGTCGAAGTGTTCCGCTCTCAGGGCGGCTAGCTCGCTGTCGGAGGCTGGTCTTTCTTGCTCCTTCTTGACAGCATTTCCTTCGTCGTCGAGGACGGCGACAGTCTCTTCACGCGCCTCTGTAGCGGCGAGAGGGCGTGGTTAAGGGCCGTTTCACGGCAGGCAACCTCTTTCACGAGGTCGGTGTACTCAGAAAAGTCGGCGCAGTAGTTTCTCATGGCCGCTGAGCGATTGAGTCCCTTGCTAGTTAAAGGACAGTCAATTGCATCAACGGCGTCCTTCAAGGCTCCCAAGGACTTCGGGATAGCCTCACTGCGTAGGTAAGTAATCGTCTGCTCGAGGGAAAGCTCTTCAATGCTCTTCCCTTGATTAAACTCTTCAGCGGCGCGTTGGAGCGATTCAGGCAGAAGCACCCCAGGCGGGAAATCAGCGTTTTGTGCCACCCAAATGCGCGCGGCCCGTTTGAAGTCACGAATGGCCGGGAGAGTTATCTTTTTGGGATCAAGGCTCGGCACATCTACAGTAATGTTAACCATGCCCAGTCGTCCAGAAAGTGATCACTTTGTGTCGGAACTATTTAATAAGGTAAACCTGCTTGGTGGTAATAATGGCCACAACTATTCTGGAGCCCCACGACACAGCTACTGGCGTGGGAAATGGGCTGGAAGCGGCCACCATCGCAGGCCTGGGCGTAGATGTGGGGCTGCCCGTCGTTGGGGACGAAGTAGCCCGGCGTCGTGTCGAGGCAGAACTCCTTGCCGTGTTCAGGCTGGTACTGGCCGGCATTACACGGAAATTGGACCGCCGAGGCGTTTCTAGGGACGTGATACCCAGCGTCTGCATCTAAGCAGCCGTCAGTCTCCGCGGCCGGTTGATACGTGCCATTGACGCACCACCGTTGCCTCGTGTGGTCAGTGTCGAGCACGTAGTACCCTGGATCTGACAGCTTGCAGTCGGTCATGCCGGTCTCGTCAGAGTAGCGGCCGGTCAGGCAAGGGTCGCACATACTCATCCCGGTGTAGGTCTGGTGATAGCCCAGGTCGCACGGGGTCTGGGCCGGGTGGGGCTGGCCGTCGTTGGGGACGTAGTGGCCCTTGCTCGCGATGACACAACGGTCCTGCATTCTGTCGGGCTGATACTTGCCATCGAAGCATGGGAGCTCTCGCGTGTGGTCGGAATCGCTCACGAACCACCCAGGGTCCGCCATCTTGCAGGCCACCTGTGTCGGGTCAGTCGTGTAGTTGCCGACACCGCACGTTGGGCAGGACGGCTGGGCTCGGTCCGGTTGGAAGGACCCTGGCGCGCATTGTGTCTGCTGTAGGTGGGGCTTGTTGTCGTCAGGGACGTAGTAGCCGGGGGCAGACTCGATGCAGACGGCCTTGGCTGACTCTGGCTGATAGTGGCCGTCATCACACACCAGCTGCTGCGTGTGATCAGCGTCTTTCACATACCACCCGGCTGTAGCAGGATTGCAGTCGACCGTCGCGGTGACGTTAGTGTAATAACCCGACTCACACGTGACACAGTGACTCTGACCGACCGCGTCCTGGTGCTTGCCCTTGGCACAGGCTGTCTGGCTCGGATGGGCCTCGGCCTTGTCGGGCACGAAGTAGCCCTTGCTGGCTACCACGCATTCGCTCTGGCCCTCCTTCGGCTGGTACTTGCCGTTGTAGCATGGCAGCTGCGTCGGGTGAGGCGTCTTTGCAGCAGTATCGTCGGCACGGTAGTAGCCAGCGCTGGTGGTCTTGCAGCCGCTCTTGCCAGTCTCGTCCTGGTACTTCCCGCCCATGTCACACGGGTCCTGTGTCGCGTGTGGTCGACTGTCCTTCGGCACGTGATACCCCCTTGTCCGCCGGGTCACAGTTGGCCTGACCGGTCTTGGCCTGCCACGTGCCGTTGTCACAATAGTCCTGGGTTGCATGCGGTTTCCCATCGGATGGGACGAAACAACCCTTGTCCGCTGTTAAGCAACTGTCCTGGCCTTCATTAGGCTGGTACTTTCCGTCATCGCATGGCAGCTCCTCGGCTCGGTCGCTGTCTGGCACGTAGTAACCGGCTCTGGCGGGCAGACAGTCGGCCTCGCCTGTAGTGGGGGCATAGTGGCCGATGGGGCACATGGTACACCGCGTCTCGTGCGGCTTGTCCTGGTACTGGCCGTCTGGGCACGGGATGGGACGAAGGTGGGGTTCACCGTCGTCAGGAACATAGTACCCGGGCTGGGTCTCGAGACACTTGCTCTGTGCAGGTTTAGGCTGGTACATGCCACTGTCACACACCACCTGCTCACCGTGGTTGCCGTCATAAACATACCACCCGGCTGTAGCAGGATTGCAGTCGACCGTCGCGGTGACGTTAGTGTAATAACCCGACTCACACGTGACACAGTGACTCTGACCGACCGCGTCCTGGTGCTTGCCCCTTGGCACAGGCTGTCTGGCTCGGATGGGCCTCGGCCTTGTCGGGCACGAAGTAGCCCTTGCTGGCTACCACGCATTCGCTCTGGCCCTCCTTCGGCTGGTACTTGCCGTTGTAGCATGGCAGCTGCGTCGGGTGAGGCGTCTTTGCAGCAGTATCGTCGGCACGGTAGTAGCCAGCGCTGGTGGTCTTGCAGCCGCTCTTGCCAGTCTCGTCCTGGTACTTCCCGCCCATGTCACACGGGTCCTGTGTCGCGTGTGGTCGACTGTCCTTCGGCACGTGATACCCCTTGTCCGCCGGGTCACAGTTGGCCTGACCGGTCTTGGCCTGCCACGTGCCGTTGTCACAATAGTCCTGGGTTGCATGCGGTTTCCCATCGGATGGGACGAAACAACCCTTGTCCGCTGTTAAGCAACTGTCCTGGCCTTCATTAGGCTGGTACTTTCCGTCATCGCATGGCAGCTCCTCGGCTCGGTCGCTGTCTGGCACGTAGTAACCGGCTCTGGCGGGCAGACAGTCGGCCTCGCCTGTAGTGGGGGCATAGTGGCCGATGGGGCACATGGTACACCGCGTCTCGTGCGGCTTGTCCTGGTACTGGCCGTCTGGGCACGGGATGGGACGAAGGTGGGGTTCACCGTCGTCAGGAACATAGTACCCGGGCTGGGTCTCGAGACACTTGCTCTGTGCAGGTTTAGGCTGGTACATGCCACTGTCACACACCACCTGCTCACCGTGGTTGCCGTCATAAACATACCACCCGGCTGTAGCAGGATTGCAGTCGACCGTCGCGGTGACGTTAGTGTAATAACCCGACTCACACGTGACACAGTGACTCTGACCGACCGCGTCCTGGTGCTTGCCCTTGGCACAGGCTGTCTGGCTCGGATGGGCCTCGGCCTTGTCGGGCACGAAGTAGCCCTTGCTGGCTACCACGCATTCGCTCTGGCCCTCCTTCGGCTGGTACTTGCCGTTGTAGCATGGCAGCTGCGTCGGGTGAGGCGTCTTTGCAGCAGTATCGTCGGCACGGTTGTAGCCAGCGCTGGTGGTCTTGCAGCCGCTCTTGCCAGTCTCGTCCTGGTACTTCCCGCCCATGTCACACGGGTCCTGTGTCGCGTGTGGTCGACTGTCCTTCGGCACGTGATACCCCTTGTCCGCCGGGTCACAGTTGGCCTGACCGGTCTTGGCCTGCCACGTGCCGTTGTCACAATAGTCCTGGGTTGCATGCGGTTTCCCATCGGATGGGACGAAACAACCCTTGTCCGCTGTTAAGCAACTGTCCTGGCCTTCATTAGGCTGGTACTTTCCGTCATCGCATGGCAGCTCCTCGGCTCGGTCGCTGTCTGGCACGTAGTAACCGGCTCTGGCGGGCAGACAGTCGGCCTCGCCTGTAGTGGGGGCATAGTGGCCGATGGGGCACATGGTACACCGCGTCTCGTGCGGCTTGTCCTGGTACTGGCCGTCTGGGCACGGGATGGGACGAAGGTGGGGTTCACCGTCGTCAGGAACATAGTACCCGGGCTGGGTCTCGAGACACTTGCTCTGTGCAGGTTTAGGCTGGTACATGCCACTGTCACACACCACCTGCTCACCGTGGTTGCCGTCATAAACATACCACCCGGCTGTAGCAGGATTGCAGTCGACCGTCGCGGTGACGTTAGTGTAATAACCCGACTCACACGTGACACAGTGACTCTGACCGACCGCGTCCTGGTGCTTGCCCTTGGCACAGGCTGTCTGGCTCGGATGGGCCTCGGCCTTGTCGGGCACGAAGTAGCCCTTGCTGGCTACCACGCATTCGCTCTGGCCCTCCTTCGGCTGGTACTTGCCGTTGTAGCATGGCAGCTGCGTCGGGTGAGGCGTCTTTGCAGCAGTATCGTCGGCACGGTAGTAGCCAGCGCTGGTGGTCTTGCAGCCGCTCTTGCCAGTCTCGTCCTGGTACTTCCCGCCCATGTCACACGGGTCCTGTGTCGCGTGTGGTCGACTGTCCTTCGGCACGTGATACCCCCTTGTCCGCCGGGTCACAGTTGGCCTGACCGGTCTTGGCCTGCCACGTGCCGTTGTCACAATAGTCCTGGGTTGCATGCGGTTTCCCATCGGATGGGACGAAACAACCCTTGTCCGCTGTTAAGCAACTGTCCTGGCCTTCATTAGGCTGGTACTTTCCGTCATCGCATGGCAGCTCCTCGGCTCGGTCGCTGTCTGGCACGTAGTAACCGGCTCTGGCGGGCAGACAGTCGGCCTAGCCTGTAGTGGGGGCATAGTGGCCGATGGGGCACATGGTACACCGCGTCTCGTGCGGCTTGTCCTGGTACTGGCCGTCTGGGCACGGGATGGGACGAAGGTGGGGTTCACCGTCGTCAGGAACATAGTACCCGGGCTGGGTCTCGAGACACTTGCTCTGTGCAGGTTTAGGCTGGTACATGCCACTGTCACACACCACCTGCTCACCGTGGTTGCCGTCATAAACATACCACCCGGCTGTAGCAGGATTGCAGTCGACCGTCGCGGTGACGTTAGTGTAATAACCCGACTCACACGTGACACAGTGACTCTGACCGACCGCGTCCTGGTGCTTGCCCTTGGCACAGGCTGTCTGGCTCGGATGGGCCTCGGCCTTGTCGGGCACGAAGTAGCCCTTGCTGGCTACCACGCATTCGCTCTGGCCCTCCTTCGGCTGGTACTTGCCGTTGTAGCATGGCAGCTGCGTCGGGTGAGGCGTCTTTGCAGCAGTATCGTCGGCACGGTAGTAGCCAGCGCTGGTGGTCTTGCAGCCGCTCTTGCCAGTCTCGTCCTGGTACTTCCCGCCCATGTCACACGGGTCCTGTGTCGCGTGTGGTCGACTGTCCTTCGGCACGTGATACCCCTTGTCCGCCGGGTCACAGTTGGCCTGACCGGTCTTGGCCTGCCACGTGCCGTTGTCACAATAGTCCTGGGTTGCATGCGGTTTCCCATCGGATGGGACGAAACAACCCTTGTCCGCTGTTAAGCAACTGTCCTGGCCTTCATTAGGCTGGTACTTTCCGTCATCGCATGGCAGCTCCTCGGCTCGGTCGCTGTCTGGCACGTAGTAACCGGCTCTGGCGGGCAGACAGTCGGCCTCGCCTGTAGTGGGGGCATAGTGGCCGATGGGGCACATGGTACACCGCGTCTCGTGCGGCTTGTCCTGGTACTGGCCGTCTGGGCACGGGATGGGACGAAGGTGGGGTTCACCGTCGTCAGGAACATAGTACCCGGGCTGGGTCTCGAGACACTTGCTCTGTGCAGGTTTAGGCTGGTACATGCCACTGTCACACACCACCTGCTCACCGTGGTTGCCGTCATAAACATACCACCCGGCTGTAGCAGGATTGCAGTCGACCGTCGCGGTGACGTTAGTGTAATAACCCGACTCACACGTGACACAGTGACTCTGACCGACCGCGTCCTGGTGCTTGCCCTTGGCACAGGCTGTCTGGCTCGGATGGGCCTCGGCCTTGTCGGGCACGAAGTAGCCCTTGCTGGCTACCACGCATTCGCTCTGGCCCTCCTTCGGCTGGTACTTGCCGTTGTAGCATGGCAGCTGCGTCGGGTGAGGCGTCTTTGCAGCAGTATCGTCGGCACGGTAGTAGCCAGCGCTGGTGGTCTTGCAGCCGCTCTTGCCAGTCTCGTCCTGGTACTTCCCGCCCATGTCACACGGGTCCTGTGTCGCGTGTGGTCGACTGTCCTTCGGCACGTGATACCCCTTGTCCGCCGGGTCACAGTTGGCCTGACCGGTCTTGGCCTGCCACGTGCCGTTGTCACAATAGTCCTGGGTTGCATGCGGTTTCCCATCGGATGGGACGAAACAACCCTTGTCCGCTGTTAAGCAACTGTCCTGGCCTTCATTAGGCTGGTACTTTCCGTCATCGCATGGCAGCTCCTCGGCTCGGTCGCTGTCTGGCACGTAGTAACCGGCTCTGGCGGGCAGACAGTCGGCCTCGCCTGTAGTGGGGGCATAGTGGCCGATGGGGCACATGGTACACCGCGTCTCGTGCGGCTTGTCCTGGTACTGGCCGTCTGGGCACGGGATGGGACGAAGGTGGGGTTCACCGTCGTCAGGAACATAGTACCCGGGCTGGGTCTCGAGACACTTGCTCTGTGCAGGTTTAGGCTGGTACATGCCACTGTCACACACCACCTGCTCACCGTGGTTGCCGTCATAAACATACCACCCGGCTGTAGCAGGATTGCAGTCGACCGTCGCGGTGACGTTAGTGTAATAACCCGACTCACACGTGACACAGTGACTCTGACCGACCGCGTCCTGGTGCTTGCCCTTGGCACAGGCTGTCTGGCTCGGATGGGCCTCGGCCTTGTCGGGCACGAAGTAGCCCTTGCTGGCTACCACGCATTCGCTCTGGCCCTCCTTCGGCTGGTACTTGCCGTTGTAGCATGGCAGCTGCGTCGGGTGAGGCGTCTTTGCAGCAGTATCGTCGGCACGGTAGTAGCCAGCGCTGGTGGTCTTGCAGCCGCTCTTGCCAGTCTCGTCCTGGTACTTCCCGCCCATGTCACACGGGTCCTGTGTCGCGTGTGGTCGACTGTCCTTCGGCACGTGATACCCCTTGTCCGCCGGGTCACAGTTGGCCTGACCGGTCTTGGCCTGCCACGTGCCGTTGTCACAATAGTCCTGGGTTGCATGCGGTTTCCCATCGGATGGGACGAAACAACCCTTGTCCGCTGTTAAGCAACTGTCCTGGCCTTCATTAGGCTGGTACTTTCCGTCATCGCATGGCAGCTCCTCGGCTCGGTCGCTGTCTGGCACGTAGTAACCGGCTCTGGCGGGCAGACAGTCGGCCTCGCCTGTAGTGGGGGCATAGTGGCCGATGGGGCACATGGTACACCGCGTCTCGTGCGGCTTGTCCTGGTACTGGCCGTCTGGGCACGGGATGGGACGAAGGTGGGGTTCACCGTCGTCAGGAACATAGTACCCGGGCTGGGTCTCGAGACACTTGCTCTGTGCAGGTTTAGGCTGGTACATGCCACTGTCACACACCACCTGCTCACCGTGGTTGCCGTCATAAACATACCACCCGGCTGTAGCAGGATTGCAGTCGACCGTCGCGGTGACGTTAGTGTAATAACCCGACTCACACGTGACACAGTGACTCTGACCGACCGCGTCCTGGTGCTTGCCCTTGGCACAGGCTGTCTGGCTCGGATGGGCCTCGGCCTTGTCGGGCACGAAGTAGCCCTTGCTGGCTACCACGCATTCGCTCTGGCCCTCCTTCGGCTGGTACTTGCCGTTGTAGCATGGCAGCTGCGTCGGGTGAGGCGTCTTTGCAGCAGTATCGTCGGCACGGTAGTAGCCAGCGCTGGTGGTCTTGCAGCCGCTCTTGCCAGTCTCGTCCTGGTACTTCCCGCCCATGTCACACGGGTCCTGTGTCGCGTGTGGTCGACTGTCCTTCGGCACGTGATACCCCTTGTCCGCCGGGTCACAGTTGGCCTGACCGGTCTTGGCCTGCCACGTGCCGTTGTCACAATAGTCCTGGGTTGCATGCGGTTTCCCATCGGATGGGACGAAACAACCCTTGTCCGCTGTTAAGCAACTGTCCTGGCCTTCATTAGGCTGGTACTTTCCGTCATCGCATGGCAGCTCCTCGGCTCGGTCGCTGTCTGGCACGTAGTAACCGGCTCTGGCGGGCAGACAGTCGGCCTCGCCTGTAGTGGGGGCATAGTGGCCGATGGGGCACATGGTACACCGCGTCTCGTGCGGCTTGTCCTGGTACTGGCCGTCTGGGCACGGGATGGGACGAAGGTGGGGTTCACCGTCGTCAGGAACATAGTACCCGGGCTGGGTCTCGAGACACTTGCTCTGTGCAGGTTTAGGCTGGTACATGCCACTGTCACACACCACCTGCTCACCGTGGTTGCCGTCATAAACATACCACCCGGCTGTAGCAGGATTGCAGTCGACCGTCGCGGTGACGTTAGTGTAATAACCCGACTCACACGTGACACAGTGACTCTGACCGACCGCGTCCTGGTGCTTGCCCTTGGCACAGGCTGTCTGGCTCGGATGGGCCTCGGCCTTGTCGGGCACGAAGTAGCCCTTGCTGGCTACCACGCATTCGCTCTGGCCCTCCTTCGGCTGGTACTTGCCGTTGTAGCATGGCAGCTGCGTCGGGTGAGGCGTCTTTGCAGCAGTATCGTCGGCACGGTAGTAGCCAGCGCTGGTGGTCTTGCAGCCGCTCTTGCCAGTCTCGTCCTGGTACTTCCCGCCCATGTCACACGGGTCCTGTGTCGCGTGTGGTCGACTGTCCTTCGGCACGTGATACCCCTTGTCCGCCGGGTCACAGTTGGCCTGACCGGTCTTGGCCTGCCACGTGCCGTTGTCACAATAGTCCTGCGCGGCGTGAGCCTTGCCGTCGTCGGGGACATGGAATCCCGCCGAGGCCTCGACACACGCGCTCTGGCCCTCCTTCGGCTGGTATTTGCTGTTATGACAAGGCCGTTGCTTCGTGTGGTCATCACCAGTGACGTGATACCCCGGCGATGCCTTGATGCATTCCAACGCATCCTCACCCGAATATTGGCCGGTCGGGCAGGCGGTACAGGTCTGCTCGTCAGAGGCGAATGTGCCCGGTGGGCATACCTCCTCGTCAGTGTAGACGGCTCCGGCCCCGGTGCTCTCATCTACGGCCCCGGCGACGATCATGTTCTTATCCATGAAGACGGCGTTGCCAAGGTGGGCCTGGTTCCCCAGCGAAGAGATGGGCGCCATCTTCTGATTGTATGCCCATGATCCGACGTGCTTGTAGAGGTAGAGAGCCCCGCTGTCGGTGGCGTCGCCGTCGTCGAGCGGGGCTCCGATCGTCAGGTAATGTCCGAACACCCCAACCGAGCTGCCGAAGTGATCCTTCGCATTGGGGTCGGGGGCCGAGACCTGTTGCTCCTCCTTCCATGACCCGCTCGCCAGGTTATAAATATAGACCATACCCGTCTCCTCCTTGCCGCTGTGGGAGCAGTAGGGCGCTCCGATGGCGACCCGGGCATTGTCGGTCGCTACAGCCGTGCCGAACTGCTCGCCGGCGACGTAACCCTGCCACAGTAGGTTGTTGTACCATCTCTTGCCGTCATGGTTCCAGACGTAGACAGCACCGTTATTACCGCTACGGGGAGCGCCGATGAAAGCAAAATCGCCACTGAGGGCCACAGACCGGCCATATTGCATGGTGAGGCTGGCGCTGCGTGCAGACAGCTTGGCTTCACTGCTCCATTCCCCGCCAGAGAGGGTGAAGACGTAGGCGTCAAACGTGCCCGTCCCCGTCGTCTTGGCGAGGTAGGGCTGGCCTACAAGAAGGGTGTTCCCCTCCAGATCCAATGCATAGCCAAAGTTGGCGGCGTCAGCCTTGTTGCTGGCTTGCAGCATCTGGGTCTGGGTGAATTTCAGCCCGTCACGCTCGAACGTGTACACAGCGCCCTGGCCGTTTGAGAAGTGGCTGGCCCCAACTATGAGCCAGCTATCGTCTAGGCGGACAGCACTGCCGAAGTTGTCCTGCGCGTGGCCGTTGCTGGCGTGGTGCTGCTTTTGCTGGCTCCACGCAATTCTGCCCAAGTCCTTGGTGAAGACGTATACGCTGCCTTTCTCTGACTCGGTGCCAATGGCTCCAACAACCATGACCTCGCCGTCAAGGGCAATGGCCCAGCCAAATCCGTCGTTCGGGTGGCTGTTGGCAGCAGTGAGGTGGTATGAAGCATCCTTGCCTGAAACAGGAGCGATCAGGGACACGATAAGCACTATCACTACCAGGAGACGCATCATCGTAGCGATCCTGCTCATAGCCACCGATCGTCGTCAATCTTCCACGATCACTTTCGACAGGTCAAGTCTGGTCAGATCGCTTACTGGCCACCCGAGCCATGCGTTCTGCCAGGACGGGCCTCTGACCCGGTGCGGCAGGAATATGGAATATGAAGAGATCATTTTATCATGCATCCTCGCTGACGGCTTCGACCGCCTTATTAAGCTCTCTGCTGCGTGTGTTCAACTCCAGAGATGGATCCCACTTACCATACGTCATACGTCATACTTGTCTCGTATCATCCTCCGCGACTTCCTTGGCGTCGAGCACGGCAACATCAGCCTTATACCCGGCGTCAACATCCTCCAGGGTCCAAACGGCCTCGGTAAGTCATCCTTTCTCAAGGCTATTGCATTTTCCTGTATGCCAGTCACCAAGCGGGCCGTGAAACTGCCGAAAGAGCTAGCCCAGTTCGATGTGAAGCTCTTCATCCGGAAGGCCGCGGATGTGAAGCGTGCCACTGTGTCAGTCGAACTTGTGGCCAAGGACTGTGTCTCAAGCCAGCCCCCAGTGGTCACGGTGACCCGCACTGTGACAAAGCAGGGCAGGTCGACGTTCAAGCTCAACAACAGGACGATCCGTCCGGCAGACCTGGACGAGGCGCTGCTGCAGATGGATGTAGACCTTGCCTCGCCGCTGCAGTACGTGTTCCAGGAGAATGCCCAAGCCAGCGCGACCCTGACGATCCGACACCGTCTCTCACTTGTCCTGCAGGCGTTGGTAGGAGGGAGGGAGCTCTCTGACATGAAGGTCGACATCAAGCGGCAGACTGCTAACCGCGCCAAGCTCTCTCAGGACACAACAGCGCTGGAGCAGGAGTACAAGTCCAAGAGCGAGGAGCTGGCTGTGCTGCAGTCCCAGTACAGCAGGGCCTGTGAGTTCGCCGCAATGAGCACCGAGCTGAAGGAGCTCCGCACGCTGCTGCACTGGCGTCGGTTCGAGGTGGCCCACAACGACTATCGCTCACTGACCCGAGAGAACGCCGACACCACCACGGCCCGGGACCACGCCGCAGCTGACCTGGAGGACGCCCAGCAGGCCCGTGACGAGGCTGCCATCGCTCTCCGTGACGCCCAGGCCGAGGCCCAGCGTGTCTCGGCGCTCATGGGAGAGCAGGTGCGGGCGATGCGGGGTGCTAGGGGCGAGCTACAGTCGATCGAGTCTGCCCTGCGTCGGTACGACGATGAAGTGGCGGAGGGGGTTAACCTTGGTCGGTCGACCGAGGGGCTGGAGAGCGTTGAGGCCATCGAGGAGAAGGTCATCACGCTCTCTAAGGAGGCAAAGCGGATACAGAAGACACTGGAGGTCCAGAAGGACAAGAAACGGGAGCTGGACGAGGGTCTCGTGGCCGCCATGGAGGAGCACCGCCAGGCCGAGGAAGAGGCCGCCGAGCTCAGGCGGAAGGCGACGCAGCTGCATCAGAGTGTGCAGAGGGCCTACGCCAGCCAGCTCATTCACGCCAGGGCCGCCTTCAACACGGCGTTCCCCGATGCCGCTGAGGCCACTATCGTCAGCATTCTCAAGGGAGACAAGCTCACGCTGGGCCCGGCAGATGATCAGCAGGTTTTTCCGCCGCTTCCCTGTAAGGTAAGGTAAGGTAAGGTGATCTGACTGAGAATGGCGGTGGGAATGTTTGTCACTTATGATGAACATTTACCGTGTTACATACTATTAAATACGGCTAGCCTCTGGACCTCGTGCCAAGGGGTCCTTCCAGGAGGGTTTTAAAAAAATCTTCGGTCCACATTCTGATGTGGCTCAATATGAATCTCGTCACTTTACAACCCACGCCCAAACACCGACCATGACAACTATGCCAGCGCAAGACTCTGTTCCGTATCGCATCGTTGAACATTCCCGACAGTCATCAAGCGAACAACGATATCACTTCAGAACAATTTCTCAGTGGTTGAAAACGAGGCAATGGCATCAGAAACGTCTTGGACAAGGATGTTGGAAGGGCGTTGGCACTGGAACCCTCGGGCGAATGGTCACTTTGAATTGATTCAAGTTGTTCTGGCCAGAGGGATCAAATCCACGCCCATATGATGATGCAAGCGAAAAATCGTAGCTTCAACACAGTTTTGCCATCAATCCCGGTAGTTCTAGGTGTCTCCGTCGCATCTGATTACAGCAATTTCTTAACCCAGTCTGACGTTGCAGACATATTCATTCACTAGTCAATCCAAACGGGAAATATTTCTGTCACCCGAGTTACCAGTCGAGTGACTCCGCCGTCTGGCGGGTGGGTGCGGCTCCTTTACCCACTGAGCTGGTGCGCGACCCAATGCGATTTTGGGTTGTTCTCGTTATCGTCGTCCATCGTTCCCAACTGGGAACGATCCTGATACGATTTGATTCCCCGAGCCAAATCGGTTGAGCCAAATCCGTCGCCCATGCTCCAATGTCACTCCCTCTGGTATGAGGAGCTAAGTGCGGATGGCCGAGTGGTCTAAGGCGCTGGTTTAAGGCACCAGTCTCTTCGGGGGCGTGGGTTCGAATCCCACTTCGCACATATGTTTATTGACGAATCGGTCAGCGCTACGGAGAAGCACACGGAGGGCTCGTTCGACGTCGTGGTCGCTCGTGGGCACGCTCGGGGTGGTGTGGGGGCGATACGAGGCGTTGGGCCTAAAAGTGCGCGTTGCAGATTTTCGGCACTTCGACACCGAATGCGGGAATTTCGCTGAGAAAGCAACGAATACGGAAAGTAGCGCTGAAAAAGAAATCAATATCAATTAGTCATCGCAAAAGGCGTTGTAGCCATGCGATGCAAGCACAGCGACCGCGTGCCGTGCTTCTTCAGTCCAATCACGGGCAACGAGGCAGTTTCCTCTCCAAATTGCTGCGAAAACACGTTCATGAACACGTGTTGCGTTCTTGCCGCTCATCAAAGCGGTGAACTCCTTCATCCAACCGTTTGCCGTCACCACGTGGCCGCCCATCTCTGAGCGCCTACCGCAGCGCCCATCGAGGGACACTACGGCCGGGATCACATCAACATTCCACGGGGCGTACCGCTCACGCTTCTTCCGAGCCGTGTCGTGGTACTCGTTCGAGACCACAACATCGATGGCCGTAGGGTTCGTGCCGCGGTCGTTGAACGCGAAGACGTCAACTCGGGCGTCTCTGTGCGTTGTGTCGGGGTCTTTCGTGTAACGGGAGGAGTGGCGGAGCCAGAACTCCTTCCTGGCAGGGACACCGTTGTTTGAGAGCTCCGAGAAGAGACTCTCGACGATCGTGTCGTGCCTGGCGGTGGTCTTGGCTCCTCCGTGAAGGCATTTGCATGTCACCATATGCTCTGGGGTGGCCAACACGTGTCGGGGGTCAGCTCCGACGTTCAACTGGCCTGATGCCGCATTGGTTACTGACTTCAGGGCACAGATTGGACAGAACTTAGTCGCGGACACGAAGGCAGCAAGCCCGAGGTGCTTTCTGAGGGCCGCCTGCAGCGGGACACCTGTAAGGCTCGTTGTGTGATCGTGACTGCGAAGGGGGTCGGCAGTCAGCGCGCGGCTTAGCACACTGGGCTGCGCTGTGTCGACACGAGCTTCCTTGGTCATGTTGGTAGTTATCTTGTCAACCAAGTGTGCCTGTGTCTTCTCAGGCAGGGCCAGCAGCTGGGCTTCGGTGACTGGCCAACCAGTTGTGAGGTGCTGGAAACCTTCGCTGATTGTGGAAAGGGTGGCAGGAAGGCCATGCTTCTCCCCGTACCGTGCAAGTTGGCGCAGGGCACCAATCCTGGCACACGGCCAGACGATAGTGGGCATCGCGAAGCCCAGGCCACCATGCTTTGCCGGCAGCCCCAAGGCCTGACTGATGTCTGGCGACAGGGTGCGGCCAAGCACCTTCCCAACGACGTCGGATAGGGTGGACTGGCAGAAGGTCTCTGCGGGAGTGAGCACCTCGGGGGTGGGATCGACATTACGCATCAAGTGTGCAATCTTGGGGAGGACACAGAACTTGATCATCGACAGGGCTGGGCCAACACCCTCCGCACCGACATCCTCGCTGAAGTCGGCGATGGCCTTGAGGGTCAGGGCAGCCTTGTCAACAACTCTCTGCACTTCTCCCCGGACGAACGACTCCCGGACCGACGGGAACACCGGTGATCACATGGGCCCCCACTCTACGGACATGGTCGGGGCGATCCAGGTTGGTGTCATGCCCGGCACCTTGGATGAGCGCGACGCACTTGGACAGGTTGAGGCTCATCCCCACTTGGGAGAAGAGCTGCTTAGCGGTTTTCGCGATCTCATCAGCCGATGCCCGGTCGGTCAGGATGTACGTGTCGTCCTGGTACGCGACTACACGGACGTTGTAGATGCTGCGTAGACGATCCAAGACGGGCTTCATCCCAAGGGAGAATAGAAGCGGAGACAGCGGGTCACCCTGCTGAACCCCTTCCTCTGAACGAAGGACGACTCCCGACGTGGAGAGGAGCAGCGACGAAGAGTACTGCCCCTTCACGTAGTCAACCAGGGCGGGACAGTAGGTGCTGACACATCTCAGCAGGAAGTCCCGGCTCAGGGTATTGTACGCGTTCGACAGGTCCAGGGATAGGACCGTACCACCGTCGTCGAAGTGACGCCTGGTGATGGCGACCATGCGCTCCAGACCACAACTCTCTCCCAACCCGAACTGGTCAACGAAGACCTCCTCGCGGAGCTTCGGCAGGACCGTTTCGGCAGCAGCCTTGGCCGCGATGCGGCGCAGGGCTTCTCCCATTGCTACCGGACGGAGCTTGCCGTTCTTCTTCGGGATGGGTACTAAGATGCTGTGGCTGAAGATTGCGTAGTTATTGTCACCATCGATGATCGCCTGCACGATCGGCAAGAGAGCTGCGACGAGCTCCTTGCGCATGATCTTGTAGGCTACCCTCAGGTGGAGGAAGCTCAGGCCGGTGGGTCCGGGAGCCTTGTCGGCGGGGAGGGACCCAAGAGCTTTCTTGAGAATCTTTCGGGGAGATGGTGATAGACGATAACGGGGCCGCTGGCACGTCTGACCAAGAGAAAGCCTCGAGGCCATCAGGGGAGGGGTGTGCTTGCAGCTCCGCCAACTCGCGGTCGACCTCCTCGTCCGACTTGGACTGCTCAGGGCACATGAGCGTATTGACTGCTCTTGCCAAGTAGCCACTCTTGGCTTGAAGTAGTGCACGCTTGCTCCTGCGGGTGCGGGCCCGGTTGGGGGCGGACCTAGGGGGACGGCGAGAGGAGGCGACAAAGGTGTCCAGCGTTGCTGGGTACCTCGCGAGCTGGAGTAGACGTTCCGTCTTCGTGGCAGGCTGGGCCGAAGCGACATCTGTCAACCGGTCGACAAGACCGCGTGACCAGGCGGTCGCCTTCCGGGTTGAGGGCTTCATGCGACCCAGTGATAGGGCTACTTTCGGAGACGGGAGCCACTCCGGCCGCCTGTTCGCACCGTCGTGACG
The DNA here is from genome assembly GCA_019828565.1 of Carpediemonas membranifera. Taxonomy (NCBI): domain Eukaryota; phylum Fornicata; genus Carpediemonas; species Carpediemonas membranifera. Next base: position 473,303 of record JAHDYR010000001.1, read on the forward strand.
GCACGTGAACATGATGGCGGGGGGAGGAGGGAGTGGAGTGGCGAGGGATGACTCGAGCTGTGAGCCCAGGTCGGCGGCTGGCGAGACATGAGTCTGGGAGCCACCCTGCGCGACAAGAGGGGCGCACCAGGCATGTGGGTGGCGGAGAGAGGGCTCTGCGGCTGTGTGCCCTCGGGCTGAGACTCGGTCTCTGGGGTTGGGTTGCTCCGCGTCAGATCCGACACTGAAGCAGTCTATCACCGATACTGCCTGTGGCTCCGGAGCTGGCTCGGCTTGCGTTACTCGAGCCGCGTCGACGATGGAGGCAGAATGATGGCGATGCTGAGGCAGGGGCGAGAGGGATGGCGTGCCAATGTTGCCCTCGTGGAGAGGCGAGGGAAGCGGGCCAGTAGTCCCTACATCAGTTAGAGAGGGGGTGGGGGACGCCAACGGATGCTGCGGCCTTGGCAAGGCGCCCTCTGGATCCCTGACGAAGACGAACTCGTGGTCAGTAAGCGAGATCAGCCTCTTCGCGTAGCGCTGAACTCTATCGATCGTCTTGACACTTTGGATCTTCGGCCAACGAGCTGGTAGCTGCCCTAGAGCAGCCGTCGCCAACCTGCAGAGAATCGCATAGAAGTCAGATGTCTTGATCTTCTTCTTGGGCGTCTGAAGGATCTTACGTAGCAGTTCATTGTCTCTAAGGACGTGTAAAACGCCCTCTTCGGCAAACCAGGTCTGTAGGAAGGTTGTTGGAATCATTCCGTGGTATTCTCTCTGAATCGTGTTGGCCTCTGCGAGGAAAGCCAAATAACGACGATGAACGGATCTAGAATCGTCTGGAGGCGGATTGGGAAGCTCATTGCCGCCCGAATTGCCTTCCATCGTGATGTTCCGTTAATCCACTTCGCACATATGTTTATTGACGAATCGGTCAGCGCTACGGAGAAGCACACGGAGGGCTCGTTCGACGTCGTGGTCGCTCGTGGGCACGCTCGGGGGTGGTGTGGGGGCGATACGAGGCGTTGGGCCTAAAAGTGCGCGTTGCAGATTTTCGGCACTTCGACACCGAATGCGGGAATTTCGCTGAGAAAGCAACGAATACGGAAAGTAGCGCTGAAAAAGAAATCAATATCAATTAGTCATCGCAAAAGGCGTTGTAGCCATGCGATGCAAGCACAGCGACCGCGTGCCGTGCTTCTTCAGTCCAATCACGGGCAACGAGGCAGTTTCCTCTCCAAATTGCTGCGAAAACACGTTCATGAACACGTGTTGCGTTCTTGCCGCTCATCAAAGCGGTGAACTCCTTCATCCAACCGTTTGCCGTCACCACGTGGCCGCCCATCTCTGAGCGCCTACCGCAGCGCCCATCGAGGGACACTACGGCCGGGATCACATCAACATTCCACGGGGCGTACCGCTCACGCTTCTTCCGAGCCGTGTCGTGGTACTCGTTCGAGACCACAACATCGATGGCCGTAGGGTTCGTGCCGCGGTCGTTGAACGCGAAGACGTCAACTCGGGCGTCTCTGTGCGTTGTGTCGGGGTCTTTCGTGTAACGGGAGGAGTGGCGGAGCCAGAACTCCTTCCTGGCAGGGACACCGTTGTTTGAGAGCTCCGAGAAGAGACTCTCGACGATCGTGTCGTGCCTGGCGGTGGTCTTGGCTCCTCCGTGAAGGCATTTGCATGTCACCATATGCTCTGGGGTGGCCAACACGTGTCGGGGGTCAGCTCCGACGTTCAACTGGCCTGATGCCGCATTGGTTACTGACTTCAGGGCACAGATTGGACAGAACTTAGTCGCGGACACGAAGGCAGCAAGCCCGAGGTGCTTTCTGAGGGCCGCCTGCAGCGGGACACCTGTAAGGCTCGTTGTGTGATCGTGACTGCGAAGGGGGTCGGCAGTCAGCGCGCGGCTTAGCACACTGGGCTGCGCTGTGTCGACACGAGCTTCCTTGGTCATGTTGGTAGTTATCTTGTCAACCAAGTGTGCCTGTGTCTTCTCAGGCAGGGCCAGCAGCTGGGCTTCGGTGACTGGCCAACCAGTTGTGAGGTGCTGGAAACCTTCGCTGATTGTGGAAAGGGTGGCAGGAAGGCCATGCTTCTCCCCGTACCGTGCAAGTTGGCGCAGGGCACCAATCCTGGCACACGGCCAGACGATAGTGGGCATCGCGAAGCCCAGGCCACCATGCTTTGCCGGCAGCCCCAAGGCCTGACTGATGTCTGGCGACAGGGTGCGGCCAAGCACCTTCCCAACGACGTCGGATAGGGTGGACTGGCAGAAGGTCTCTGCGGGAGTGAGCACCTCGGGGGTGGGATCGACATTACGCATCAAGTGTGCAATCTTGGGGAGGACACAGAACTTGATCATCGACAGGGCTGGGCCAACACCCTCCGCACCGACATCCTCGCTGAAGTCGGCGATGGCCTTGAGGGTCAGGGCAGCCTTGTCAACAACTCTCTGCACTTCTCCCCGGACGAACGACTCCCGGACCGACGGGAACACCGGTGATCACATGGGCCCCCACTCTACGGACATGGTCGGGGCGATCCAGGTTGGTGTCATGCCCGGCACCTTGGATGAGCGCGACGCACTTGGACAGGTTGAGGCTCATCCCCACTTGGGAGAAGAGCTGCTTAGCGGTTTTCGCGATCTCATCAGCCGATGCCCGGTCGGTCAGGATGTACGTGTCGTCCTGGTACGCGACTACACGGACGTTGTAGATGCTGCGTAGACGATCCAAGACGGGCTTCATCCCAAGGGAGAATAGAAGCGGAGACAGCGGGTCACCCTGCTGAACCCCTTCCTCTGAACGAAGGACGACTCCCGACGTGGAGAGGAGCAGCGACGAAGAGTACTGCCCCTTCACGTAGTCAACCAGGGCGGGACAGTAGGTGCTGACACATCTCAGCAGGAAGTCCCGGCTCAGGGTATTGTACGCGTTCGACAGGTCCAGGGATAGGACCGTACCACCGTCGTCGAAGTGACGCCTGGTGATGGCGACCATGCGCTCCAGACCACAACTCTCTCCCAACCCGAACTGGTCAACGAAGACCTCCTCGCGGAGCTTCGGCAGGACCGTTTCGGCAGCAGCCTTGGCCGCGATGCGGCGCAGGGCTTCTCCCATTGCTACCGGACGGAGCTTGCCGTTCTTCTTCGGGATGGGTACTAAGATGCTGTGGCTGAAGATTGCGTAGTTATTGTCACCATCGATGATCGCCTGCACGATCGGCAAGAGAGCTGCGACGAGCTCCTTGCGCATGATCTTGTAGGCTACCCTCAGGTGGAGGAAGCTCAGGCCGGTGGGTCCGGGAGCCTTGTCGGCGGGGAGGGACCCAAGAGCTTTCTTGAGAATCTTTCGGGAGATGGTGATAGACGATAACGGGGCCGCTGGCACGTCTGACCAAGAGAAAGCCTCGAGGCCATCAGGGGGAGGGGTGTGCTTGCAGCTCCGCCAACTCGCGGTCGACCTCCTCGTCCGACTTGGACTGCTCAGGGCACATGAGCGTATTGACTGCTCTTGCCAAGTAGCCACTCTTGGCTTGAAGTAGTGCACGCTTGCTCCTGCGGGTGCGGGCCCGGTTGGGGGCGGACCTAGGGGGACGGCGAGAGGAGGCGACAAAGGTGTCCAGCGTTGCTGGGTACCTCGCGAGCTGGAGTAGACGTTCCGTCTTCGTGGCAGGCTGGGCCGAAGCGACATCTGTCAACCGGTCGACAAGACCGCGTGACCAGGCGGTCGCCTTCCGGGTTGAGGGCTTCATGCGACCCAGTGATAGGGCTACTTTCGGAGACGGGAGCCACTCCGGCCGCCTGTTCGCACCGTCGTGACGGCACGTGAACATGATGGCGGGGGGAGGAGGGAGTGGAGTGGCGAGGGATGACTCGAGCTGTGAGCCCAGGTCGGCGGCTGGCGAGACATGAGTCTGGGAGCCACCCTGCGCGACAAGAGGGGCGCACCAGGCATGTGGGTGGCGGAGAGAGGGCTCTGCGGCTGTGTGCCCTCAATGAGACTCGGTCTCTGGGGTTGGGTTGCTCCGCGTCAGATCCGACACTGAAGCAGTCTATCACCGATACTGCCTGTGGCTCCGGAGCTGGCTCGGCTTGCGTTACTCGAGCCGCGTCGACGATGGAGGCAGAATGATGGCGATGCTGAGGCAGGGGCGAGAGGGATGGCGTGCCAATGTTGCCCTCGTGGAGAGGCGAGGGAAGCGGGCCAGTAGTCCCTACATCAGTTAGAGAGGGGTGGGGGACGCCAACGGATGCTGCGGCCTTGGCAAGGCGCCCTCTGGATCCCTGACGAAGACGAACTCGTGGTCAGTAAGCGAGATCAGCCTCTTCGCGTAGCGCTGAACTCTATCGATCGTCTTGACACTTTGGATCTTCGGCCAACGAGCTGGTAGCTGCCCTAGAGCAGCCGTCGCCAACCTGCAGAGAATCGCATAGAAGTCAGATGTCTTGATCTTCTTCTTGGGCGTCTGAAGGATCTTACGTAGCAGTTCATTGTCTCTAAGGACGTGTAAAACGCCCTCTTCGGCAAACCAGGTCTGTAGGAAGGTTGTTGGAATCATTCCGTGGTATTCTCTCTGAATCGTGTTGGCCTCTGCGAGGAAAGCCAAATAACGACGATGAACGGATCTAGAATCGTCTGGAGGCGGATTGGGAAGCTCATTGCCGCCCGAATTGCCTTCCATCGTGATGTTCCGTTAATCCACTTCGCACATATGTTTATTGACGAATCGGTCAGCGCTACGGAGAAGCACACGGAGGGCTCGTTCGACGTCGTGGTCGCTCGTGGGCACGCTCGGGGTGGTGTGGGGGCGATACGAGGCGTTGGGCCTAAAAGTGCGCGTTGCAGATTTTCGGCACTTCGACACCGAATGCGGGAATTTCGCTGAGAAAGCAACGAATACGGAAAGTAGCGCTGAAAAAGAAATCAATATCAATTAGTCATCGCAAAAGGCGTTGTAGCCATGCGATGCAAGCACAGCGACCGCGTGCCGTGCTTCTTCAGTCCAATCACGGGCAACGAGGCAGTTTCCTCTCCAAATTGCTGCGAAAACACGTTCATGAACACGTGTTGCGTTCTTGCCGCTCATCAAAGCGGTGAACTCCTTCATCCAACCGTTTGCCGTCACCACGTGGCCGCCCATCTCTGAGCGCCTACCGCAGCGCCCATCGAGGGACACTACGGCCGGGATCACATCAACATTCCACGGGGCGTACCGCTCACGCTTCTTCCGAGCCGTGTCGTGGTACTCGTTCGAGACCACAACATCGATGGCCGTAGGGTTCGTGCCGCGGTCGTTGAACGCGAAGACGTCAACTCGGGCGTCTCTGTGCGTTGTGTCGGGGTCTTTCGTGTAACGGGAGGAGTGGCGGAGCCAGAACTCCTTCCTGGCAGGGACACCGTTGTTTGAGAGCTCCGAGAAGAGACTCTCGACGATCGTGTCGTGCCTGGCGGTGGTCTTGGCTCCTCCGTGAAGGCATTTGCATGTCACCATATGCTCTGGGGTGGCCAACACGTGGCGGGGGTCAGCTCCGACGTTCAACTGGCCTGATGCCGCATTGGTTACTGACTTCAGGGCACAGATTGGACCACTTCGCACAAACTTTTACTCAAAGCAACATTCACCGCTAGCTAGACTAGGCTAGCCACCTAACTCATACTCCCAAAGGGGGGGTAAAGGATTTATTCTTCTCGGGCTCCTTTAGGCCCGATGTGCCTTCGGGCATTCGAAATTCTGATGCCATAAACTGCACGTTTCCGTGCGCCCTCTCGGGCGTCTCAGCACCCCGGGTGCCAATGGGCTCGAGTGGTACTCGAGTATCCTAGCATCCTAACTAACGGGCGCCAGAGAGGTCCCACTTTTGCTGAATACGGTTGGCAAGTGAGACCGGGCGAAGGGCGGCGATAAAAGCTTTGGCGATGATCTTATCGAGTCCGCGGGTGGGGCTGGCTTTTCTCGGGGTGTCCTGCTCACTCGGCGTGCTGTCTGGCTTCTGGGTGATGACCTTGCTGAGGGCGGCCTCGTCTTCATCCACCTCGGCGGGCTCGGGCTCTGGCTTGGCGCCGAGCTCGGCGTTGAGAAGGGCATGGGCGTGGGAGCGCAGCTCCTCGGTCTCAGCCATGAGACGAGATACGGCCTCGATCGTGGACTTGGTTCGGTCCTGCGTGAGGGCCCGGATTTCTTGGATGGTTTTCTCAAGGGTTCTCGGGAAAGAAAGAGCGGTGATTTCGGCGAGAAGTTCTGCGTCGTTGAGTGCTTCGACGTCGACGTTGCGGACAAATCGGACATGACTGACTTGATCCTCGGTGAGGCACTCGTAAGCCGTTATGACGGTTGTGGTAGGAGCATGCTTCTGCGCGAACGTGAGGGCGCGTTTGAACGCGCGAACGGACTCTCTAGAGAAGTCCGATAGTGATGGCGGAATCCAATTATTCATTTCGGAAAGTGATCACTGTGCCGGGGCGAAGAGATTGGAACATTTACATAAACTGCGGACGTGGATGCCTTATGACACGTCTGAAACACGAACGGCGATGCGCGCCAGCCGAAGCCTAGCACTCTGTACTGAAACGCTCGTCCGTCTGGAAGATAGACTCCTAGCAGCTTGCGGTCCTCCTTCCGTACTGGTACTTGATGGTACCCGGACTTGAGGTCGAACTTGACCATCCAGTCGCCCCTCTGGAGAAGGGAGAGAGCTCTGCGCAGACCGTAGAGCCGGAAGGATGAGCGCTCTGCCGAGCAGTCGTTCAGTATCGTGAGGTTGTGAATGATCCTCTTCGACTCGCCCTTCGGCACAGTAAACAGCGAGGCGGTGTGTCGCAGGGAAGAGGGATTCACTTGCTCTATGACGCCTGTCTCTATCAAGGAAGGAATCTGCTGGACAATGAATGGGTCGACTGTCGGCTGTTGCCTTGGTGCTGGTGGTTGACTTCTCAGACGGATCTCGACCCCGTATCGTAACCAGTTGATCACCCGTTGTGATGCTCCCAACCTCTGCCACTCCCTCCACGCCGCGTTCATGCATGGAAAGAGGGTTAGGTGTGGGCTCTCTTGCCGGAGGATCCTGTCTGAGTGCGACCTCGGTCCTGAGCGCGGCCACCGCGGCGAAAATTAGCGTCGCGCTTATCGCCCTTAGACTTGGCGCGGGCCGCCAGTTCCAGGACCTCGTCGCGATCAGGCACGCCCTTCGCCTTGCAATAGTTCTCGAACCGCTCTGCAGTAGCGTCAGTGTACACGTCCTTGATTAGAAGGTACTGGATTCTTGCAAAGAGAATGTTCTCGATCTCCTTCATCTTTGCGCCGTTCTCGATCCTATTCATGGTCTTGTATACGAATCTGGCCTCATCTTCGAGGCCGAACCTCTTTGGCATCTCCAGGAACAGTGGACGGCGAGCTGCTTGCTGCTCCAAAATTGCTTCCGATTGTATCTTAACCAAGCGCTCCAGCTTCTCGATACGCTTGTTAAGCTCATCGGGACTGTCTTGCGGCGGCAGGTCTTCGTTATCAGACATCCTGCCGATGCGTTTCGAAGTGTGACCTAAAGTGCACATTGATCGGCGCGCGCAGGTGCCAGTGATGGTCCTGTGACAGGATCCTAGCATCCTAACTCATATCCAAATGGGGGGAATAATATTTACTCGGATTTCCTGTCTCTCCGCGTAAATATTCAGCGTCTTCTTTCGTTTCCCGCGTTCCTCGCGAGACGAGGCAGGTCCGTCGTTCGTGACCCTCTGCCTTGGGCGTGCCCGTGTCTTCTTCGGGCATCTTTCGAATTCTGCCATATCCTGCACATCTGGTCGAATCAATCCAACGATCAATAGTCTCCGGCCCGCGCTCCCCGCGGGACCCTCCGACCCTCAGCACCCTGGGTGCCCTGGTCGAGTGCTGCTCGCTAGAGTATCCTAGCATCCTAACTCATATCCAAATGGGAAACCGACCAATCCCGTCCTCCTCAGGGAGTTAGCTGCACTATGCAAGCTTCTGTGCCAGCGGCGACAGGCGCACAGCGGGTCCTGCAGCAGGACACGGGCGGACATCTTGGCCGGGCACACCTTCCCTCAAGGCTCTGACGGGTGGGAGAGTAGAGACAACTTGTACTAGCACGGATCGTTTATTTGTTTGTGCAGGACGCTGAACCAATGTCCTGCCTTGACAGTAGCTTAGAGTTGCCAGCCATTGCGGCGGCAGGCGGCCTCGACTGGCTGTCTCCATGAAGGGCTGACGTTGAGAAAGTCGTCGAGAGCGGCCATCTGGGCTGTCTCAGCGTTGAGCGTGACCTCCGAATCCTCTGCTGACTCGCACCCGGCCCAGTGGACTAGGAGGTATATGGTCTTCGATCTGGCTGGACGACGGGCCGAGACGATGTGGTCTACGGCGTACTCCCCCTCTTGCTCGGCGACTAGGGTCTTGAGCTCGTCGAGGTCCGTGGAGCCAGTCCAGGCCTTGATTCGGCGGTCGGAAACTTCCATGGTCTTATCGGTCGTGATGTGTTGGATGATCGACGACGACGTGTGGTCACCGCGGCGTAGATATCTGAACGGACCGCGCCAGTTTGCCTCGATCTTGGCGGACTTCGGACGAAGGAGGAGTACGAGAGAGCCGGGCTCGTGCGTGGGGGGCACATTGGTGGGAATTGCAGCCTTCTTGGCGGCGTAGCGAGCGAGGGCTTCGCGGGCGGCCTTTAGGCGCGAAGGATCGGCCTTCCCTTCGGTGAATGGGAAGAGGATGTCCAGAGGAGAGGCCTTGGTGGACGAAACCTGCTTGGAATTGAGGATAAGCTCGACAGAGGGCAGATGTTCGTCCCAGGGTTGCATCGTAGCGGGCTTGATGATCTTTTCGATCTCGAAGTTGTACCTTTCCACAATGCCGTTGGACTGTGGGCTGTAAGGGGCGGAAAAGCGGTGATTCAACGAGAGTGCGCATGTAAGCTCATCTATTAGCTTCGCTGTGAACTGCGAGCCGTTGTCGGACTGGATCTCGCGAGGTACGCCGTAGGCACCGCAGTAAGCATAAAGTGCGCGAGCGGCCGCGAGGGCGTCAGTGGACGTGGCTGGGAACAGTCTGATGTACCTGGAGAAGGTGTCCACGATCGAGATGATGTAGGAGTTTCCCGACGACGTGGTGGGTAGGGGTCCAAGAGTGTCGACCTGAACTCTGTGGAAAGGAGCGTCCGAGGAGGATGGGTGATACGCGATGGGGCACTCTCTGGCAGGGGCATGCAGCTGGCAGTGGGGGCAGGCCTTGATCCAGCGTCTGATGTCTTTGTACATGCCAGGCCACGTGGTCTTGGCGGCTTTGACACGGCGAATGCACTCGTCGACGCCGAAGTGTCCGACCGCGTCATTGTGGACGGCGGAGAACTTGTCGAAGTGAGGCTCTTGGACGACAGCGTTGACTACAGGCGCGTCGGGGAGGATCCGGGAGAGGACGTCTGCAATGACGTTGTCGACGCCACGGACGTGCTGAATGGTGAAGCGAAACTCGGATAGTCGTAGGGCCCAGCGGAGAAGCTTTTTGACAGTCGGGGCCTTCCGTCTGAGTTGGACGAGGTTGCTATGGTCGGTGTGGACATGTAGGTCAGACTTGATCTGGAAGAGGGGTTCGAAGACCTTGTTGGTGAGGACAGAGATCACGGCATGCAACTCTTGTTCGTATGTTGACCAATTCGACATGGTCTTGTCGTAGGTCTTCTGGAAACAGGCCAGAATTGAGCGAGTACCGTCCTCCTCATCTTGTATTAGCACGCCTCCTTCGCCAAGTGATGAAGCGTCGGTGTAAATGTGCCAGGGTCTATCGAGGTCTGGGTATGTTAGGCTGATGTGAAGCGCCAACTGGGACTTGATGTCGTCAAAAGCAGTCAGTTGTTCCTCGCCGAAGACGAACTCGCCGGCTCTGAGTGACCGGTTGAGTGTGGCGAGTGACTTGGTGGCGTCAGGCAGGAACTGTGCGATGTAGTTGATCTTTCCGAGGATTGACTTCAACTCAGACTGGTCCCGGGGGGGCCTGAGGCTGACGATGGCCTGGATGCGGTCGGGGTCGACATGTATGCCATTTCGGTCGACGATAAAGCCGACCGATCTGACCTCGGAGGCGCCGATGACGCATTTTGCGGGCGAGAGCTTGAGGTTATGCTCCCGCAAGGCCATGAATATGGTGCGCAGGTCGTCGATGAACGTGTCATCTGAGGGGGCGGCCTCGAGGATGTCGTCGAGGTACGCCTTGCAGCGGCCGGTGGCAATGGCGGGTGCCATGACGGCCTGGATGGTACGCTGGAAGTACGAGGGCGCCGAGGCAAGGCCGAACGGGACGCGGGTGTACTGTAGGTAGTCGTCTGGCGTGACAAAGGCGGAGAGGGCTTGTGAATCATCGTGGAGGGGAAGCTGGTGATATCCCTTGACGAGGTCAAGAGCAGCGAACCACTTCGCGCCGCGCATGGACATCAGAAACTCTCTGATGTTAGGTAGCGGGAAGTGATCCTCCACGAGGTGCTTGTTCAGCTCCGAGTAGTCGACGCACATGCGTGTCTTGTCTTTCTGCTTGACGAGGACGATAGGTGAGGCGAAAGGGCCTTTGGAGGGAGTGACGATGCCATTCTGGGCGAGCTCCGCTACGATCTCCTTCGTCTTCTTCCTGTTATCAGGCGAGAGGCGGCGCGGCTTAATTTGCACGAGGGTATCGTCCTTGACGTGCAAGACCATGGGGGAACGTTGGCCGGTTCAGGACCGAGCGGCTCGAAGATGTCTGAGAACTCTCGCAGAAGTGGCACGACGCGAGAGCGGAGCTCGTCCGAGGGTATTTGGACTGACTGCCAGCCCGAGCGGTAGTCTGCAAGGGCTGACTGTAGCCTTGATCCGGACACCGAGAACACTGGGAGGACGACGTCGTCAGCCGCTGGCGTAGAGTGTGTGAGCCCAAGCGATAGGCCGTCTGAAGTGAGAACGCCGAGGTCTCTGAGAGTGTCGCACCCGATTAGAGGACACTGGCGGCCAGGGAGGATGATGAAACGGACGGAGACAGCGACAGGGAATCCGGCGAGGCCCGTGAAGAGGATGGGCGCATCTACGGCCTGATTGACGGTGATTGAGCTGCCGTCGGCGAGAATGACCGACACGGGGTCGATGCTGGTGCGGGGGAGCTGCCATATCTTTGCGTAACGATCACTCGTGCATGAGATTGCTGCGCCCGTGTCAATGATGGCTTGGAAGTGGGACGTGCCGCATGAGGCGGGCACCTTAAGGGCGTCGGCTCCGCGGCTTTTCGCGAAGTTGACCTGTGTCTGGGGACCACGTGACTGACGAGAGGGGCAATCTCGGTCGAAGTGGTTGCCCTGACAGTGGCGACAGGGGCGTGCCGGCTGCCGGGTGTTGTCGCCCGAGGGCCCGGTGTTGCCGTTATTGTTGGCTGGAGTGGAGCTCTGGGCGTAGTAGCCGTATCGGAGAGCCTCCTCGCGGGCGTTGTCGTCGCGTTTGGCAACGCGGAGGGCAAGGCGCTGGAGATCATCCATGGCGGTGGGCTTGCGTTCAGCCTTCTTGAACTTCATGACCTCCTTGAAGGGCTTCGGACGTAGGTTGTCGATGAAGATCCTCATACAGTCTTTCAGAAAGCCTGAGGGGGATTGAGGATCGGGATCGTCGTCATCAGGGGCATCACCGTCGACGTGCCTTGCAGGGACGATGGCTGCTTCTTCGTAGTCGCTGTCGGAGCTGCTGTCGGATTTGGAGTCGGAGTCGTTGTCGTCATCACGTTGTAGTACGGTGTGCAGGTTAAAAACCTCGTTGAAGCGGTGGATATAGTCTCGGACTAGAACGATTCTAGACTTCTTGTGCGTTGCGTCTACGGCACAGACAATCTTGTCGAGACGTTCCTTGAGTGAGAGTAGGTCTCTTGGAGCGATCAGACGCTCGATGAGGTGACCCACCTCTTCGTCAGTAAGCGTGTCCAGATCGGCATCGAACTGGAGCTCGAGGGCGTTGTAGAGGTCGTCGTCTAAAAACAGGGAGATCTTGGCCTCGGGGTAGTATACCTGGAACTTTCTGAATGAGCGCTTGGCGGCCCGCCAAGAGTCGGCGGAAAGACCGGCCAAGGGGATACTGGGCTGCTCTATGGGAGTAGGCAACACCATGATGGAGAGTATTAATACTGTGCTCGAGAGGACGGAAAAACAACTTGGTGCTTTAGTCAAAGAGAAGTCGACACAACAGTGTCGACCGGAATGGCGGATCGAATCGCCAATCAAATATTTTATTTGATTGGCACACTGCCACAGCGGCTCCTTGCCGCCTCGGCTCACCGGACGTCGCCATGACGATCCTCGGTGCGATGGTGTTTAATGGGATGAGAACAGTGTCTCAGCAGTTTTTCTTAACTGCGACGGATGATTTCTGATGGCCTCGCCGATGTAGGGGCGGAGTGAGTTGCCATTGTCCCATGTGCCCAGCTGTAGCAGGGTCTCGAGGGGTGTCCCGGCGAGGGCTAACTCGGAGGCGGCCCCCTTGCGGAAGCTGTGGAGGCCAACGCGGTCGTCGTTGAACGTCCTCCGGAGCTCATCTCGCATGTACCGCATGGAGGCCGCCTTCCGTCGGCTGATTGTACGGTCGGAGGTGATGACTCTCCAGATGCCGACATCTGGCGGCAAGCGGAGGCCGAGAACCCATCTCTTCAGCGCGAATGCGGGGTTGAAGGGACCCAGTAAGACGTTCGGCAGGGATTTTGACACCTTAGTCTGAGTCTTGGTCTGGCCGATGAGGAGTTGGACGTCTCCGTTGGCTTTGAAGACGATGTCGTGAGGAGTGAGGCGGAATATCTCTGCCCCACGGCTGACTGTTAGGTATGCGATCGCGGCGAACAGGGTCGCCTGGTAAGCCGAGACGCTGTCGTTCCGACGAGTGATTGCGCGCAGCATGTCCTCCTTGAGTATGGGCGCCGAGCCACCTGTCATGCCGTCCGTCGAGGCGTGGGCGGCGATGCCGCGTCGAATCTGAGAGCAGTAAGGACTGGGAAGCCAGTCGGAGAACAGGGGCGCGGCTCGCTCTATCCAGTAGCCCTTGCGCTCTACGGTGGCTGGGGCGTTATGCTCTGCCTCCTCCTCGAGGAAGGCTCAGTATACTTCGGTGTCGTCTAAGTCCTGGCCTCGAAACTCTATAAAAGCGGTGATCCAGCCGGCTACTGCTCGGCGCGTCTCGTGTCTGCGCATGTGAGCGAGTATTGGGTGGTTGACGATGCTGGTGAACAGGTCTGGAAGGCGAGGGCCATGAAGCGGATATTCCCGTTCGGCTTGGCCAGGCGCTCTACGAGAGGGAGGTTGTCGGACGCGAAGTCGCTCCTGGGGATGGAGAAGGCGATCTTGCAAGTTGCCTGTGATTTGAGGAGTCGGAGCTCGGGCGATGTGATGTCTGGGACGACGAGGAAGACGGCTGAGGTCCAGGTTGACGGAGGGGATGTAGTCCGGGTCGCGAGGATCGAATTCAGGACTCGACAGACCCGACCCAGTATCATCGGCGACGGGGGTGGTGCCGCATAGATCCGGTGTCCGCGCCAGTCCCGGTCCATCCCGTCTTGCCAGGAGGTGGAAGCGAACCCTGGGAGGAGTAGACTGTGGTCTGGGTATGGAGTTACGTCTACGTCCACCGGACCCCAGCTGGACAGGATCTGCTCGAGGACGTGGGGTGGTGTGAGCAACCCCCGAGATAGGCGGTCTGCAGCTAGATTGAGATGACCTGGAGTGTGATGGGCGCTGATGAGCAGTCTCTTCGCGCTCATCTCGCGGTAAAGGGAGTGGAGGATCTGCAGGGCCATTGGCGGAGCCTTCGAGCTGCCCTCCTTGTTGATCCAAGCGACACACGTGGTGTTGTCGGAATACACGGTCAGGCGTCTCGTCTGAGGCTGTGTTGGCACCAGGCGCGAGCCGAAGAGTACGGCTGCCAACTCCTTCACATTGATTGACTGATTGGCTAGCGCGCCATTGAAGGAGCCGTGGCTGCTCTGCGTGGTGGCTGCCCACTGGGCGCCCCAGCCCGAGCCTGAGGCGTCGGTTGATATGACCAGCTCGAGGGTCTGGTCGTTCTGCCACATGTTCTTCAGCTCCACGAAGGGGCGGCTTGGACGGCTGGACAACAGCTCTTGCCATTCTCGAAGTTCTGAGGCGTAGGGTGTGATGTCGATCCAGTCCGAGGGAGCCCTTGGCAGTGACCGGAGCTTTAGTGTGGCTCTGTGGGCGGATGTTGCGAAAAAGGACAGCTTGCCGACCAGCTTCGCCCAGTCCTCCGCCTTCATGCGGCGTTGAGCGAGGGCGTCGGTAATGCACGCTTGGTATTTCTCCGCCTTGTCGACTGGAAGGCGAAGGGTCTGGTCTGCCGAGTTCAGAAGCAGACCAAGGAACTCGATGCACTGGCAAGGAACCAGAATGCACTTCTCTAGAGATGGTATTAGTCCGAGGGCGTCCAGAGTTTGCATGGCCCGTGGTAGCTCTGCTTTGAGGTGGGCCTGGCTCTCGGCGGAAAGAAGAAAGTCGTCTAGGTATACGTTGACTGTCACGTGGTGCCGCAGGGCGATTATCTTCGCTGCCTGGATCATGGTGGACTGGAAAAAGAAGGGTGCCGCCGTCCACCCGAATCCGAGGGTGCGGTAGCGAAATGCTCGCCCGTCTGGAAGTACGATCCCCAGGAGAGGCTTGTCGCTGTCCTTGATGCCGAGCTGAGAATATCCAGACCGGAGGTCTATCTTGGCCATCCAGGCATTCTTGCTGAGCGTGTTGATGGCCCGTCTGATGCCGAAGAGTCGGAAGGAGCGACGTTCTTTCGAGACGCGGTTGAGACGCGTGAGGTTGTGTATTACACGAATGTCCTGCCCCTTGGCCACGGCGAACAGAGGGGCGCTGTGGCGAAGTTCTGAAAGTCGTGTCGGCTCGATGATACCATCTTCCTGCATCTTGGAGAGTTTGGGTAAGATACGCGGGTCGATCGAGTTTTGTGGACGCGCCGGAGGGGGAGGATGCGTGAGCTCGACCGGGATCCCTTCTCTGATCCAGCCCACGACTTGCTGAGAGGCCTTGAATCTTTCCCACACCCACCATCGCTTTTGGAGTGGAGGGAAAGGCTAGGACCTCGAGCGGCGGCCGTTGTGGCCGCCCTCCGGTTGAAAATTACGCCTCTTGCGCTTACCTTTCATCTTGGCGCGGGCTATGATGGCGTCGATGTCTAGCTCTGACTCAATGACGGATGCCTTGAGGGCAGCAGCTGCATAGTCGGTTGCCGCGTCATCGTAATCGTCCTTGAGGAGCAGTAGCTTATAGCGGCCGAGGAGTCGGAGGCGAAGTGTGTTGGCATCGAGCATGTCGGTGGCGATGTCCCTTAGAAGCTCTTTGATGAATCTGGCTTCATCGCGGGGACCAAAGCGTTGCGGAAGTTCTAAATCGGCGAGCGTGTTGAGGAATGAGCGGTTTCTTGCATTGACTGGCTCGTCGTAATCGGGCCCCTGCGCGATGTTCGCTTCAACCGAAGCTAAACGGCCAGAAAGCTCGCCTAGAACCCTTAGTATCTCCTCTTGTTGCGGATTGGGCGTGCCCGTGTCTTCTTCGGGCATCTTTCGAATTCTGCCATATCCTGCACATCTGGTCGAATCAATCCAACGATCAATAGTCTCCGGCCCGCGCTCCCCGCGGGACCCTCCGACCCTCAGCACCCCGGGTGCCCTGGTCGAGTGCTGCTCGTGCTAGAGTATCCACAAAGTGTGGCTCTATAACAGAGAGCCCTCCTCTTAAATCCAACCAAAATGGGACAATCCCGCAAGACGTCCCTGTGGGACTAAAGCTTTGGGCCGGCGAGTCCGTCTCGCCTCGGCCGTTCCCCTCGAACGCGGATGTTTAATGGAGGGGGTGGTTAAAAGTGGGGCCCGAGAAGGTTGAGGTTCATCCTCCTGGTGAGGTCCTCGTTTGTTCTGATGGCGTCAGCGACATAGCTGCGGAGGGAGGTGACGTCCTTCCATGTGCCCATTGAGAGGATCACCTCCAGCGGGACTCCTGATAGAGCCATCTCCGACGCTGCCCCCTTACGGAAGCTGTGGAGACCCGTCCGTGGACCGAACAACGCCTTCACGACTCGTCGGAGGTGTGCGGCTGTGAGCGGTTTGTCTCTGCTCAGGCGCCCGTTGACTATGACTCGCCAGATGGGGGTGTCATCAGCCAGGTAGTGTGTGCCCTCGACCCAGCGTCTAAGTGCCAAGGCCGGGTTGAAGGCGGCTGATAGCCATACGTATGGTACGCGCTTCTTAACTCCCGTTAGGATGGTCTTGGTCCGCTGAATGTGTAGGAGAATGTCGCCGTTCTTGAGTAGCTCCAGGTCGGCCGGGCATAGGGAGAGTATCTCGATGCCTCTGGACACCGTCAGATAGGCGACTGCCCCAAAGAGACATGCCTGATATGACTCAAAGTCGTCACTCCGGCGCCCCAGTGCCTCGATCATCTCAGCCTTGGTGATGGCGCGCGAGCCGCCGGTAGTTCCCGCCGTGCTGGCGCCCTTAGCCGCCTGCTTAACGATGTACTTGGAGTTGGCGGGCGGATGCCAGTCTTTGAGGAACTCCTGTAGCCCTTCCTCGCCACGTTCGATGGCCCGCAGAAGGAGCCTTCGTCCTTGAGGAAGGCTACAAGCTGGTCTCGATCCGACAGGCTGCGATCGCGAGAGCCTTCGAACCTGGCCACCCAGCCGGCCACCGTCCGAGCAGACGCGTGATTAAGGTGAATCACTCTGTCCGACCTGAGGACTCTGTGGAAAACGTCCTGAACGCCATCACATTGAACCGTAGGCGTCCTCTGTCCTGTAGGTGAAGTAGGTGGGCCAGATCTGAGCTCGAAGCCGGGACGGAGAGACGGAGTTTCCAGGACGTCCAACTCTTGAGGAGTCTCATCTCCGGCGCTTGAACCTCTGGGTAGAGGAGAAAGACTGCTGAGGTCCAAGACCTCGGGTGTCCAGTCTGAGTCTGAACTCTCGCTGTCGCTATCTTCTGGACTATGGCTGCCATAGACGAATTGGGGGCCCAGAGGACGCGACATCCAAGCCTTACGTCTACGTCCGTTGAGACTGTCTGGACTGGACCCCACTCCGCGAGGACAGATTCCATGCTGGACTCCAGAGAGGAAGGGAGTCGTGAGAAGTCTCTGGACAGCCGATATGCTGCCAGGTTGATGATGCCCGGAGTGTGTAGTCCACGGAGTGTCAGGTTCCGGTCCTCCGCCTCCTTCTGGATCTGGGCTAGAATGTGCAGGGCCTGAGGTGGAGCCTTCGTAGACCCCGCCTTGTTGAGCCAGGCCAGAGCTGATGTGTTGTCTGAGAAGATCGATAGCTCGCGTTGGGAACTCTGTCTGCCGATCAGACGGATGCCCTGTAGGATTCCCGCGAGCTCCTTCACGTTGATAGATTCTGCTCTTAGTTCTGGAGTGAACGTGCCCGAGGCTGAGGTCCCGTACTCGCCGTGCACGGCTGCTCCCCTGTGGTTTGACTATACCTGTTTTACTGGGAGAATAGACTTCGACACAGGGGTGTCGAAGTCAATCCATAAATGTTCTTAAATTGTACTGACTGACACTGCCCCTCCATGCTCAACTGACTTGAGTATGAATAACTTGTGCCGGTAGGCCTCACAGGGGAAAGCCTGTGCTAACCTACTTCACCGTTGGCGGCTGGGGAATAGCCCAGTGCCCGGGAAGGGTACTCTGCCTTAGCTCGGTAACCCTTGCTTCACCGTCGCTAACTGTGGGTAGCACAGCAGCCGGAACACCGTTGACACACTCTTACTGCCACGTAAGGGTGTCCGGTACAACCGTAGTTGTTCTGTGGTGACTTATCTCCAAATTGATTGACTCAGAATTTCGTGGTACCACTGTGTAAGTATTGCGTCATACGCTCAAGGGTTAGTCTTACCCTGGCTTACCGCCCTCCCACGGGCCATTACTGGGCCGTATGGTCGTCGATTAGTTCATTCGGATCCTTAAAATGCACAAATGGCTTCAGTTCGAAACCACCATGGTATGCGGCCTTGAAAGCCCTCATTCTTACATAGCGTTCGAATAACGCCTCTAGACACACTTTGCGCACTTGATCTTATCTCTCTTACAGTCCCGGGCGAAGTGACCTTGCTTGCCGCAGTTCTGACACTGCTTACTGGCTCTGTCGGGCCGTCTCGTATCAGGCTGGGAACTGGAGTGGTTGTACGCGTGCGGTGGCTCAGGAGCTTGGCGTTGGAGGGGAGGCTGGTCAGGTCTTGCCTGTTGACGTTCTTGGCGGCCCGGACGGGCTCTGCTAGACTTGACGCGGCTTCCAGGATGTGTTGACGACACTGGATGGAGGGATGCGTATGATTCAGAGATGAGACGAGCTTCCTCGAGCTTCTTGCAGATCATAAGAGAGGTAATGAAGGTCTCATCGAGCGACATTCCTACTACGGCGTCTTTGACCTCCTCGCGGAGGAACTCGTCCAGGATTCCGTTCAGGAACATCTGGCGGATCGTAGCAGGCGCCAGATCAGGCTTGATGATGCGGTACCTTGTACGGAACTTGTCCAAGTACTGTGTGAAGCGCCCCGAATGGACGCCCTTCACAGAGAGCTGGAATAGTTGGCGCTGTAGGATAGCTGATTGAGGTTTGATGGCGTCAACGACGGCCTGGAAAGCTAGGTCTTCCGCTCCGGACTTTTTCATACGGACTTGCGGTGCGCGAAAAATAAGGGAGGATGATGTCTTCTGTCTCCTCGCGCGGCGGTACACCTGCTTAACATCAACACCCGATGAACTGCAGAATGTTAGAACTGCAGGGCCTAAGCGCTTAATGAGGCGGCGCTTTCCACCGGCCTGAACATGTCTCGTTAGCTTTTCGTGAAATGCCAGAATGGCACTAATGCTTGGCTCGTTCACTGACGGGCCGTTTTCAGTCATTTGAAGTAATATTACTGTGGTTTGACTATACTGTTTTACTGGGAGAATAGACTTCGACACAGGGGTGTCGAAGTCAATCCATAAATGTTCTTAAATTGTACTGACTGACACCCCACTTGACTCCAGATGCGTCTGTCGATACGACGAGGTCTAAGGAGGGGTGAGCGCCCCAAAGCGACTGAAGCTCTCTGATGTCTCGGACTGGGCGCTCTCTTAGCAGTAGCAGCCACTCTTGCAGTAGCTCCTTGGAGAGTGGGTCCTGTTGAAGGTGTCTCAGCCGGAGGAAAGCCCCGTGGGCGGTTGTAGCGAAGTAAGTCAGTCTCCCGAGGATCTTGGCCCAAGTCTCCTGATCGATGGTCTTGCCTGCCAGAGCCTGATGAATGTGAGAGGAGTAACGTTTGGCCTTGTCCGCCGGGAGGCGTATTGTAAAACTCGCGGAGTCTATCACGAGCCCCAGATAGACCAATGACTGAGTCGGTGCCCATTCTGACTTCTCCTCTGAGGTGAGGACACAGAGGTCGGCTAGAGTCCGCCTGATGCGCGGCACCGCCCTCCTCAGGATTTCTCGGTCGCGGTGAAATAAGAGGAAGTCGTCGAGGTAGACAACGATGGTAAGACCCGTCCGAAGGGCTAGTATCTTGGCGAGTTGGTTGGTGATCGTCTGTGCCGGGGCGAAGAGATTGGAACATTTACATAAACTGCGGACGTGGATGCCTTATGACATCCTACCCCCCTTAAGCTTGAGCTTGTGGGACTTGAGGTAGTCACGTGCCGCAGTGACGTGGCGGAGCCCGTCAGCGGGTTCCCATGTGGGATCGTAGTCGCCCTCCCAGCAGACGAGGAGCTGCAGTGTGCCGTTGCGGCGACGGTGCTTCTCGATGCCTTGCACGACGTACGTCTGCTCGTCGGAGGCGGCGAGGTTCTTCAGGCGGCTGAGCCCCGACTTGGTGTTGAAAGGAAGGACCTGGTCTACGTGAGCCATGAAGGGGGCGCTCTCGAAAAGGTCGACCAGCTGAAGGGTGTTGTTGTCCTTGATGGCGAGAATCTTGAACGGGCCGGCGAAGCCATGCAGCTTTGGGGTCTTCGTCCGGTTGAGCAGGACGAGGTCGCCTTCCTTGAAGCTAGTCGGCTGGCGGTCGGCGTTGGCCTTGGCGAGGCGCTTGTCTACAGTCTCGCGCTGCTTCTCGGCCGCCCTAGAGGTCAACTTGGAGAGGTGGGCTCGAAGTAAAGTGATGTAGGCTGAGGCTGAGGCAAGGGGCGAGTCATTGTCGCTCGGTCGGAGGATTCTAGCGACTGTGGAGCTGGGGTCGAGTTGGTCTCCATACAGCATGGCGTGGGGTGTGACCCCAGTGGCGCTGCAGGTGGTTGTGTTCAGCAGCAGCTGAACTACCGGAAGGAGGTCGCTCCAACGGGAGAACTTGTCGAATTGGAGGATCAAACAGCGAAGATGCTTCATGACCTCCGCGTTACGACGCTCTACCAGCCCATTCGACTGAGGGTGGTAGGGGAGGGTGAATTGCTGGGTGATGTCCGCGCTTTCGAGCAGGGCCTTGACGACGTTGCCGGTGAACTCAGGCCCGTTGTCGGACTTGATGAACAGGGGAGTCCCATGACGGGTAATCACCTGGCGCCAGAGGGCCTCTGACGCTGCATCAGCTGTGTTCTCGTCCGTCGCGGCCAACTCAGTGTAGCGAGTAAACATATCGACCATAACTGTGATGTATCTGGAGCCGACTGCGTCTGCCGGGATTGGACCAATAGTATCCACTGCGACAGTGTGGAACGGTTTGTACACTGCTGTTGTGCGGAGCTCTGCCTCGGCGAAGTTGCGTAGGCGAGCTTTCTGGCACTCGTCACATGAGGCGATGAACTCCTCGACATCTGTTGTGCAGCCTGTCCAGGTATAGCCGTCTGCTCTCAGGCGTTCGATGGTAGCCTTGGCGCCGTGGTGTCCTCTGTGGGCGATCTGTATCAGCTCCTTTCGGAGGGGTCTGCACACGGTTGAAGTAGGGATGACGACGAGGCCGTCATTGCGGCGAAGACCGTCGCTGTCTACGGTCAGCTTGGAGACGGTAGAGTCGTCTGTCTGGTGTTTGATGAGTGTGTCATGGTAGCGGGAGTCAGTCGTGATGGCTGCGACAGTGGGCGAGGTCAAGTGACCGCAGCGGCTCAGCGCGTCTGCGACTGCGTTCTGTAGGCCGGGAACGTGCTCGACATCGAACTTGTAGTCTGCTAATGTCAGTCTCCACCGGTTGATCTTGTCGTTCTCGGATGACTTGGCGATCATGTAAATAAGATTACGGTGGTCGGTCCGTAGGAGGAACCTCTTCAGGCGTAGGAGGGGTGACAGGGTCGGGTGTGTAAGGCAAAAGACAATGGCAAATAGCTCCTGCTCACACGTGGCCCAGCGCGACTGGGTTGACGTGAATGTGTGAGAGAAGTAGGCGAGGACCTGTGTCTTGTCGTCCTTTGTCTGCCATAGTACGCCGCCTGCTCCGATGTTGCTAGCGTCTGTCTCGAGCGTCCAGTCGGCGTCGGCGTCCGGATGTGCGATAAAGAGATCGTCAGTGAACAGGGTCTTCAGGCCGTCGAAAGCGGCGTCGTGCTCCGCTGTCCATTCCCACAGACGGTCCTTTTGCAGAAGATCGTTGAGAGGTCTCATGTACTCGTGTCGTGTATGGGGAACGAATGATGCGAGGTACTGGAACTGTCCGAGGACTACGCGAAGCTCGTGGACGTTGGTGGGTGCAGGTAGATCGCGTAGGGCTTGGGTCCTGGCTGGGTCGACGTGTACTCCGGCCTGGTCGACCGTAAAGCCGACAATCTTGGCGCTGGTGGTGCCGAAGACTCCCTTCTTGGCGCTGAACTGAACGCCTGCAGCGTCCGCGCGTGTGAGCAGGTCGCGGAGAATGCGTAGGAAGGAGTCATCGTCACGGGCGTAGATGAATATGTCGTCGATGTAGGGGTTGGCGCCCTTGTACAACAGTGGGGCGAGCATGCCTTCGATCTCCCGCTGGAAGTGAGAAGGCGCGTTGCAAAGGCCGAACGGCATCCTGAGGAATTCCTCGTAGACGCCCGGGGCGGTGAAGGCCGTCTTAGGCACGTCGTCTGGGTGCATGGCCACCTGCCAGTAGCCCGACGTCAGGTCTAGCGTCGCAAAGCGTGTGCAGCCCGACGCGAGGTTGAGGAGTTCTCGCATGTTGGGGATCGGGTGCCGGTCGGGTACTGTCCAAGAGTTGAGGCGGCCGTAGTCGATACAGAGACGGTAGGCGTCGCCCTTTGCGACCAGGACGATGGGGCTTGCGTAAGGCCCCTCAGAGGGCTGTGTGATCTCGTCCTGGCGCAGGCGCTCGACGTATGGCAACAGCCACTCCAGCTTCTTCGGGTGTAGGTTGCGCGGGCGAAGACGGATCGGAGGGGCGTTGTCGTAAAGCGGGATGCGCATAGGGGCAAACGAGCACGGCTGTTTGCTTATGACGGGGTCGAATAGGTGATCGAACCGACGGAGGATCGAATGTAGCTCGTCGGTCTGGGCCTTGGTGGAGAGCTCGTGTATCTCACACGCGTCGGTGTGAAACTCGCTTGAGGAGACGGCCTCGACGAGGGCGTCGAGGTACTTGTGGAGTGGGAGGCCATCGGTGGCGTCCTCCGGGCGTGAATCCGGAAGAAGTGGGATGTGGAGGCCACTCTCGGAGAGATAACCGAGCGCGCGAAGCACGTCGCATCCAATGAGCACACGTTCAGTGGCGCGCGTCATGATGTAGAGGATGAGATCGACGATGACGTTTCCAGATGTGCTGGGCAACGTGATCCGCGCTTGGACGTAGTGAGTGATGAGGATGGGCTCATTGGTAACGGACTGAACAGTAAATGGCTTTTCAAGCTCATGTGTGACGAGTTGGAGCGTCTTAACGGAGGTTGTGGAGATGATCGTGATTGCGGAGCCGCTATCGATCAATATCACCTGTTCTTGGTCATTCACAGCTCCCTTAACTGAGAATGCAGTTGAAGCGGCAACTTCTTCGATAAAGGCATCATCACAAGCATTGTGTGCGACTTCGACTTCGTGGACTCCTGGACGAGAGTTGATCAGCTTGGATCTGTCCCGGAGCACCATGTTCCCAGCGCGTCTCTCGTCGGGGCGAGGTTGTGGCTGCTGGGATGACTGTTGCTGCTGCTTCTGAGCAGCTGGTGCCGGCTGTGGCTGAGCCGGTTTGTTGGCCGCTTGGGGCTGGCGTTGCGGGCCGCGGCGGGGTGGCCTTTGGTAGCCTGGGGCTGTCCGGGCGTGCTGCCGCGGTGCGGGCAATCAGCCTTCCAGTGCATGCCTCCACAGGAGCACGCGTATGGAGGAGGGCGCCGGCGCTCGCGGCTGGATCTGGTGTTGGCGTTCTGGCTATGTTTCGGGCCAGTGCTGGAGCTCGTGATGGAGCTCGTGCTGGAGGATGTGATGGATATGTCTTGAATCACGCTTCCGAGGACTTCACGGGCGTCAATGGCGTGCAGTATGAGCTCGCGCGTGTGCACAAATAAGCTATCGATGTCCCGGGCGCCAGAGAGGTCCCACTTTTGCTGAATACGGTTGGCAAGTGAGACCGGGCGAAGGGCGGCGATAAAAGCTTTGGCGATGATCTTATCGAGTCCGCGGGTGGGGCTGGCTTTTCTCGGGGTGTCCTGCTCACTCGGCGTGCTGTCTGGCTTCTGGGTGATGACCTTGCTGAGGGCGGCCTCGTCTTCATCCACCTCGGCGGCCTCGGGCTCTGGCTTGGCGCCGAGCTCGGCGTTGAGAAGGGCATGGGCGTGGGAGCGCAGCTCCTCGGTCTCAGCCATGAGACGAGATACGGCCTCGATCGTGGACTTGGTTCGGTCCTGCGTGAGGGCCCGGATTTCTTGGATGGTTTTCTCAAGGGTTCTCGGGAAAGAAAGAGCGGTGATTTCGGCGAGAAGTTCTGCGTCGTTGAGTGCTTCGACGTCGACGTTGCGGACAAATCGGACATGACTGACTTGATCCTCGGTGAGGCACTCGTAAGCCGTTATGACGGTTGTGGTAGGAGCATGCTTCTGCGCGAACGTGAGGGCGCGTTTGAACGCGCGAACGGACTCTCTAGAGAAGTCCGATAGTGATGGCGGAATCCAATTATTCATTTCGGAAAGTGATCACTGTGCCGGGGCGAAGAGATTGGAACATTTACATAAACTGCGGACGTGGATGCCTTATGACACGTCTGAAACACGAACGGCGATGCGCGCCAGCCGAAGCCTAGCACTCTGTACTGAAACGCTCGTCCGTCTGGAAGATAGACTCCTAGCAGCTTGCGGTCCTCCCTTCCGTACTGGTACTTGATGGTACCCGGACTTGAGGTCGAACTTGACCATCCAGTCGCCCCTCTGGAGAAGGGAGAGAGCTCTGCGCAGACCGTAGAGCCGGAAGGATGAGCGCTCTGCCGAGCAGTCGTTCAGTATCGTGAGGTTGTGAATGATCCTCTTCGACTCGCCCTTCGGCACAGTAAACAGCGAGGCGGTGTGTCGCAGGGAAGAGGGATTCACTTGCTCTATGACGCCTGTCTCTATCAAGGAAGGAATCTGCTGGACAATGAATGGGTCGACTGTCGGCTGTTGCCTTGGTGCTGGTGGTTGACTTCTCAGACGGATCTCGACCCCGTATCGTAACCAGTTGATCACCCGTTGTGATGCTCCCAACCTCTGCCACTCCCCTCCACGCCGCGTTCATGCATGGAAAGAGGGTTAGGTGTGGGCTCTCTTGCCGGAGGATCCTGTCTGAGTGCGACCTCGGTCCTGAGCGCGGCCACCGCGGCGAAAATTAGCGTCGCGCTTATCGCCCTTAGACTTGGCGCGGGCCGCCAGTTCCAGGACCTCGTCGCGATCAGGCACGCCCTTCGCCTTGCAATAGTTCTCGAACCGCTCTGCAGTAGCGTCAGTGTACACGTCCTTGATTAGAAGGTACTGGATTCTTGCAAAGAGAATGTTCTCGATCTCCTTCATCTTTGCGCCGTTCTCGATCCTATTCATGGTCTTGTATACGAATCTGGCCTCATCTTCGAGGCCGAACCTCTTTGGCATCTCCAGGAACAGTGGACGGCGAGCTGCTTGCTGCTCCAAAATTGCTTCCGATTGTATCTTAACCAAGCGCTCCAGCTTCTCGATACGCTTGTTAAGCTCATCGGGACTGTCTTGCGGCGGCAGGTCTTCGTTATCAGACATCCTGCCGATGCGTTTCGAAGTGTGACCTAAAGTGCACATTGATCGGCGCGCGCAGGTGCCAGTGATGGTCCTGTGACAGGATCCTAGCATCCTAACTCATATCCAAATGGGGGGAATAATATTTACTCGGATTTCCTGTCTCTCCGCGTAAATATTCAGCGTCTTCTTTCGTTTCCCGCGTTCCTCGCGAGACGAGGCAGGTCCGTCGTTCGTGACCCTCTGCCTTGGGCGTGCCCGTGTCTTCTTCGGGCATCTTTCGAATTCTGCCATATCCTGCACATCTGGTCGAATCAATCCAACGATCAATAGTCTCCGGCCCGCGCTCCCCGCGGGACCCTCCGACCCTCAGCACCCTGGGTGCCCTGGTCGAGTGCTGCTCGGAAGGCAGCGAGAACAGCGTCGGCATGGCGCGTCCGTGTGTCTAGAGGCTCGGGGCTTGTCGGGCGACAATCCAGGCGTGCTGGGGGACACTTTGATGACCTCGTCAAATCTCGGCAGAACATGTCCGAAAGCAGCAAAGGTGTCGCAAAACGCAACAGGCCGCAAAGAGTAAGCAATATCAGCGCAAAAAGCAAGTTATTGCAGCTGGAACGCGCTGTAACCGTGCGATCCCAGCACGGCGATAGCGTTCCGAGCTTCAACCTGCCAATCATCGAAGATGAGGCAGTTGCCGCGCCAAAGAGAAGCAAAAACTCGTTCGTAAATACGAACTTCGTTCTTGCCGCCCATTAGCGAAGCAATGTCCTTCGCCCAGCCATTTGCGGTGTTGACCTTTCCATCCTGGCGAGCCCGGCGGCCGCAGCGGCCATCCAGTGACACTACTGCAGGTATAACGGACACGTTCCAGTAAGCATACCTGTCCACCTTCGCTTTGTGCGAATCGTGGAAGTAGTTGGACACGACAACGTCGATGACAGTGGGGTTCTCACCTCTCTCGTTGTATGCGAAGATGTCGGCCCTGGAGTCGTTGAATGTGCTGTCGGGGTTCTTGGTGAGGCGGTCATTGTGGCGGAGCCAGTGCTCTGGCTGAGTGGGCACCCCGTTTGCCTTGAGCTCGGCAACAATGCTATCCTTGATGGCGTCGTGGCGCTTAGTGGTCTTGGTGTTGCCATGGAGGCACTTGCAGGACACAACGTGTTCAGGGGTGGCAGCGCAGAGCTTCGGGGAGGCGCCCTCAACGACGCAGCCGTTGGCCGTATTCGTCACTGATCTCAGCGCACAAATAGGGCAGTACCGCACATGCGGAACGAAGATCGGCAGACCCAGCTGCTTCCTAATGGCGGCCTGGAGGGGCCGGCCCGTCAGGTTAGTCGAAGGGTCGTGGTGCCGGAGGGGATCAAAGCTGATAGCCCTTCCGATGACATTCGGTTGCGCGGCGTCGACCGTTGTCTCCTTGGCAATATTGATCAGAAGTTTCTCCACCAAGATAGACTGCGTCTTGCCGGGCAGTGCCAGAAGTTCATCCTTCGAGGCCGGCCAGCCATTGAAAATGCCATGGCACTCCCGCTCGACCGTGGCAAGGGTCGAAGAGAGCCCATAGTCCTCCCCGAGAGTCGCCAGCTGACGCACAGCACCCAAGCGCGCGCAGGGCCAGACAACTGTAGGGAGCTGGAGGGAGAGACCGCCTGCCTTCATGGGCAAGGCGAGGGTAAGCAGTCCCGAGGTTGGGATCTCGCGGTCGAGGATCTTCGAGAGGCAGCGCAGGAGGGGCCCCTCGCAGAAGGCCTGGGCGGCCGCAATGCATCCCCTGGGTCGGGTCGATGTTACGCATGACGTGTGACAGCTTCGGTAAGACGCAATATTTCACCATCGCGAGTGCAGGGCCCACGCCCGCTACTCCGACTGTGGCAATGAAATCGCTGAGGGCTTCAAGAGTTTCCTCAGCCTTCGTCAACATCTCAGACGTCTTCTTGATGACGTAGCCGTCCGGGCCGATGGGGACGCCGGTCACGACACGCTGCCCCTTCCGCTTGATGTGGCCGCGGCTCTCCGTGGTTGGCGGTGGTTCCATCTACCGAAAACCCTTAAATCCACGACATCATGGCACTCTTGTCCGGGTTGGGCGCCAGCCGGATCTGGGCGGTTTAGTTCTTTCGGGATCCTGCGGCCGCTAGGTCATGCTGGCAGCCGGACACCGTATCAGAATCGTACCAGAACTGATCCCAGACGCGACTATCATGATGGTGTTGTTTGTCCAGGTAATCTTTGACCTTAGCAATTTGTTTTAACTGA